>OY101448.1:128643015-129040515 GCA_956483635.1 Panzeria rudis
GAGAAAAGCAACAAAGAAGATTTACATAAAGTTTTCTCAAAATATATCCGATAGAATTTGTTTGTATTCCCACCTCTACTTCCGGCACATGTTTGAAAGAAAAATGTACAGTTTTGTGAACTTTCATCAATTCGATTAGAAATTAACATCTTTTTACTGAAAGTAAAATATTTTGTTTTGTGCTCCAGTAGCCACTTTTTTATTTTATTTGAAAAAATTAGCTTTTGTTGCTCCATGTGCATACTAACTGCTGTGCATTGAGTATAGGGTTGCCAGTCGGACTGGACTTGGCTGGATTGTACAGCTTTTTTGATATTTGTCCAGTTTTAAGCTAAAATTAAATTTGTCAGCTAAATAGACATTTTCGAAAAAATATTCATGTTTTTAATTACTTTGCATTTATAATTATATTATTATTAGTACATAACAATAACTTTTGCAACAGTGTCCTTATTAACCTCCCCCCCCCCCCCCCCCCCCCCCCACCAAAAAGGGGTATGTAACGAGTGATTTTTTTGCTATTATCTTTTGGCAACACTAAATTTGACAGCTCACGCACGTTTTGTATCTTGTGTCACTGTCAAACATCTTCAGTTTGGTCTATAATTTAATCATGAATCGTCTTACAAACGAACAACGCTTGCAAATTATTGAATTTTATTACCAAAATGCGTATATGTTAAGAAAGTTCATCGCTCCACTTTTTTATCGAAGAATTGTGTTCAGCGACGAGGCTCATTTCTGGTTGAATGGATACGTGAACAAGCAAAACTGCCGTATTTGGAGTGAAGAGCAGCCAGAAGCATTGCAAGAGCTACCAATGCATCCACAAAAAACAACCGTTTGGTGCGGATTATGGGCTGGCGGCATCATTGGGCCGTATTTCTTCAAAGATGATGCGAATCACAACGTTACTGTGAATGGTGAGTGCTACCGTGCGATGATAACAAACTTTTTTCTGCCCAAAATGGAAGAGCTTGACTTGCATGACATGTGGTTTCAACAAGACGGTGCCACATGCCACACAGCACGCGAAACAATGGACCAATTGAGAGGCGAGTTCGGTGAACAGTTTATTTCACGCTTGGGACCAGTCAATTGGCCGCCCAGATCGTGCGATTTAACGCCTCTAGACTATTTTTTTTGGGGCTATGTTAAGGCTAATGTCTATAGCGACAAGCCCGCTTCGATTGACGCACTGGAAGCCAACATTGCCAACATTATTCGTGAGATACCGGCCGAAATGTTGGAAAGAGTATGCCAAAATTGGACTAAGGGGATGGACCATTTGAGGCGCAGCCGCGGCCAACATTTGCATGAAATAATCTTCAAACATTAAATTATATCGACCCAACTATCGATCCAAATAAATATTTCATGCATTTTTCTGAATTTTATGTGTTTTTTTTTTTTTACTTTCCGATAGTTCTTATAAAATCACCCATTATTACAAGTTTGTAGTGTGTATCTGCGTACCTGTGTGTCTGTCTGTTCCCTCATAGAGCCTAATCGACTGTATCGATTATGATTTATTATTTTCTTTCTTTTTTTTGAAAGCTTACTTGATCGAGAGTGTTTCTAGCTATGCTTGAAGAAAATCGGTCCAGCCGTTTAGAAGTTATCATCTCTTTTCCAGCTGCATTCTCTTGAATTTTTGTATCTGTGGCACCGCAGCTCCCAAACGGTTAGATCGCGAACAAACTCCAAAATAGCGTTACGTAATATGTGAATAGTCTCTTAGTAACTGAATTGGTATTGTTATTGCTATTTTTTATTTATTTTTTTTGTTAGGACCAGCACCCAGGGGATGGCCCCTACTTATGCAATGCATTGTGCCGGAGCTAGGAAAATTGGTTATGGGAAGGAGGATAAGGGGGTAGTGTTTGTGGATATTCGACTTGAACTTTCCCACACTGAAAGGGACTGGAAAGAGCTCTGCGGGAAGCTTATTCCACACTTATTCCACATTTTGGCCACATCGGCCAAAGTACGAATTCTCTCTGTAATGCGTAGTGCGGTTTACTGACAGATCGACCACAAATGGAAGTGCTCTTAAGGAAAAAGGTGTTGTGCGTAAAAAGATCGGCTTTCGGGAACAAGTTCCCTGATTTCATTAGAACACATTCCATTGTAGTAGCGATAGAACAGCGAAACACATCCTACATTGTGTCGATGCTCCAGTAAGTCAATAGAGCTGGCTACTCTACTGTCACCGATAAGCTTCTTCGCCCTCTCCTCTATGCGGTCGAGTAACTTCAAAATAGTCTTTAAAACACCGGCCCATACATGAGAGCTCTATTCCATTTTCGGTCGGATATTGGTGGTATAAATATTAAGGAGATCAGATGATTGCACCGTCTCAAAAATCCGTTGCACTTGAATGCTTCTTTTGCGAATTGGAAAATGTAATCATTCTATCGAACATCACATTGGAGTTTCATGCCAAAAACATCAAGAGGTTCTGATTCCTTAACATTTATACCGCCTATAATTAGCGATGAAGCAGCATGTTCGGTCATACGCCTGTGCGTAAGCATAAAAAATTGGGTCTAACGAGCATTAAAATCGACCCTATTCGCATGACCCCGTTTGGTGATTGTTACAAGATCACGATTAAGTGTATCATTCCTTTTTTGCCTCCTGGGCCCAGTCTCCGACAAGCTTGGTCTATTGATTAATGAATAAGAATTGCTGCTGTCATCTTCGAAAGAGTAGATAGGATTGGATAAGAAATAGTGTAGGAAAAAGAATGGAGCCTAATGAAAGATTTGACGGTTTGGTAACTAAACGTATTTTTATGCACAATGTTTGATCGGCGATAAAAATAGCGAATATTTCACTTGCAGTATACTACTTCTATATTAAAAAATCGTCTTAGTGAGTTACTTGGCCTTGATGTATCTCTATATTCCGCAATATTTATTTTTTGTGGCTTAGCTAATCTCTATACCTGCATTTCGCTGGTACTAATGCCAACTCATCAGCAGATCTTTAACCGTTATGATTGAAAAAATTTAATAATATGTTTATACGAAACAAAAATGTCCAATTTCTAGTAATTTTTTAATGTCCAGCTTTATGTTGCTTTGTCCAGCTTTTTCAATCCCAATGTCCAGCTTTTTGCGAATCTAGATCTGGCATCCCTATTTGAGTAACTTGTTATTGAGATGAAATTTTCTACTTTTTATTGAAAATAAGCTTATAAATGTTATTAGAAAAGATATTTACGTGGAATAAAAAGTTAATATTGATGAAACTTAGTATTTTACTTCATTTCTGATTTTTAGTTTTTTATTTTAAAAAATTTTTGTTTTCTTACAAAAAATTTATCAAAAATGCTGATATCGAGCACAATGAATGCTTGATATCTCAGAAACCAGGAACAATTTTGCGAAACAGTTTTTGGATTCTGAAAGAGGGTATTCAAAATATATATACCCCATACTTAACTAAATTTTTTTAAATGGTCGGTGGGCCAAAACAAGACTGAGGTCGCGAAAACGAAGAACGAAAATATTGTTTATGTCTTCATTAGGAATGCAAACTTAGCCCTTTTCGGGTTAGATTTAACCTGTTTTTAGTTACTCAAAACGCAAAAAAAAAAATTAGCACACACAAAACAACGCGCAAATCTAGCACTTTTTACAATTATCTTTAGCCCTTTTAGCCGCTTTTTAGTTTTTGGTCAATATGGGTACATTTTCAATATTTCTTCCTTTATTATAGCAATTGTAAATTAACGTGGCAGCATCGGTTTTACTCACTTTCATTTTGTAGTTTGCTTTACCAGTAATAAAAAGAAGAATAGTCTAGAATAATCTTATATTTCTTTAAAAATTGCTTGTGATTTTATGTTGATCTCAACATTTAAACATATTTTGATTTTAAAAGAAATATTTTATAATGTAGCCCCTTTTTGAAATTTTCAAAATATTTTACTGGCTATTGCTTTATACGTATCTTTTTTTCAATTTGGCCCTTTTTATCACTTTTTCAAAAAAAATTTGGTGCATTTTGGGTCGCAAAAGTTTGCATCACAGCTCTTCATATAAAATGACGTGTCCATAATGCATGCTGTTGATTTTCCACATTAAAGCTATGTTTACATTATGTGTATTTATCATGTGGAATGTCACTTTCTCACATAGTAAACTTGTACATACAGTCTGAATCATTTTACACAATAGCATGTGTTACTTCTCTGTGTACAGTACATATGAGTTAGAACAAGTTCTATTTTCAAGTGATAAAGCACCTGACATCAGCTGGTTTTTAATAAAGCAATAGTTTCCAGCGGCAAAAATTAAATAAATTAAGAATTAAACTAAATTTGGTTTAAATGTTTAGGATTTAAGAGATTCTCTTCTTTAGTTTAGATAAAACTTGACTTGGAAAAGTCCTTTCACTTATCGTAGATGTTGAAGAAATCGAAAGCAATCTATAATACCGAATATGTAGTTTCTCAGTACTTTTCCTGGATTTCTCTAGATATATAAAATCTTGCATTATGCAATTAGAGTCCCGTTTTAATTTTTTTTCACTTAACACTTCTAATTATTTCGGTTAGTTATGTTAAAACTTTTCTTCTGTTTTCAGGTCATCATCTGACTTATACTGGCAGAGCTAAGTGACGAACATTCTGCAAAAACGGCTATTTCCGAATTTCTTAGTTTCCGTTTTTGTACTGTATTTTAAAACACTACTAAAAGGAAATATTCCTCAGTAGATGTATAAAATAATTGAATACGTCTCTCATTAAATCTAATCCTTAGATATTTAATTAAATCGCTGGCAACAGTATTATTGACTTTAATTAAATGATTAAACAAAAACTTAACTCGCTCAAGTTCAGTTAGAGTAGCAAAGTCTTCACTAAACTCTTTTATAACCGCGTCCAAAGATTTTAAAGGTTTACTTAAGTTAAGATCACTGAACACACTTCTCTGTTTGTATGAAAAATAATTTCTAAACACATACCTTTTGTATATGAGACGAAACAAATAATTAAACACACAAAAAATAATTCATAATATGTACTACAAAATATGAAAATATTTGTTACGTCGGTTAATCGGTTAAACGACTGAAATTAACCGATTTAACCGTTAATCGAAAATATCCAATTTTAAATTAACCGATCCGTTAATCGGGTAGTAATTAAACGGTTAGCCGATTAACGGTTAACCGAATGAATACCCTAGTGTGCACACAGCTTAAGAAAGTATAAATTTATCCAGAAACGAGATTAAATTTATAACGGGCTTAGAATTTTTGCATTAGCTTCTCTTATTACACGCATCAATTAACCTTTCGATCAAATTATTAATTTTATTTAAGAAAGAAATTCTAAAGCATGTAAATATTGAACATTCAAAGAATAATTTGGATGAACGGAAGGTTGAACTGACACCAGATGTTTCGAGACTACCACAGTCTTCTCATCAGAGCCCTTTACCTACACTACCATCGACGGCAGCAGCAACATCCTAGCAAAAATCCTACTCATTTTAGTAAGCTCAATTGATAAACTTTTTCTAAATGTTCGTCAGCTATAAGAAAAGCTTAAAAATAGTTAAACATGCTGAAAGAAAAACAGTTAGCGAAGTTCCGAACATTTAGAAAAAGTTCATTAATAATAGGTACGACTCTGTTAATTGAGCTTAGTAAACTAAGTAGGATTTTCGCCGTCGCTGGTAGTGTAGGTAAAGGGCTCTGATGAGAAGACTGTGATAGTCTCGAAACATCTGATGTCAGTTTAACCTTCCGTACATCCAAATTTGTCTTTGAATGTTTAATATTTACATATAATATAGAGAAAATTCAAAGGTGACAAAATAAAATTCTGCGTTTGATTACAATGGCATCTTGGTACGTCTGAAACCAGCGCATTCATAAAGATCTAGATGTCCCATTAATAAAGACTGTGTTTTCAAAACATCTGACAACATATATAATAAAGCTCTAATCGCATCCAAATCACCTAGCCCGCAACATCATTAATTTTAGAGGGTGCTCTCGGCTGAGAAGGAGAGACACTCTTGCTCTCAGCCAAACATGAGAGACGTAAGAAACAACCGTTGAATCCTAATATTTTGTCTAGAAGTGGCTGGACTAATTATCAACAATTTTAGTTTTAAGATTTGAATACATATTATTAGTTCAATTTACAATTGAAGATTCAATAAATAAATTTAAAAGTTAAAAAAAACATGTTATTTATATGGAAAATCGAAAAATTCTATCTGGTCAGGTTAGTTATACTAGATAAAAATGTCCGCGTCTATTATATGTATCTTATTATGTACAATAAAACATGGAAAAATGGCTTTAAATTATTTGTTGGCACGAAGAAAATAACCTATTTATAGGCAAACTCTTGGTAAGGACATGCCACGGAGCTGATATTTCAGTGAGATATTACAAGTTTTCTTTCGACTTCAATTCGCAATTTCAAAAATGTTTGACGGAAGATGTTTATGACTACCAAATTAATATGAAATATTCATTAATAGATTGATAATTATGACCAGTAAGACAGAACAGTACAGGACATGAAAAATTACAGTTAGAAAATAATCGCCCATTTAAGATTTGAATACTCATTGTTAGTTATACAGTGTATATATAAAAATTTACATAAATCGCTAATTATTTAGAGATCGCCATGATCTTCAAATGTAAATTAAAATTTAATGTCATATCAGATCGGATTATTTTTGCAACCTCCAACTATGATTGCTCCAGTTTTTTGTTTATAGAGTTCTTTCGATGAAGGCAGTTTTATGGAGATGGAATAGAATGTCCTACTAATATTATAAATAAAAAATTTTTTATGTTTGTGAGTTTCGATGTTTGACTTAAATATAGCATACCTTTAAGCGGTGAAATGGGAAGAAATCGCTACTGTTGGTACTTTTTTTGCCTGTGACTGTTCTAGTATTTCAGCAGCTCGCTGACGAAGTCGCGAGTGAACGCTAGTAATATTTATGGAGGTTTCATATCTGTGAACTTTTGATAAAACAATTAATAAGTATACTATATATCGTCAGCTGAAACGCTAAACTCCCTAACTAACATTTTAATCATTTTACAGGAAAAGCAAAAAATATGCTAAACTATTTAATTGGCTTGAGGCCCTATGCTCCTTATAGGATCGATGGGAATATATTATTATTATTATTATTATTATTATTATTATTATTATTATTATTATTATTATTATTATTATTATTATTATTATTATTATTATTATTATTATTTAATTGGCTTATTCTATGTCTATTTAGATTTTCTTAATATTTTTGTTCGGGTAAATCTGATCTTTATATTATGTACATATCTTGATGAAATACATTAAAATTTACTAAGAGTCCGATTAAAATTTTTTGTTAGATAGTTCCTTTTGTGTTTTATTTAACGGTATGTATGTAGGTATAATTCGCATATCAGTTTCTAGTGTTAGTGGTTCCAAGTGGAAATTATCCTTAATAAAACTATCCTCTCCTTTATACAGCTTCTAATAGAAAAATTAGGCCTTTTACTGGGACTTAATACAACAACAACAAAAAATAGGTTGGTGCTTTTTACCCTTTTTTACCTGGAAGTTACACTTTATAGTGCCTTTTTTAAAATTTTTTTGTGCTTTCTGTTCGAAAAAAGTTGGCATCACTGGCTGGGACAATGGTGACTCTCTTGTGTAATATTCTTTCATATCCGCGTGATCGCCTAGTTTTAATTGACTAAACTATAGAAAGATACACGAGGCAATCGCAAAATGTTCGTTTTATCTGAGGGTTAACCTTTCAAACTACTTCGAACGGCTAGATCCCGTTTCACACTGTAACACATGTCTTGAGATTTTTATTGGATTTTTTTTAGAGAGAAATCAAATGAAAACATATGTAATTATCAAAAAATCTAACGTAACATTATATTTTGTTTCTAGACTATCACACTTCAAATAATGGTGTCTATTCGGCAACAATTGACTAACATTAATATCACAAACCAGGGTGGGTTTGGCTTTCTCCACAACTCTTCTCCATTCCTCTCTATTTCTAGCATGGGTGCGCCAATTCCTTACTCCAATTGCTCTCATATCATCATCAATATTGTCAATTAGGCGCTTACGTGGCCGGCCTTTGTTTCTTGAAATTTATGGTGTGTAGTCAAGAACAAGCTTTTGCGCCCGGTTTTGATCCATCCTTAGTACATTGCCTATCCATCTTAGTCTTTGCGCTTCAATGTATTTTACTAAATCCTCGCCTTGATTTGGCTGTAAAAGTTCTTCATTGCTCCTTAGGAAATAATCTCCCCTTTCATTTCGTCTTGGCCCAAATATTCGTCGGAGGATTTTTCTTTCGAAAATTCTGAGAGACTCTTCTTCGGAATTCGTCATAGACCAAACTTCTGATCCGTAAGTAACTATAGGCCTTCGGATGGTATTGTAAATTCTCAGCTTGCAATCTCTTGATAAGAGTTTTGATTTAAATATCTTATTATGTGCAAAATATGATTTATTTGCTGCTACAATTCGGTCTTGTATACAGTCTCTTGCACTATTATCATTACTAATAAGTACGCCCAAATACTTGAACTCGTCTACTCCTTCAAAATTATATTCTCCTATACTGATATCTCGTGGCCTTCTTCTTTCAGCGCTTCTAGATAGTATCATATACTTGGTTTTTGATTGATTAACCACTAGCCCTATCTCTTTTGCAGATGCTTGTATATTTTGAAATGTCTCTTCAAGATATCGCCTGTTTCGACCTAAAATCGAAATATATCGGCGTAGGCGATTGTCATCCCTGACCTATTAAACACATTTTCAAGTCCTGTGCATAATGCAGGCAGGCATAAGTTAAACAGAACTGTGGACAAACTGTCCCCTTGTCTTACTCCTGTGTTGATGTGAAATTGTTTACTTTGCTCTTGCTGTAATGTTACTTTTCCTCTTGTATTTCTGAGTGTTGGCATTGTCAGACGAGTCAGTTTGTTGTTTATACCGAATAAAGCAAATACTTTGCGGATCTTAATTCGGTCTAGGCTATCAAACGCCTGCTTGAAGTCAAGGAACAGCATATGTACATCGTTATTAAACTCATAACTCTACTAATATTAATATGCTGGACTAATTTCATAAGCTTCAAAAAACAGTAAGATGCTGTCAATAGCAGTCAATTGTTGTCGACAACGAGTAGACAAGCGGCAATCGTTTACTGTCGTATTTGTGTGACGCCGACGTCGCGCTTCATAATGGGGTGGAATAAAGAAAAGTACAAGCACGTTTAGACCTGAACAAAATGCATTTGTATCACACAAGCACAGCGGTGACTTTTGAGCAATTGCAAGACGAAGAAGGAATCATCGGCGGCGGCACGCTATCGAATGAAAGACAATTGGCTTGTTTCTTTGCTTTTATTGGGCTTTATTGTGGTTCTCAAATCGACTTCACCTTTGTAATATATTAAACCAAAATGCTGTGTGGTTCTTGTGGACTGCTACTGCAATTATCGTAATAGATTAAGGAAACTCACAACATTTTACTTTAAGCTATTACAAAGGCGAAGTCAACTCCAGAACCGTAGAATAACCCATTAGGCTGAGGCCACACGGGCCTTTTTAAAACGCGGGGTTTCTGCTTTTTATATTAAATTTTAAATTCCCTAATTTTTTCACACTTCAAATTTAATATAAAAAGCAGAAACGCAGCGTTTTAAGAACGCCCGTGTGGCCTCAGCCTTATTGTCTTCTTTTGCTTTTGTAAAAATTCAACACTGATCAGCGTTGCCATTTATTGGTTTTTTTACGATATGACAAAAAACTATATGGCATACTGTGTTGTCATATCCTAAGTTCTTTACGATATGACAGCACTAAGCCACACACGGTGTTGTCATATCGTCAAACATATGTCATAAAGTTTTTTGTCATATCGTAAAAAAGCTCATAAATGGCATCGGTGACACTGATAGAATGAAAAATCTTTTCGTTTAGAAAAATTTCCAAAAATCAGAGTTAGTCATATGGGGTGTCAAATTTCTTTGCGTATTATTTGAGATTTTCATGACATATTGTTTTCATACTGTCATACATTTGCATATTACTTAAGTTTTTGACAAGTCTTAATACTCAGTATTATAGTGTGAAACGGGCTTAAGGAAGGGTATTAAAAATTCGTCAGATCAGGTTTAATCTATTTTGATTATTTTTTTTTTTGCATTGTCGAACCAATCATAAAAACGATTTGGGACCATTGTTAAACATCTACAATTTACGAATCATGTCTGAACTATTGTTATTTCACGATTAGATTTTCTAACAACTTTTTGTGACTGTTTTCTCCCTCGCCAAAAATGACATGTTTTACAAATGTTTACCACTTTGTTTTTTAAGCTTTTTACTAAATGTTTTAATTCTTTTTTTTAATATTATTTGGCTCTAGTCAGTGTGTACTTTTTTCTTCAGGTGACACTATTGATTGGACATGACTTCCTTGGGTTACAATGAAAACAAAAATGAACAAAAAACAAATAGAAGAAAAACAACAATATTAAAACTTAAACAAAACACAGTGGAAGTGATTAAAAAGACAAGCTAAATCGGTATATATCATTATCGTGACTTTTAATCTCGTTTTACTATTTTTAAGATGACAACTTTGAACTTTGACATACATATTAGAAAATAAAAAACATAGTAAACACTAGTAAATACAAAATACTCTTATATTAAAAACTTTAATATGTGTAAGCACTTTTGTTTTGTTTTTACCTACATACTACATGTTTATATCTGATGTATTAATTTTTATTTTGTAACTTATTTATATAGATTTATAAACACCCACATTGTTATTATTTCTTCTTTTTTTCTTTTGATTTCATAAACGTTTTATATATTATTTGTGATTAAATGAATCATGAAAATGCCATTTAAGTTCAAAACAAAAAAACATATATGGAAATTGTTTATTTATGGTGGATTAAACGTTCCTTGTGTGCTGAAATCTTAGAAACTGCTGGAAGGTACATATATATAAAGGCTAGTTTTTTACTGTAACTAAATATGTGGCTCATTCTCATTTCAAATGCTTGTTTCGTGTGCGTTCACAGAAAAAAATAATAATTATTTTTAATTAAAAAATTCGTTGTGCCAAGGAAAAAATTAATTAAATTTGCACCTATAAACAAATTGCTAATATTAAGTAAATTTTTGTACCAAATTTAATTAAAATAATTTTTATTAAATATTTAATAATAATAAATAAAAGTTTAATTAAAATATTTTCAAGTTTTCAATTAAATTTTTAGTCATAATAATTTTAAAAAAATGGGAAAAATGTGCAATTTGGATTGGCGGGAATGAAGGATGGATGTGTTCCAAATGGATTAATGTTATGCTGAAATATGTTACCTACTTGTTAGTTTCCTTTTTGTAATTACTAATTTTATATTTTTACTTACTGTGTGCTATTTTAATTTCATCTGAGTGCGGATCGAACTAAGCTCCTCCTGCTTTGAAATC
Source organism: Panzeria rudis (assembly GCA_956483635.1). Taxonomy (NCBI): domain Eukaryota; kingdom Metazoa; phylum Arthropoda; class Insecta; order Diptera; family Tachinidae; genus Panzeria; species Panzeria rudis. The sequence goes on from OY101448.1 coordinate 128,654,545, forward strand.
CAACGCACCTACCACTGAGCCAAAACATTGTTTGCAAATAGGCGGCAAGAAGTTAAAATAAAAATAAACATATACATATGTATGTGTGTATATGGCATTGAGTGCTTTGCTATTTATAAAAGCTCGTTGAAGTTCTTGTTGCTGTTTTTATTTGTATGTATGTATGTGTAGTATTCGTGGGTATACATACAAATGATAGCGAATGTGTATAATACATCATGTGTTGATACTAATAATTAAATATTTAATTATATCAATTAAATTATTTAATTGAAAATCTGATTTTTTTTATTAATGATTTAATTAGAAAAAAACTTGTAATATTTTTTTCTGTGTTGAAAGTATAGTAAAATGTTTCATAAAATAAACGCCTAAATTTAAAAATAAAAACCGTTTAGCATGATTTAGCAGATTATAAATAAATGTGACGGCTCTATGGAAGGAAAAAATAATTTTCTCATTTTAATAAAAATCTCTCAATTGATGTTTTTAGAGAATGACAATAATAGAAAAAATAAGAATAAAAAAATACACTATTTAATATGTTTAATCAATTTGAGGCACTTTTAAATGAGCATGCAAGAAACAGTTTGCTCTCCCTCTTTGTATGTTTAATATTTATTTCAGATTTTCTTTTATTCCCTTTCTCATTATTAATAAAATTCGTTATCTCTGAAAAGAATATACTTTTTTTGCTTTTCATTGAATTTAAAAGAATATTCAGCTAGAGTACTCTGATGTCTATAATAGAACGGATAGCAAATAATTTAATGTCTTATTATTTTCTTATGAGTTTATCTTTATATTATTTATATTAATTAAATCAATAAAAAGTTTTATTTCTTCGCATTTTTAAAATTTTCGTACTATGTCACACCCGTCGGACACACCCGTCTCATTTTAAAAATCGTTTTTTATAAGAAAAATAATTTTTTGTCAAACACTAAGTACATAATACAATTAAAAACAATTAAAAATGATGTACCTTATGGTCAAAATTTTACAGAATTTATACTGAAAGTCATAATTTTTTAAAATTAAGATTTGTAAGGGCCACACCTTATCATGTGTAGCAGTCCGCAGAATACAACTCCCCACTCTTCCTAGTATTTGTAGACTTCGAAAGAGCATTCGGCACCATCAAAAGAGAGGCAATATGGTCTGCACTAGATAATATCGGTATTCCAGACGTCATTATATCCCTTGTAAAGGAGCTATACAGAGATGCTTCATATAAAGCGCGTTTTAAAGGTCAAGAAAGTAAGGTTTTTGATATACACACTGGCGTGAGACAAGGATGCGCGCTATCGCCTTTACTCTTCCTCTTAGTTTTGGACACAGTTCTTCATGAAACAAACATCGAAGTCCCAAGCGGAATACAATGGCACCTGAACCAACGGTTGCATGACCTCGACTATGCAGATGACATATGCTTAATGTCACATACGCTAGATGGCATCCAGAAAAAAGTAGATAAACTGCAAGAGCTCAGAATGTCGGTCGGGCTTAAGATCAACACAACCAAAACAAAGTCGCTTAGAATCGCCACACCACAAGCAAACCCACTTTTTCTAAACGGCATCGAGTTAGAAGATGTTGATAAATTCACCTACATTGGCAGCGTTATAAGTAAAGATGGCGGCGCAGATGAAGATGTGACAAACAGAATAAACCATGCCCGGGGCGCCCCCAAGTACAGTCTGGAATTCTTCCCGAATCTTCAACTCCAGTGTAAATTCAGTTCTTCTGTACGGATGTGAAACGTGGAAAGTAACTGAGTCGATAACAACAAAGCTACAAGTGTTTGTTAACAAATGTCTGCGCAAAATAAACAAAATATTTTGGCCTAACTGCATCTCAAACGCCGACGTCAGTCAGCAATCAAGCTCCTATCGCCCATGAAATCCGTCGTCGAAAATTGACTTGGATTGGCCGCACGCTACGTAAGGACATCTCAAACATAGCAACGGCCAGCATACAGTGGAACCCTCAAGGAAAACGGAATGTTGGACGTCAAAAAATAACATGGAGAAGATCCGTAGAAGCAGAACACGGACAACGAGGACTCACGTGGCCACAAATTCGCCATATGACACAAGACAGCCGCAGATGGAGAGCATTCGTAAACACGTCTCCATAAACAAACACCCATCAGAACTATTTTCTTTTCTTTTCCTTACTTCTCTTTCCATCTTTACTTATATTGTTAAAATTATTTAATGTAACTAGTTTTCTTTTATGTTTGTATCGCTAGAAGCTCCTTCTTTGGAGTAGCACTCTTCTTATACGTGATATCTAAATAAAATAAATAAAAAATAATAATAAAAGTTTTTTTGTAAGACCGTCCATTATATTTTAAAAACGAAGAACGAAAATACTGTTATTACTTTCTTAATACAAAATGGCATGTCCGTAAAGCATGCTGTGTATTTTCCACATAAAGAAACTATGAATTTTTCTAAAAACGAGATTAAATTAATAACGGTTTCAGAATATTTAAATTTACCTCTCTTATTTTACACATCAAATTTTTGAAAAATATTATAAATTATAATAATTTTTTTAATTGTTGTTGTCCGCAGTCCTGTGTATTGAGCGTTACGCTTTTTTAGTAACCTTCGTTGCTCAATTTAATTTTTAAAATTGCATTAGCAACATATACTAAAATAATAGTGTAGGTTTGTACTTCTAAATATTTAAAAGTTTTGTGAACTTTGTTAAATAGTATTATATTGCAAAACGCTTCATTAATCAATCATCGTTTGTACCACAAAAAAAAATTTAGTGACTGTTATCCATGTTTTTTAATTTAATTGAATTCTTTTAGTGGTTAACTAAGGAGCTTGTGCTAAAATACATCGAAGATCATACATCTGAATTTTATTGAACTCAAAATATAGTGTTTGTTCTGAAAGAATATTGAATTCGTATAAAAATGTATTGAGCGCTTTGTAAAAAAGAAAATTAAATATAATTTATCTATAAATTTTAGAACGTTAAAAAAAGTTAACATTATCTGAAGTGTAGAAGTTATTTATGCAAAGAACGGTTGCTATCGGACAACAATTGTTTTCTTGTCATTATATTTGTTTACTGTTTGGCGGGCCCCGAATTCTAGTGTGCTCGAGGGCCTCGGCATACCCAAAGACGGCCCTGTCGTACCTTCTCATATTTTATTTAGTTATAACGGTAAGCAAATAAGAAGGAACACGAAATGCACGTTTAGAATGAGAATCAGCCATGTTCATGCATACAAATGTAGCTTTAAAAGTCTTATTTGAATTAAGAAAGAAAAATAAATGAAGATAGAAAAATACAACTAAAAGCGAAAATTTTTTAAAAATTTTAGGCATGAGTGAAGAACAATAATATAATTGTTTTTGCTAAACTATGTTATATTTTTGCCATTTTCAATGTAAATGTTCAATATAATAAACGAGAGCTAATTCCGCCGATCCAATTCCGAGCAAGGATACGCCAGCATCAAAAATTTCATTTTTCAATAAAGTAATAAAATGAAAACTTCTTGTCCAGTGCGCATCAAGTTCTCCCCCAGCTCCTATATATCCTTAAAATCTTTTGAAATAAAAAAATTGCTCCAGAAATAAAAAAACTAATTGGTGTTATCAAACAAGCAACCTAGACACGAGTATAAACCCTAAAAGTAAAATGCTATATTCGGCTATGCCGAATATAGGCATGTATTCAAATCGCATGGCAGGTGAGTACTTTTTTCTGATTTTCAATACCAATCTATTTGAGACAAATCCTGACATCTCAGTCCAAATAGGAAGTCTATTGTTTTTTCTAGGGCTCCGGAAATCGATTAAACAAACGTACAGACAGACGGATAGACGGTCAGACGAACCTGGTTATTTCGACTTCCCTATCTATAAGAACCCAGAATATATATATTTATACTTATGATTGGTGTCTAAGTAGTTAAATAATTCTGGCAAAAAAGCCGATTTCAATACAAAGAGCCAATCGATCAATATTTTGGGCGGCCACTTTGTCCATCCGATTTCCACTATGGAACCAACCTAAAAGCATACACTTTAAATTAAAATAATTTCAAATTCAACCAATAAATGACGGAGTGATGCGATAATTGACAATTTAGGAACATATTTCGTGTGTTGTAAACAGATTTTTACAAAAATATAAGTCTGTAAAATATTTAAGCTTAATTCATGTTGCAATTGCACTAAATTACGACGTGTTGACTTAAATTCTCAAACAGAAAATTCTGTCTGTTATTTCTAAAAACACTTTTATAAAAATAAAAACTTCTTTATACATCCGCTGAATGCATTGGATCATATTTAAACAGCAAAACTTCGCCCACATTATATTCTGAAGTTATGCTTACTTTAGAACCATTTAACCATCTACAACTATTCTGTCGCTCAGTATTTTTATTTGTCCATTTAGGGAAATACCTGCAGTTTGAAATTTTTTATATTGTTGGCAATAAATCCATAATTCGATAAAATGAAAACTAAATCTGCTTTTGTTTTAGATTTACGAAGCTTCTTTGGCAATTTTAATCGATTGAGCATCATCCCTTAATATATATAAAACTTTCAAAACATTTTCGTTATTCGTGACATAATAATATACAGCCGGAGGAGGGAGAGGAAGTTCCGGATAAATTTATTTAAATATTTATATACTGTATGGTACTTTTAACAAAATCTTTTTAACATTGGAAAGTATTTTGTCCACATTTTTATCCCTAAGAGCTTCACAATCTCTACGAAGACCATGGACTAAGCATGTTACATGTGTCATTTTTTGGTAAAACATTTTAATGGCTTTTACAGCTTTCGCCATGGTATTGAGCCGCGTGTTGCAAAAAGTAAAACCAATTCTTTCTTAAAGTTAACATCCAATACTTTAATAGAATCACGAAAAAAGTGTTGCGGCTGTCGAATGAATAGGTTTATTTGGATTGCGGTGTTTAATAAAATCTTTTGTTCAGAAACAAATTCTACTGAAAGATGACTTCTTTACACTTTTTATTGCTTTGTATCGAGAAAAAACATTCGAATAAAATATTCTTAGCCTTAAAAACAATAAAAGGGGTAAATAAGGCATCTTTCAGTAGAATTTGTTTTTGAGATCGGCGCCAATTTAAATCGAACGATTTCCATCACGTATCAGATAAGTTCTTCGTCAGAACTGAATATTCCAACTATGACGATTGCTACATTTCTACCTTTGTCATCCACTGTTTCGTCAATCAATACCCATATACATATTGGCATTTCCAGCGAAAAGGCAACTTTTGTCACTTTCACGAGCAAGCATTTAAGCATGTTTTCTTTTTTAGAAAAACTTACCCTTTTTTCTTCTTTATATTTTTGCCTAGAACGTAAAAAGCTCTAAATTAATTTAAGGAAAACAAAAAAAAAAATAAATAAATAATTGAAATACGATTTTTTAAATAAAAATTTAAATTGTAAAAACCACTGAAGAAAATGGATGATAACTTCAAGCCTTAGGCCACACGCAAAGAAAAAAGATGGTTGAGGCAACCATAATCGAAGAGCAACATACTATGATTGAATATATGTTTGAAAACAACCATATATATGGTTCAAAACAACTATATACAAAGTTCAAGCAACCATATGTATATTTCAAAACAACGATATATAGGGCTCAAAATTACATTAAATGGTTTGAAATAACCATATATATGGTTTAAAAAAACCATATGCATGGTTCAAGCAACCATGTATATGGTTCAAAACAATCATATATATTGTTCAAAATTAAAAAATATGGTCTGAAATAACCATATATATGGTTAAAATTAACCATATAAATGGTTCTAAGTAGCCATATATATTGTTCTATATAATCATATATTTATTGTGTTCTTAACCATAAGTTCATTAAAAAATTAACAGGAGCTAAAAAATTTTATTATTTCAATTTAAATCAAAAACAAAAATTTTCAACTGGTCAGTGTGTTGAATCTGAAATAAAAATTATTATCTATTTTCACATAGATACATACATATTTGTTGAGACATGTTATATTTACAATCGGGCATGTTCTGAAAAACATTTCGTTGTGCAATCGGCAACTTTCAGGATAGACCCCAACTAAAAAGCTTACTTATTGGAGATCAGAACAAAGCTAAGAATGCACTAAATTGTCGGATTAAAGAACACTTTTCTTCGCTTTTGAAATTTTGCTATTTCAAAACTAAATGGTCTTCAGAACATGCCGAACTTTAATTGCCGAAATATATCACTTTTTGTTATATTAATTTTTCTTTTTTTTTTCTTTTTTCACACCAACCGCTCACAAAAATAAACCAAACGCTATCAAGTAAAACACAAAACTAACAAAAAGCATTCAACAATGGGATAGCAGAGAGCCATGTCTGTCTTATAACCATAGCTTTATTGCAAACAAAATAGTATAAATAAGAACGATATTTTATTATTATAGAATCATTCTATTGTTGAATTTTTAAATAAACCATGATTGAGTCAGAATTTTTCAACAATATATATTGTTCAAGCCAACCATATGTCAATTTTCATGAAATATAATAATTTCATGATTAAATGTATATGTTAGTTTTTTTGCCTTAAACTAATTAAGGTTCACAGTCATTCAATACAATAATAAGTTATTTGCCACATTCAAAAACTGTGTCGGGAAACATGTCATTGCTGACGCAACCATGCCATAACCATATCTTTTCTTTGCGTGCAGAGTGTAAAAACAAACAACACTTTTCGCAAACGTTTCATTCGAAGACACAAAATTTTAAAATGTCTTTAATCGTTTTGTACACGAGCAAAACCAAAACAAATACTTTTGCAATGCCAAAAATTGCAAACAAAACAATTGGTTTTTCAGTCATCTGCTTGCTTTAATATCCCGTTTCCGTCATACAATTGCAAACAAAACAAAAGCAGATATATATTTTGTTGAATGTTTCATTCCCCAGCAAAAACTTTTTTCCGATTTCGGTCCGAAATCAGTCAGAAAGTCTGTACAAGAGGCCGAATTCGTATCCCGATGTCGGTCAGAACACGTACCGAAAATCATATGAGTGGTTGACAAGAAACTGGACGTCTTTTTTTGAGGAAATTTTGAATATTATGTCGAAATATATAAGAGAATTCTGTACGAATTCTAAGAAATTTTCTAGGGAAACTCAGAAGGAATTTTCGAGATGTCTGAACAATATCGGGAAAATGTCTGACAAAATTGCAGAAAATTTTCCAATTCATCTGATACTTTTTACATCCTGTCATAATAAATTAGAAATTTATAAGAAATGTCGTTTAAAATTCATCAGAAAACATTTAATTAACCATATTTTATTAGTTTAAAAACTCAAATATTTGTGCGTGTAATTTTAAGAGATAAATGACAATTACTACGAAAACTAAAATCAGACAATTTTAAGAGATAAATGACAATTACTACGAAAACTAAAATCAGACAATGAGCAGAAGTGACTGCTAAAAGTAGTAAGACGTAGATCGGAATATATGCAGACTATTCTGTTAAACGTCTCAAAGGAAATTAAATTGCCTTCGGATAATGTACACGCTAGTTTGATATTAATGGGATAATATTTCAGAAAATGTACAGAAACGTCGTACCAGAAAATAGCCGACTACTCTGCCAAATGTGTGAGGGAATTTTAGACAACTCGGTTGATTGTCTGGTAAAGTCTCAGATTTTTTCTGACGTTAGACATGTCCAAACAAAATGTTTCCTGGGTGTATTTTGCATAAATACACTAACACATTTTCTACTATGATGAGCAAATCAATCGGGAAACGTTTGCAAATATATTTTCTGAAAACTTTTCAATTTTGTTCTCATTCTTTTCTTTTCTAGCTGCGTACATTTAAGTTACTGTACATTAAGTATACATAAGCATAAACAATACAAAACGAAATGGAACTATCATTCTCGTTGTTTTGGTTTTGGTTTTGTTTTACACATTGAAAAATACAAAACGAGACGAAAGCAAACGTTTCGTTTAGTTTATTTTCCTTCTCTGCCTCAAACATAGAATAGAAGATTTTAGATCAAGTCACCTCTCAAACAAAAAAATTTAAATAAAATCGATTCAGCCGCTTGGTAGCTACAGGGCTACAGGCACATAGATTGGAGAGGATACAGCTAAGAACACTCTCCAGAAGCTCACCTCTCAAAAAAAATTAAAAAATCCAAATCGTTCCACCCGTTCGGGCTCTACGATGGCGCAGCCAGGACCACAGATACACAGACTTACATTACAAACTTATAACATCCCTCTTTTTTGGTCGGTGGCTAAAAATAAAAAAACTATTAAAACAATCGGATGGATATTGAGGCGCTGATCAGCCGAGTAATTCGCCTTGGACCCGGAGTTAAATCTGTGATTCGCATGCTTATATTTTACATAAAAAGGGAATTTGTGTTAATTGTTCAAAAAGTACCTGTCCTATGACTTGTGAAAATAGGAATGTACCGTGACCGGTCAAAGTAGACCCCATCTCTTAACAGATATATATGTTCCAAAGCTGTATAAAATTAAAAAAAAATATTGTCTTCTTTTTTTTTTTTGTATTTACAAATATTTATATCCATATCTGTGAAAGTTTAAACTAAATTTTTGTAATGGAATTCTGAATTTAAAAAAAATTGTATTTCAGGTGTAAATGCCAATTTAATTGCATTTATTGAAATCAAAATAGTGGAGTTCAGAGTTTGATGCAAATAGTCTTGCTAAAGTGCAAATAAAAGCTCTCGTACCTTTTTTTATCCAATATATCAACAAAATGTGCTAGCATTTAAGGCTACGGTAATTTACATTTTCACTTTCGCAAGACTATTTGCATCAAACACTGAAGTCCGCTTATTTTTTTCACACTGCATTACTTGCAGTTACTTTTTTAGATTTTGGTAGAATGAAATCAGATGACGATTGGTTTGGTTGCCAAAAGAAAAGATCATATAAAAATATAAATAAATTTCATACATATGTCATTGAAAATAAATAAAATAAAAAAGCTATAAACTTTTTATTAAAACATAATTAAATCAAGATGAGTTACAATGAGTTGGAGGGGTTTGTGTAAACTAAATGAACTCCTTCTTTCCTTGGAACTATATCCGAAACCAGTTTTATAGAAACTACTGCTGGCACGATTCTTTAGATCAGTCTAGTGACCCATCACAAAATTTGTAAAAAGTATCAATTTCTCCCTCCTATGACAAAGCCATGTTAAAGTGATAGGTCTCTTCCATGCAAAGTGTTAGAAATCGAACCGATCCCTATCCCCAAAAGGACTAGTAACACGACAGGTTCTATGTCAGTTCCCATCCCCCTAGAGAAGTAAAAAAACTTTAAAACTATTTTCAATATAACAAAAATTTTACAAAACAAATTCTCTTAATATATAATATGCTCTTAAAAGTAAAATGTGCTAAAATATGCCTTAAGGGAAAAATATGCAAAAATCGATGCCAAAATTCTTAAAAAGTTCTGAAACGGATAAATAACTACCTTATATGTTTGTAAGACATCCAGACAAAATATGATATCTATATCATATTTTTGGTTGTCCTGGCTATAATATTTATTTTTTCGTGAAATTTGTTATGCAATTTTTAATTTTTATGTTCAAACTTTAACGATATCTCTGAAACTCATGCGCAGATTTAGAAACAATATTCACTCGGATTTAAAGATCATTTTCTTGTCGAATTTGGTTTTTCTTTTTTACTGAATAGGGTAATCCGTTCTCCATTTATGCTAATATGTATAAGTCGTCCAAGTCGTCCAAAAGTATATCTCCAAAACTAGAACTGATAAACAAAATTGGAGTGCAGATTCGCATTCAGCAGCCCAAATAACTAAAGAAATAAATTCAATTTCTAGGGAACGAGAAATATTACCGAAATTTTTTAATTTATGCGCTTTTTGTTATATTAATAATTATGGGGTTTTGCGATATTTTTTTAAATATGCGATTTAGATAAAAGTCAGTAAGGTAAAAGCTGTTGGAAACCTCGCAGACAACAACATTTTCGAAGAAAATTTTTCATGGTATGTCATATTTTTGGACTTGTAGGCAGGCCATCATGTTATTTAATAAAATGGCAACGTAAGTCGGCACGGGAGTTCGTCATTTTTTCATCAAGCCCCAACTTTTACGATACAAATAACTGGCTGCTAATGTACATGTTTCCAAGAAAACTTGAAAAAGTTCCTGTCTTCAGTCGTTTGTAATACGTATTACGGCTACAACAACAATATTTGCTGTATATGTCTTAAGTCTTTAATTAAAGATGGATTAAATTTAAATTAAAGTTTGCTTTTTAAGTCGTTTTATGAACTATTAGCTACATGTTTGTGTCTTAAGTCTTTAATACAAATGTAAATAAAAAATTTTTGTTTCTTAAATCTTTCGAAAAATATGTCTCACAAGATTGTTTTTAAGACTTTTATTACACAAGTTTACAAATTTCGAAAAACTTTTTTATTCGCTAGAAATCAAAGTTGTTCCTTTAGTTATTTGTAACGCTGAACGCGAATCTATACTCCCTTTTTTCCATCAGCTACATATAGTTTTCGCGATATAGCGTTATGTAAGAAATAAAGGCATTTTCACCACATATAGTAGTAAAACTTAAGAAGGCTTTTGTTTCTTCAATAAAAAAAACAAAAACCGAAATTCGACAACAAACTAATCTTGAGGACGTGCAAACATTGTTTCTAAATTTGCTTAGTACTTTCAGAGATATCATAAAAGTTTAAGCCAAAAAAATTAAAATTTTATAAAAAATGTTGAATTTTTTGTTTTTAAGAATTCATAAAAAATAAAAATAAAACAATGATATATCTATATATCCAGGGAAAATTTTTATGAAAAAATATATGGCTGTATTCCCCATTTGTCCATTTTTCTGCGTTATTGCTCAATTTCATTTAAAGCATTGAGAAATAACGCCATTTGACACTATTTCTCAATTGATTGAGAAATAAGGCCATATGGCCGTATTGCACATGGCCTTATTGCACTGCACCGTTTTTCACTTTAAAAGTATTATTTACCAAACCAGCTTTTACCTCTTCAGGATCCATACATGAATTGATACCTTTTATCACTACCTGGAGGCCTTCTGCACTTTTCAGTTGGTAGTAGGGTTTTGGATTTCCCGTACTTTTTCACTTTCCGGGAAACGAAAATAGAAAAATCGCGTTCCCAGGAATTCCCGGGAAAATTTTATTTTCTAAATTAAGTTGATTAATTAAATGAAAATTGGTGAAGTTTTCATCTTTTTAAATGAAAATTAATATAATAGCAATTCTAAAACAAATTTTCAAGAATTTTTAAGTGAATTCAGGCAAATAGAGTTTATAGTTGCTATACATTAGGAGATCGTATAAAGACTAATTGACGACTATTACCTTAATTATTTAGTTAAAATTTCAATTTTAAGGGCTCCAAATGATATTATGAATAACTTGCCGTAATATTTCTTAGTTTTCTTGCCAAATATCCGGGAGAGTTCTTATCGATTTTTAATTTCATCTCCCCCAAAACATCTCCTTCAGGGTTTCAATAACAACGTCGATTTATAATAAATATAAATCGTGACAACTTAAAGTTTTTACAGCTTTTATGAGCTTAAAATGCATACTCAACTTTTCAATAAGTTTGCATTAGCTCTGCGGAAAATCGCTCAAAGCTCGTTAAGATTGAATTATTTGCTTTAGGAAACGATTATAGCATAGCAATCATTGATACTTATATAAAGTACTCCACCTTGCTCTGATATAATGATTAAACGACAACAAAAATATTTAATGGAAATTTTAGTGTTTAAACAGACGATAAAATACGTAGCAACTTTCATACGTAGCGTTCATGGCGTTAATTTTAGTCGTACAATCAGTCAAACGAACGTTTGTAATATTTTAAAGGAACATTGAAAATGTTATTGATATTAATGAAAAGTGGTAATAATTTTCTTGACTATCTTGAATTCTTGTTTTTTTCAATCACGCCGCCTTTTATAGGAGTGACGTCGAATGCCTCTTTTCCAAATAATTCCACAAGCCTTTTAACTAACTCATTTGAATTTTATCCCGCAAGTAAATTGAGGGTGGCTTACAGGGCCTGACGCTGGTGATTTCATCTTCATCATTTGGCAGATTCGCAAAGCAATTTTGGGAAGGTGGAGCACAGGTTTGACGATTTAGGACTAATTTTCTTTTTATTTTGTGTAACTCCTATATACCGATAATATCCCACTTGAATTTTTGGTTTCTCGGTAAAGAAATGGGCCACCTTCTGTCGCTTTCTCTTTTACGGGTAGTTCGGGGCTCATATTGTTGGCACTTGTTGTTTGCTGTGAAGTTTTTATAACGCTGGCTATCATTGACATTTAATTTAGCCGTTCACGTATACTTTTGGAGCCAAGTGTACATTTTTCTTTACTACTTTTTGACTTTCTGTAACAACAATAGTAACATAGGAATTTCTGCTCTTTTCTCCTGTTGTTGCTATTTTGTCCTTGCTGGAGCCATATCTTGCTGGAGTCATATCGACCACTCAGTTTTGGTTTTTGTTTGTTTGTTTGTTTATTTGTGCTCACACTGTAAAACACTTTGGTTGAAAATTAGGTCGATAATAGTCCGCAACACTCTACTAATTATTATCGACCTAAAATTAGACAAGCATGCTCTTTATTGATTTTTGAACAAAATATGTTTAATACAAAAAAATAAACTAAAAACGCCTGCGAAGCGATTAGCTGTGTGCAGCTTCGAACCGTGACCTCTTGACTGATAGAGTATTGTAGCTACCATTCAGCCATAGGCGTATTATACTTTATGTTAAATTTTTTTCTATTTAATGAAAACATACATTTATTGTTAAATTTGTTACTTCAATATTGATGTTAATTATGTAATTTGTTATATTTTAGACCCCTGAAGATGATCAACGACGTTGATCGAAATATTGGGAATGAAAAATAAAATTTATTAAAACATACATACATACATGAAAATATTGTGTTTTTAATGACCTCAAGCCGAATCAACAATTTTTATAATTACCAAAATATAGGTCAACTATAAACTTACAAATTATTAAACTTACAAATTATTGGACTAAATATTTAATTTGAAAAGTTTTTTCTTTAATAAAAATGTATGAAGTATATTTTCTGAATTCATTACATTTATTAATACAAGAAATATCCTTAGAATTTTGTTTATAAGTTAACAATATTTACTTCGCCAATACTTACAAAATGTATATTTAAAAACCTTTAAAAACCAAAAATTAAACGTTGATGACCGAAGAAAAATATGGCGTGCTTCTATTGTTTAAACATTTTGTTTTTTAGACAGATTGGCTAATATTTAAAATTTTAATGTTATTTAGGCATACTTTGCTCAGAAATAAATACTTTTAACAGCAGATTTGTATGTTTGCAAAAAATTAAACAAATTATGTTTATTTTTTGTTACAAATTTAAATAATATATGATACTAAATTCCAAGTAATATTTTAGAGTGTAGGTTTATATATGATTTACGCAACATAAGCAAATAGGAAAAAAAATAAATAAAAAATATTAATACATAAATTAAAAATAAAATATATTTGTATAGTGCTTAAATTTAATTTGTTCACTGACCGACGGCAAAACAAACCATGTATTTACTTCAAGAGCTGCGAAATCAAAAATAATGGTAATAAATTTGTGTCTGCTATACAATATCAATAGAGTAGGATCTAAGCTTCCAGAAATACTAAATTTTGTCCATCCTATAGAGCTACAGGGCGTCAAAGGTGACCACGTCGAGTCTTAAGAACATTTCAGGGCTCATAACTTCTACAAATGTGGAAGGAGTTTACACATTTCATATTGTTTTTTTTATGGCGATCATAATAATAAACTGTCTCTGAAAATTTCAAATGATGCCCGATCGTGAGAGACCGACAGTAAAGTCGATCACAAAAGTAATGGCAATTCTTTCATACGCTTATTAATTAAATATACACTTATGGCGTTTTCTTTTCTAGGAAAATTTTAAATATATTTAACTTTAGACTTAAAAAATCGCAATTTAGCATTTCTTTAAAGCAAAAATGTACCTTCGTAAGAGATGATACAATAATTTCTAATAAATTCACTTCCCCGAAAAATGATTATATTGCAAATGTTTATTGAAAGGTGCAAGCAATGCAACACTTTTTTGTATAAATGAAAACGCCATTAATTTTATGTGACCTTCTCCGATAAAAGGGACCTAGTGTGTGAAAATTAAGTTTTGAGAAAAACTCATTTCATCTTATTCTACACCCTTTTAGGTACCAGAATCCACTCTTAAGTCCAAACCCGTTTTTGACACACTAGGTCCCTTTTCTCGGAGAAGGTCACATATATAAAATAAAATATTTATATTAACTAGCAAATTATGTATTACCACTGCTATGCTTTTTTTCTTTATGCAACAGGCAAGGACACAGATCTATAAACTCATTCTTAATTACTGCAAAAAGAAGCAAGCGCTCCTTAATAATTATTTATGCATTTGGGTTATGAACAGTTAGCGCAACACAAAGACGTTCTAAAAACACAAAAACCATTTCGATGTAAAACAGTTCCATTTAAAAGTTTTGCACTTGAAAGCAAAAACCAAACAAAAAAGTTAATTTAATTTTTTTTAAATAAATTTGTTAACCAAACCCATTATAAAAACATTAAACAACAATAGCAAAAATAAAATTAGAAAAATATTGTAAAAAGCGAATGGCAATTCAAATTAAAAATATAAGCAAATCAGTTAATTGACTCGATTAGTTTTGTTTGCCAAAAAATTTACTTGAAAATTCAAATAAGTTTTTAACACGGATGGATGGTTAAACGTTAAAATTTAAATAAATCGAGCAAATAAATGTAAACTACATTCAATATATATATATTGTTGCATTTTAGGCTAAAGACCAAACTCGATTACTACGAGTATTGTTGAAGCTATTGCTGCTGTTACTGCAGCGTCTACTGACAATATAGTTTGTTTGCTGGTTACTTACTGGAGCTGATGTTATTGGTGCCAGAGCATATTTTGTTTAATCGGTTTCAGGTGCTAGTTTCACAGATACTCGACACGTATTTGCGAGTGCCAAATGCATAATAAATAGCAGCATGCCTGACATTTAACAAGCGTGCAATATAATGAGGCAGGCCGACTGCAAAATGAAAACAAGAAAATGGAAAGAAAAACACGACACTGAAACTATAACTATGTAGTATTTGCTATGCTAGACATCAATATTCTTCGGCAAATAATAGCAGCGTTAGCTTAAAAGAAAAAATAAACAACAGTTATTAAGTTTTTAAATTAAGATTGGTTAAATACCAACAATAACAAAAATAGGCAAATTTGGAGGTGATTGGAGTTATTCTCGATATCTAAGGTTGTAGAGTAAAACTGAAACTACAAAACACGGTGGTAAAGTTAGAGTTTGCAGAACAAAATTTTATGCTAGTAATAAAGTCCAGTAAATAGAAATAAAGTTTAGATTATTTAGAAGATCTAATTAATTAAAGTTCACAAAGTAGCTATTAATTCTTTGGCAATAAGGTATAAGTGCTTAAGTCGAGATAAGCAAACTTTGAGTTATTATAACCATTGTATTCTCCATATTCAAAAGTATCTGTGGGCAAATTTTCATTTATTTCGTACGATTTTTCAGGAAGTTATAGCGCAATGATTTGCTGATTATCTTTTTTCAACTCATAATCTCATATGGAATAATTGCTTTATTCAGCTTATAATATATTAAATTTCATATTGAATATCTTTATCATAGTAGTATCTTTATTATAGTAAAAGAATCGAAGAACGAAAAGTCAACATTAAGTGCAATAGGAATAAATTTCTTAAAATCTACTTGAACGTTTAAAAGTGCTCTCCTTCAAAACTCTTCTGGACTACTTAGCCGATTTGTCGTATATTGTATTTGGAGGCAACCTTTTGTAACACAGTGTTGGTCTAAAGAGCGTCAAAGTTAACAACACCGTGTGCCAAAAGTTGTTCGGCGGCTGCAACTTTTGCAAATAATCTACATTAAAAGTGAAAGGTAAAACATTCTAAGCGTTTCATTGTACATATTTCCTACACTTTTAAAGTAATTTGAATTGGAAAAAAATTATTTATTTTTTTTCCAAAATTATTTAATATTTTTCAAATTTTTTTCAGTTTTTGTCCTATTATTATTTATTGCTTTTACGCCATATCGTGGGCGTATAGTGCCAATGCAAAATTATTCCAATTATTTATATTTGTACAAACTGTTTTGATTCTATTCCACGATAAGTTTTCTGCATGTAGGTTGATGTCATCTTCAAGGATGCGTCGTCAACTTCAGCGCGGTCTTCGACATCTTCTTGTTCCTTGAAGACTCCAATCAAATGCTTCTCTGCAGATATCATTAGCTGGCTTGCGTAGAACATGGCATATCCAAGGCATATTCATTATAGGTACCACCATAACTAAAACAAATACAACACCAAAAAACACATGTATTTTCTTAGTAGAAATACCGCAGAAATATGTCAAATCCATTATCTGTGAGTCACACACATTCATAAGCTCTCTCAAATTTAATAACACATGCTCGTTGTTGATAGAAAACTCCCGGACATGTGTCAAAATCTATTGTCTGTGTGACGCACACATTCTCAAATTTACAAAAACAGCTGTTCTTGTAGTGGTACCTGTTCAATCTACCTTGGGCATATCCATCACCACTTTCTCTCACGAATTTCCATTATTATTCATGTTACATCTCTGCTTTGATATTCAGTTAATTTGCCACCATAACGCAAAATATTACGTAGCGAACGGTTGACAATTGCTTGAAGCTTGTTAATTTCTGTAGATGTAAGTCATGTTTCGCATCCATATAATAGAACGGATAGAACATTACTTTTAAATAGCCTATTGGAGATGACATTTATTAACTCTTACATAATATATTGTCAGTCCTCTGAAAAAGTAAAAATCTCAACGATTATTGTTAAAATTTTATTAATATTTTCAATAGTTTAGTGAGTAGTTAAGTAAATTTTATAATTTTGTCATAGCTACAGAGTGTCTAAATTATAGCTCTGTAGCTATGACAAAATTTACTTAACTACTCTCTAAAGTATTGAAAATATTAATAGAATTTGAACAATAATCGTTAAGACTTTTTTTTAATTTTGGCTCATGCAACAAAAAAATAAAACTTTTTCTACGATTTCAAGGTTTTAAATGTTTTTGCAATTTTTCTATTTGGTACTAAAAAAATCGATCCCAAATATTAACAAAAATGCTATACGACTGAATGAAAAAAATTGTTCAAAACATCGATAAAGAAGAAGAAAAATAAAATTTATTACACAGCGTCTTCACGAGACATTAACTTTGAGATAACATGAGAGAAAACGTCGGCAGAATACTAAAAACAAAATGTCGAATTTTCTCTTAATCTCATACTAGGGGAAGACGTAATTTTACTTTTTCGATAAGATTTCATTTTATACAAATGCTCATCGAGTCAAGATGTACCGCTTTTGCATAATTAGTTGTTTTATTTTTAATTTTTCACACATATTTAAATTTATAAATCAACTAAACACATTTATTCATTTATTTAACACAGAAATTTTATCAAAAACATCGCTTTTCATTTATTTTAATAAACACTCACACATGCACACTATTTTATTTTTATGTACATGTGTTTTTTGACAGTTCATCTCATAAGATTGTTGTTATAAGAATTCTTATAACAACGCTCTCATAAAAATTCCTATAACATTGAGTTAACACTAATTTGAAGTCTACACGTAACATAATTCTCTCTGCGATTGAATTTGACAATCTCATCTTACATATTATGTTACGTGTAGACCTCAAGTTATAAGTCAAATAAAAAAATTGAACTAAAAATCAAGACAAGCAACTGAAGACTGTTAAAGGCATGTATAATAACAAAAACCAAACAAACAGCTTTGAGTGAATGTATTAAAAAAGAATACTCATCAAAAGCGAAAAACAATAAGTGTGGTAGTGTTGGATATTAATCAGATAGGTGAAATTTCAAAGCTGACGAAATTTAGTTGAAATAAAAATGCAAGAATTTACCATGGAAAATAAGTCTTGTATTCTATTTACTGGCAAAAATTAGTTAAATAGCTGATGTTTCATTGAAAAAAGCATCATCCTTCATAAGTGGTAAAAGCGAACAAGAACGCTGATGATGACGAGCGTAGCGGCCGTCGAAATCAGTAGTACTGATCCGTTCTGCTAATCTGATTTGAATATTCCAGCACTCCACTCTTAATAAAAATAATTTGAATTTACATTAATTCAATTATTGAACTAGAAAGCCGAAATAATATTAAAAAAAAAATTTTTCAGACTTTACCTATTAGTTCAAATAAAATAAAAATTACGTAATATATTGTTTGTGTGTGGAAAAAAATAAAATTTAGTGCATTTTCAAATGCAAAAATTACGCTCTCTGATGTGTATTGAATTGCCTCTCTCACTGCGTTGAATAACAAAATATCCATACGTGTGAAGAGAGCTTTAATATTTTTTGACAGGAGTCCATTTGACTATCTACGTATTATCTATGTAACATATCATTACTTATTAAAAAGAACTTCATTTCTATACCTCTCAGATGTTTTGAAGCAGTGCTACTGTCCCTTGCAACATATAACTTGCTGGATTTTACCCATCGATTGAGGAAGAAATGCTAATTCCAACAGTATATAAAAGAGTATGTTGGAAAAATTGGACTTGGTGTAGTTTACCTCTCAGCTACAGAATTATTAAAGAATAAAGGTTTCAAGCAAACCCTTTCAAACCAATAATTTTGAAATTCGGTTGACAAACGAGAGAGTTATCCGTGGGGGTAGGTTTTCACCCATTTTATCCATTCTTGGTCTATTAATTGTGGGCCAAATATCGATCTCTGTGCCTAATTTTGTTTAAATCGGCTCTGCCGTTTAGGCGTAATTTCGTAACAAAAAACTGCAAACAGATAAACAAACACCTCATTTTTATATAATATATAAATTATATTGTTTGCTATAATCTACTTTTTCGGTTCCTGATGCTGATATCTTATGAAAAATAAGTATTTTAATATTAAAAAATCATTTAAAAAATTAAAAGAATTAAAGCTGTAGCCGCCGTGATTTGAATCGGCTGAAACTCTTATTTTTTTCATTTTTTAAGTGGTTTTCTAATGCCAAATTACGTTTTTTTATTAGATATTAGAATCAGGAACCGAAAAAATAGTTTATAGTAAACAAATTAATAGTAAATAAGTAAAACTAATCAAATAGTTATTAAGGACAAAATTTGTTGGTAGCAAATAGAAAATTTTAATCAAATGTTTAGAAAATCAATTGGCCAATTCACAAGCTGTTGTATGTGTTGTAGATTGTGTAATTGTTGTTGGTAATTTCCAAATAAACATTTGTTTAGAAACATGTTTATGTGCAAATTACCAACAATATTTTTACGATCTACAACACTTACAACAGGTTGTGAATTGAGCAAATATATTTTGAGCTCAAATGATTCTTAATTTATATTTTTATTACTTAATGCAAAATTAACTGTATATAACCTAAAAATTAATGTTTAAAAAATAAAAAATTTTTAAAATACTTTTTGTACAACTACCGGCCCTTTTCACAATGTATGATTAAAAACTAACGACGACTTTAACGGCAAGTTCGACATACAAAACTTGCCGTTAAAGTCCATGTTAACTCTTAATCGGACATTGTGAAAAGGGCCGTAAGTATGGTTTTTGGTGATGTGAAGAAATTTTTATTTAAGCCTATGCTAATACAAAATGTTCTACTACTAATACATTCTTAGACTTAGATTTTTTGACAACAGATTTCAACTAACTTGTTAAGAGTCAGGCTTCTATATTTTCGATGTTATATACTCCATTCGTTGGGGAAAGTAATATAAGATTCGGCACAGCCGAATATAGAAGTTTTACTTGTTTTTTATGATTTTGAGGACCCGTCCGGAAGTATGATGCGAAGAATACAAAAAATGCTATCATTTATGAAAATATTAGTCACTCTCCTCCCTGTTCTATAAATCGACTCGCTTTAAAAACGCTCGATTTAGAGAAATTAAATCCACTAATAGCAAAATGTTTTAAACTTTTTTTGGCGCTTTCTATTCTTTGGAGCATAAAATATCATACCTGAAATTAGTTTACAATACATATATGATTTAAAATACATAAATTAGCGCATTATTTATTTTTGGAAAACGTGAAATTTATTCGGATTCGGTTTACAGAACAGAGCCGATAGATAAGCAACTGCAACCCCTACCTGTCTTAAGCTTTGTATGTAGTTTATTTGGAAAACTGAATTTAACATACCATATACCCCAATAACTACAACGAAGATATCGTTATTGCAGCTAAGACAGCAACAACAAATTGTTAATAGGAAAAAGTCATCCTTTTCCTGAAGGCAAATTGACAAATTACCGCATTCGTTAATAGTACGAATAGTAACAAGTTTTTATTTTCAATGTAGGCCTTAAAATGTAATTTCGTGTTTTATTTTTTCTTTTAGTTTATTTGAAAAATTAGCTCTGGTTAAACGTTTTATTGTGGCATGCACTCCTAACAAAATGTTAAACAGCGACAATTATCGACACACGCAAATATTTCAGTGTGACTGCCTAACAGTGATCTTAAGGATGGTGTGATAGAAACCATAGAAAATAAGAAAGTATTTTAAAACAGCATGCATGCAAAAAGCTTAATGAGCCAGTTGAAAATTGTACAAGAATTTTTAAAGATGAGTTGTATATTTGTCATTTGGGTTTTTTAGTTTGAAATTGCTATTTATGCGAAACTATGTGTATTTTTTATTTACACACTTTTAAGCGATTTTTGAATTTGAAAATTGTTGCAAATATAAAATTTCAATGTTCGGAAGGTTATTTTTCAACAGAGAAAGAACTTTGTCTAAAGTTTATATACTTCAACAACAGGAAAACCAATTCGAGTACATAGTGTACTTCAAGTCACTACCTCGCAGTATTCATTCGTTTCACTGCCAGTCAGGTGCAATAACACAGATCTTGGTATAAACTCCTCACCTCATTCAATTTGTAATACACGTAGTTGTGGCAGAACTAATTCACTTAATTTCCATGTTACAAGTACAATAGCAAACCTTTTTTATAATTCTAAATGTGCCTCCTCGTCATTGTAAAAATAAGCCCCAACAGTCTTGTCTACTCTCCTTCAGCTTTTTAATAAAATCACAATATTGTTTGTCTAATTAACTTTATGCACTCTCCTCCTCTCCACCACTTATAAAATTTATTTATTGGCAATATTTTCTTGAAATGTGGTTTTCAATTTTATTACCATAAGTTACACCTTCTTCTTTCCCATGTACTCATTTCAACAATACAGGTGCAAGATTTACTAAAAAAAAGCAAGCACAAAAATACTCGTAACACAAAAAATTAATACCAAATAAAAAAACAAGCTTCTGGTATGTAAACGTCTGACATTGATGACTGTCTGGTAAATATGTGCGTTTAAATATTTCAATGGTTAATGGAGGTCAGTGCGACTAACTAAGTAAGTCCTATTACCGATATATCATAATACCATGGTCTCCAGTGTGCTTTTTATTTAGCAAGAAAATTTGTAGTTTTTATTTTCGTACATATTTTAAATTTGACTTCTTACATGATTAAAATTAAGAAATGCTTTAATGGCAACATTTTCCCAACAGTGACAGCTAACATAAAATTTATGATAATTGAAAATTATTTGCGAATGTTTAAATGCGTAAATGGTTACAATTGCATTTTGAAAAAAAAATTATTTCTTTTTTAAATATTGAAAACTTAAACTCTTCTACATTGTTTTTTTTTTTTTTTTTGCCACCGATTGTGTGTGCTGTTAGTTAGTTGCTGCTTAAATTAAGATCTTTGCATACATAAATCACCTTCACCCTTATACTCGCCTAAACTGGGTTACTTGGTCTTTTCACAATTTTAACTTTTAGATTTGGTTTAGTTTTTCCTTCAATTTTTTTCTTGAAGTTTTATATTTGAAATTTTATGGTGGCCTTGAATAGAACATAAATGGAATGGTTCTGTTCTTAAGATGGTAATTGTTTTAAAAACAAGATTTAATGGTTGTAAGCAACTTAAAAAATTTTTTATGTGTCTGTGGCGGGCAATAGATGGTACAAGATTTAAGCTTTTAACCTCCATATTCATAAATGATTAGTAAAGTTAATGTGTTCAATAAAACCGGGTTTTCCATACAAAATTCGTACAGCAAATCAGCATTGAATTTAGTAAATGTTTATGAATATGGGGGTTACTGTTTAGCTGCTAAATGCATAGTTTAAATGAATTTAGTATGAAAGTCTCTCTCAAAAATTTGAGTAAAAGTTGTTTAAAGATATCGTGTTATAACCGCCAAAAAAGCTTAAGCGCCATAAAGTAAATTTTACAGGAGAAGTATTTTTTAGTTATCCTTGGTTTAAATCGAAGTAGAGTCCTTATATTGGCTATATAGGATTGTAGTGGACTGTTATATGTAATGTTAATAGTTTTAATAAATTTCCTATAAGACAACGCATGTTTGTCGGGGTTAAGATATTTTAACACATTTACCATATTTACACTATGCAACTTTGTTGCATGCAACTTCTGTTTTTCAGTGAGAAAGACAGAGAAGAAATACAAAATGTATACATATCTATTTCAACACTCTCACTTAAAATTAAAATTGCATGCAACAAAGTTGCATAGTGTAAATATGGTAATTATTGATTTCATGAAAAATCAATTAATTTAATCAAATTATTTTAAAACTAGTAATTATTATCCTTTTCAAGCCGTTTCATTGATATCCTTGCAGTTTTTGACACTACTTTTGCTCTAGTCGCAAAAGAGAATTTTAGCTTAAGCGACACATTGAAGTTACAAAAAAATGTAAACAAATTAAAATTTTTAAAGGAAAATGCACTTAAGCTAAAATTTCTTTTGCTGTATTTCCGTAACGGTACATGGCAGGACTTTGAAACTTTGACAGGTAGTCCGATTTATCGTAAATAATCGATTTTCGTCCAAAAACGATTTTCGAAAAGCATGTCGCTTGAACTTTTTTGGCGGTTATGACTCAATATGGTACCAGCACTATTAGAATGTTTATAGAAAGTAGCCCCAATTTAAAATGGCATGGTCCAGGAACCTAATGCTAACTGCGATTTCAGACTCGCTAGCGCGAAATCGATTCGAAAAAATTAAGGAGTACTTTCATATCAACGATAATAGCCAACAAGCTAAAGTTGGAGATTCAAACTACGACAAGCTTTATAAGATACGTTCTTTGTTAGATATTGTAAAAAAAAATGGAACAATTCACCACAAGAAGAACAACAAAGTATTGATGAACAAATAATTGCGTTTAAAGGTGTGAATATATGTATATCTTTAAAATTTACACTTGTTTAACTTTGTATTTTTCCATTGCAGGCCGATAAAGTTTAAAGGAGTACAATCCATCTAAGCCCCATAAATGGCGGTTAAAAATGTTTACCCATTCTGGAAAATACACGATTTTACGCTGTCTATCAGTGAAGGCACCTGTCCATCGTAAGGAGTTGGTATATCTTCGGACAAATTATATTTCGATAATTGGTTTAAATCCGTAAGCCTTCTCATTGCTTCAAGGTAGAAGTACATAACACGCGCTAATACGTCGACGAATATCGTGCATTTAAAAAATTTAGCGGATGAAAAATGGCGAGCTACACAACGCGCTTTAGAAAAGCTATTTCTGTCAACTGATTCTTATTTTTCACTTGTTTGTACATTTTAAAATGCAGTTTTAATCTGTTTTTGCAGTACTGACTTCCTTTTTTTATACAATATTGTATGTTTTTTAACCTCTTCAAAAGTTTTTCATCCATGATTCACGCATCAAAATATTTTTTATGTAACTTGTTGGAACGTAAGTTCCTTATGGCGCGCCATACACATCAATGCTTTGAATAACAAAAACCAATGCTTAGAGGGTAAAACAAAAATTTTTGAAATGGAAAAAATACTGGCGAATACTGGCTAGAAATATACTGGCATAAAATGGTGTTGCATACTTTTAGGATTTTTAGATTTTCATTTTAGACTTGGATAAGTGGTTCGTGGCAGTAATAGCTGAAGCTATTTCTGCTAACTAATATTTATCTATATACATATATAAAAGTGAATATCTGTTTGTTTGTTTGTTTGTTTGTTTGTATGTATGTAAGTTTATTTGTTTTTTTTTTTTGAAAGCTATGGACTCCCAAGCCAGTAAACCGACCTTGCTGTAATTTCCACAGTATATTACTGATGATCTGGAAGGAACACAAGTCTATATAATTTTGAAATATTATAAGTGGGCGTTATACTTCCCATATAGAAAAAAATTTTATTTTAGGATATTTATGGAAGTAATGCAGATAAAACTACCAAAATTTGTGTGAGTAACTCTTTTTATAATGTGTATAAAGAGATGTTATGAAGGAGTAAACAAGTAGGCGTGGCACCTCCCATATATAGCAAATATATATTTTGATATATCATGGAAACTAAATTTATAGGAATTACTCCATTGATTTTATGCATTGTAGGTACTAGAGAAAATAGTCAGACAAAAACTAGTGGGCGTGGCAGCTCCCACATATCTGCCTCTCAGAAACTATCCGATCGATTTTGATGAAATTCAAAACATAGATAGATCTGCATCTAAAAGAGGACATATGCTATATTTTGTTTCAAAAATAGGTTCATGAAGGGATGTAGGCGGAAATTTCGTCCTCTTTGAAACTATCTAACCGATTTTGATCAAATTCAAAATTAAAATAGATCTGAGTCTAAAAGAAGACATACGCTATACATTTTATTAAAAATAGGATCACGAGGGGAGGTGGGGGAAATTTCTTCCTCTTTCAAACTATTTATCCACGAGGGGAGGTAGGGAAACTATCTATCTGATTTTGATGAAATTCAAAACATAGATTGATCTGAGTCTAGAAAAGCACATAGGTTAACATTTTTTCAAAAATAAGAGCACGAGGAGGGGTAGGGGGCGATTTCTGCCTCTCCGAAACTATCTAACCGATTTTGATGGAATTCATAACATAGATAAATCTGAGCCTAAAAGAATGCATAGGCTAAACATTTTTTTTTAAATAGGACCGCCAGGTAAGGTAGGGGGAAATTTCTTCCCCTTTGAAACTATTTATTCGATTTTGATGAAATTCGAAGCATTATAGATCTGAGTCTAGATTTTTTTTATTAGAACAACCCACGAAGCGATCAGCTTGTCTGCGGAAAAACAGCCAGGGTTTATGGCGGGAATCGAACCCATGACCTCTGGACTGACAGGCTAGCATCACTACCACGCCACAAGAGCACATATGCTATACATTTTTTCAAAAATAGGAGCAGGAGTGGTACGAGGCAATTTCTGTCTCTCCGAATCTATCTAACCGATTTTGATGAAATTCAAAACATAGATAAATCGATAGGAGGTAGGGGGCAATTTCTCCCTCTTTGATATTAACATTATTGAACCTACCACACTTCGTTTTTTTAAAACAGACATACATGCTTACCTGAAATGTACAAATAAAATTATATTTTTCGGAAATGAAAGAAACTGTTTTACTTGTCACTGTTGAAAGAGAATTTGTTATCTCGACATAAATAACTCCCACCGTTCAGAGATAGTGAAAATATAATTTCTGAGGTAAGTGAAACGTTGGGAACTACGTTCCTAACCGGTGTCCCATGACACCGTGCGTTCTTTTTTTATCTATGAAAAAAAAACACTAGCTTAAGTTTTTTTACAGAATTCTACAGCGCGCTCGCGCACTAAGGCGTATTATGTACTTCTACCTTTGAGGGAAATAGGGACTTTTGGAACCGTATTGGAAGTTGTAAATTGCTATCGGATTCCAAATTAAAATGTAAGAAATGGGTTCCTATGACATCAAATGCGAAATTAAACACAATTTAGTATGTATACAGTGGTTTGACAATAAAGCTTATGGAAGTACATATATAAAGTCAACCATCGCTCAAGAAAGTGGTATATACGTTTATTTTACTGGTGACGAGGCACATGGATTGTAAATAACTGGCTTCTTTACTTGATCCTAAGCAAAAACATATGCTACTTATTAAAATTCAACTTGAAGTCGCTAATGAGCTTTTGCAACCTAACTCTTCATTTTCAACTATTTCCCAAAAGAAAAGGAGATGACCCTCTACTACAGCGAAGCTTCGATTTCAGGTATTAGTTCCACAATGAGCAGGATTTGTAGAGATGTTTCTTATATGTACAGGCTTACCGAGACACCATCTAACTCAAAGCGATATGATCCAACTGATGAGAAAGGGCGTTGCAGGCTATGCAAAACTGGAACTCCATTATCCAAATGCCTTAAATGTGGAGTTCATCTTTGCTGTAACAACAACAAAAATTTTTTTTTTGTTTTTTCACTCTTAAAATAAAATAATTATAAAAAATAATAATATTGAAAAATTTTTTTTTTGTCTTTTCACTCTGAAAATAAAATAATTATAAAACTTAATAATATTGAAATAAAACATACCGATGTTTTATATTCAAATAGTGGCTATCTACAAACACACAATTTTTTTGCGAGAACAAAAAATCGTTTCGTTCTTGCATTATTAAAATTTTGCACAAACAATCTTTTAATAATACAAACTCTTTTGGTATAAGCTGTCAATATTGTAGAATATTGATTGTCCAAAATTTTAATATTGAGAGAACAAAACGAATTATTGCTTTCCTAAAAAAATTATTTGTTAGTAGATAGCACTATTTGAATATAAGCTCTCGATATATTGCAATAAAGCAAAAATGGGAGAGGGGCGTGGCGACCAACATACTCTTCTTATATATTTATCTAATGATTTATATTAAAAAAATGTTTCGTACCACAGACTAAAACTGGGCGTCGAAAGGGTTAACGCTTTAGCCCACTGTACAATCGTTAGTACATATTCTGCAAATTTTCACAAACTATATTGTTCAAGTGTAGCACCTTATTTATTGATATGTCAAATTTCAAATAAATCTAAACAGTAGTTTTGGAGCAGCTCCAAAATGCATTGGGAATGTGTTGCAATTATAATTCTACATTGAAATTTTGTTTAAAGAAATTTTAGCTTTGCCATTTCCTAACGGACTTGAATAATATAGGGCTTATTGTAATTGTTATCAGATAAACTTTTTAAGACAATAAAAAAATTAACAGGTTTTCGGCAAAGTATTGCTAAAAAAATACGCAAAATTGTTCAAAAATCGGAAAAAAATAAACAATTTAAATTTTGTTTTGATTTGCAAAATATATAAGTCAAAGTAACATCTTTTAAATATATATGGAAAGCTTAAGTCCTCCCCTATTCGACAATGTTTAAAAATTTCAAATCAGTGCAGAAACAACGCAGTAAAAGTTTTTTTTATCCGCGAAGTCCCAAGAAAATTGTATTTTATCGATAACTTCCGATTGAGGGTGCATTGCATTTTTTTAATGGGAAAATGATCTACTCAACTAAACCTACAAGCCTCAAAAAGTCGTTTTCATGAGTACAGGTAAGCCTTGATTTACGTGTTACTTCATTTAGGCGATTTCGATATAGCACGGATCAATAATAGAAATAGTTTTTTCAATTACTCACTTTTTTACGCGAATTTAATATAACACGCTTAAAAAATGATAGTAACCATCAAGTATGTGGTAATAAAATAATTTTTTTATATTGTGTTAGGGATTTAAATTTGGTCTGACCAAAATCACCCCTAAGGTCATCCCTAACATACTATTAATTAAAATGAAATTTGTTATTAAAAAAAACAACTTGAAAAAACTCCAACAAAATCTTTTATTGTTTTATGTTGGAGACAGGGCAATCACATGTAGCGATTTCTCGCCAAACGTGGCGATTTGTAAGCTGACTATGCGTCCTAATTTTTAATTTGCCAACATGACGATTAATTGGCGATTTATAAAGTAGATGGCGATTTTGCTAGCTATTTTTTATGAGGCATGATTTTTTTTTTAGTAACTTTAACGTCAGTGGTCTTCTAGTTTTATGTATGACTTTTGATATATCCATGCATATGTACATATTAGGGTATTCATTAAATCGGGCATCTGTTTTAATCAATTAATCGTTCGATAATCGAGTTTTTGGTTTAATCGGTTAGTAATGTCTTATTTTCGTTATTAGTCGGTTAACCGATTAGATAGTAAAGATTTTTCATAAATTACGTAATTTTAACAAATAAAAATACATAAATTATTTATTATTTTGAGTTTATTAGTAAAAAATACAATAACATAGCAAACATAACAATTCTTGAAGGAGTTCATAATATTGTATTAACTTCTAGAATAATCTTTTAACGTATTCTCTTCTTTAGTTTTGAAAAAAAAGTTCAACAATTGAAAAGACAAATGAAATTTTGACTGTACGAAAAATTGAAGTGACACCATGATATATCGAGACAAAAATTGTTATTTCCATACAATAGCAGCAAACACATATGGAAATTCAATAGTGTTAATGTTGCATGGAAATCGAATTTTTTCAATGCGCATACCTTTCTAGTCCGTCTTCATTAAATATTCACTGAAGAGTATGAATACCAATAAGGGTGTTCTAAGCAAAAAAAGGAGCTCTAAGCAATAAAGTGACCTTAATTTATATACCAACAATGTTTAAACTCATTTTAAGATCTTGCAATTATATTTGAAATAAAAATTTTATTGGTACAGCTCTGCTTATGAGTTCAATCAATTGTTGTCATTCTTTATTTTTTTCTTTTATTCTTTCCTATTACCACAATCATCAAGGTTACTCAATTAAAAGTGACATTTTGCAATAGATTTTTCATTGCTATCTTGTACTCTACAATTTGTGATTCTGTATGTAAAAGTAATTCTTCTACACACTAAGGTATTACAGTGTGATAAGGTAATTAAACCACATGTCGCTCTAATTGTATGAAGATGAAAATCGTGTTGTGTTGCCCTCTCAAATTAAAGATTTGTTTATTTTATGTGGACTCCCAAAACATTCCGAGCTCTAATAATGAGCGCACGTTACTTTCACCATGTCTAAAAGGGACTAATTCTGTAGTTTGCACAATTTGTCATACATATATAAGTGTGTTGTTTTGGGAGAAAATAAATAAATTAAAATTTATTTTAATTAAAAAATATTTAAAGAATAATTTTTAAGAACAACAAATAATTTTTGGTTTCCTAATATTATAAAAATTTAATTTTTTTATTGTCATTAGTAAAGCCAAAGTTATGAAGCATTAAAAATGTTTCCTTCTCTTGTGTTTATATGTTCTAATCCTTAACTCGAAAACTAGATCTGAAACCATTTCGAAAATTATACAGCTAACAGAGAACAAAATGTACTATCTCCACAAATTTTGTTAAGGTTATTTTTATTTATTGTATCTTCAATAAAATTAAAATAACAATCAGTAATCAAATCTTAACTCTAAAATTATAATTTTTAAGTTCATCCAATGCCATACAAAAATATTTGTTGGTTCTTAGGTTGTGTTACGTCACTCATGTTCGGCTGAGAGCAAGAGTGTCCCTCTTTCTCAGCCGAGTGTGGCGTCTAAAGTTAATGATGTTGCGGGCTAGGGGATTCGGATGTAACTCAAATTTTTATACATATATCTTGTCACATGTTTTGAAAACACAGTCTTAACCATGGGGACATCTAGATCTTTATGAATTCGCTTATTTCTAACATACCACGGGGCTACTGTAATCGTACGAAGTATTTTATTTTGTCGCCTTTGAATTTTTTCTACATTCGATGCCGAGGCAGTGCCCCATAACTGTATACCGTAGGACCATATTGGTTTTAGAATGGAGTTGTATAGAAGAAGTTTACAATCTAGGCTTAGAGTAGAGTGCCTTCCAACGAACCAATTCATTTGAGCTGCTTTTAATTTCATTTGGGTCACCTTTGAATTTATGTGGGACGTCCATGTTAGACGACCAGATCAAGATGAACACCGAGATATTTTACTTCAGTGTGTTGAGGTATAGTTTGGTTATTGATTTGAATAGGTGGGCAGGTTTCTCTGCATAATGTAAATGTTATGTGTAGACATTTTTGTTCGTTAATTTTTATCCGCCATTATTTTAGCCATTTTCCAACTAGGCAAGATTATATATTGCAGTTTGCTAGAAGCTTCTTGATGGCTTTTGTGTTAAAAAAGCTATATCATCAGCGAATGTTGATGTGTGTATGTTACTGCTTACCGGCAAGTAAGTAGCATAAATCATATATAATACAGGACCAAGGATGCTGCCTTGAGAAACGCCGGCATCAATCGGTTGTGGAGGGCTTAGAAAATTACCTTCCTTAACAACAAATTTTCACTCAGTAAAGTAGCTTTCTAAAAGCTTAAGGGTGTTTGCGGGTAGGTTTTGCTTTAGATTATGTATTAAACCTTCATGCCATACATTATCAAATGCCTGAGAAACATCGATGAAGAGCGCAGAACAATATTTCTTTTCTTAGAAGGTTTTTCTAACCACGTTCATGAGTCTATGTGTTTCTTCAAACGTCCTATGTTGTCTCTTAGAACCGAATTGGCGGTCTGGAATGCATCCAGTACGATTTAGTATGGGTGTTAGCTTATTTATAAGTAGCTTTTCAAATAGTTTTGACATGTTAGACAGTAGGCTTATAGGCCTATAGGATTCCACCTTCGTATGATCTTTGCATGACTTAGGCATCATGGTAATCAGCGAAACATTCCATTTTGCGGGATAGCATTTGAGGCGCAAAATACTGTTAAAAATAAATAGATTTATCCGTTTTGCAGTATAGGGTAGCTCTAAGAGCATTTTATTGCTTATTTTATCAGCGCCTGGAGCTTTTTTCAAATTTAAGCCTGCAATACAGTGTTCAATCTCATGAATATTCAACCACAAATGTCACGTAGAGCATCTGGTATAGCGAGGACTGGTGGCAGCTCAATATAGTATTAGACGTATTTGGAGTAAATACTTTCTGCAAGTGGTTTACAAACAGAGTACCTTTTTCAGCGTCAGTTCTTGCCCAGTCTCCATTCAAACCTCGCAATGGATGCATATATATCACTGGTCTTTTGAGGACTCTGGCTGCTCTCCATATCAAATATTTTGTTTGAGGTGTTGCGTCGACTAGACTTGTGTAGTTTAGGAACGAACTAGTTCAATTGAACTATTTCATCAATTGAACCAAGGAAACTGGTTCAAGTTTTCACTATTCACTAGTTCAATTGAACTATGAAACAAAATGAAATATACCTTTCCCTGTGAGCAAATGTTCATATGAAATGAGTCATGTATGTATGTGTGTATGTATGTATGGGATGAAATAATATATGTATGTACATACATCGTAGGTAAATTTGTATTACTTTTTACTTATATTCAAACACAAAATTAGTATTTATTATTCTTTCTCTAGTTACTGTTGTACAATCAAAAAATTCATAAATATTTTCAAGACATTTTTATGCAAGCCGCTAATTTTACAACAATAACAACACATGGTCCAACAATATACACAACAAACAAACAAAAAAAATGATAGAATGAAAAGCAGATACATAGAATGATCCATCATTCTTATATTTCACCATTCATTCATAGTTCAAAAAGAGCGATATTTCACCATTCATTCATACTTCAAAAAGAGCGATTGAACTAGCAGACCGACCTAGTTCATTGAGGAAATATGAAGTAGAATGACCGAACATTAAAATGAACTATTTGGCACAAGTCTAGCGTCGACCCCATTCAAAAGTTTTTGAAGAGAAGCAGTTTTTTGATATTCTAGTAGAGTTTTAAGCTGTTTAGTACATTCCTTTAGCCTAGATTTTAGCTGAGGGGATCTGTAGCGTTGCCATTCTCTACGAACTCTTCTTTTTTTTAGATAAAAGCCGTTCTACATCTACTGAATAGATTTTATTATATCTCACCTGAAGATTTGTAGTAGTAGCATTTAGAGCAGCTTGCTTAAGGTTTGTCTCAAACATTCTAATAGAGTCATATATGTCAGCAGGCGGTTTTAATGGAATATTTTCAGTGCAATGTGCACTCATATATTTTTTTTATTTCAACCAATTAATACGTGTGGTTGTCATCGTTAAATCACAAGTGGGTTAAGAAGTTATATGTGAATATATAGTGACAATAGTTGGTGAGTGATTTTGAAGAAAATCTAAAGATGCTTCAACTTGGAT
Source organism: Panzeria rudis (assembly GCA_956483635.1). Lineage (NCBI taxonomy): Eukaryota > Metazoa > Arthropoda > Insecta > Diptera > Tachinidae > Panzeria > Panzeria rudis. The sequence goes on from OY101448.1 coordinate 128,686,984, forward strand.
CATTTCGCGGTGTACCACTCCAAAATCAATAACATCAGGTATTTTTCGGCGATCTGTTGGCCAGTAAGTTGGCTGCCCACTTGATATAACATTCAAACGCATTTTAGAAATTGTGTCAAACAAAACGCGACCGTTTGGTGTCATGAGACGTTATCCCCAGAACGTGTGCTTAGCGTTGTAGTCACCGGCGGCCAAAAAGCGTGGGCCTAGTGAATTAAAAAATGTACTATATTAATTATTTTGTAGTATGGTACTTGGGAGGAGAGTAAATTGATGAAATCACCAGGTTTTGATGAACAGCTTCAATGCAGATGTTAGTTGCTTGAAGATAGTCTTCATTCACAATGATCACCTATTCACTAGTGTTTTAATCATGATTTTATTAGTATAGCCTAGCCACCACAAGTTCTACCTTGAGGGTCCTCTGTGTTGTAGAGAGTATATACGTTGATTTAAAAACAAATTCTAGCCGTCAAATGCGTCTCAGAGATAAGCATAACATCAATTGCTTATCCATCATGAAAACAAACTTCACAATTCGAAGATTTTCGCATATTTTTGCATGCAACTTAACATCACTTCCGTTTTTTCACGTACGCTATGCCCTTATTTCTCTCGATATTTTGGACAACAGGGTTCCAAATATAATAAATTTTTGGATTGTAAGTTCCTTATGGCACGCCATGCACATTAATGCTTTGAATAACAAAAATCAATGCTTGGGGGGTAAAACAAAAATTTTTTGAAAATGAAAAAATACTGGCGAATACTGGTTAGAAAAATGCTGGCATAATGGTGTTGCATACTTTTAGGATTTTTTAGATTTTCATTTGTGACTTGGATAATTCTCATACGAACACACACACATATTAATATGTTAGTAGTATTGTATTTTATAACGATATTTTGAACGGTTCATGACTTCCCGAACTATTTTCACAAAAAAAATTGTTAAACCACTGTACGCTGATGCCTTATATAATGCTAGATATAAAAAACTACGTCTAAAGACATCATTCTTAGCAGTTTTATTATTGTAGTAAGTATTGGCCGCGACACTGTCTAAAAACATTACAATTTATCTTTTAATACAACAACATTTGTAAAGTAATTAATTCTTTTAGCAACTAAAAACTATTTAATTCCAGCTAGAAAATCTTAATGATAGGTTGCACAGTGGGACTGATTGCAAAAACAGTTGTAATATATCAGTATCTTATAATCTATTGATCCAATTACAAAATGACGTATGTAAAAGCTATGCAGGAGAACAAAAGTTTTCAGAAATTTATACTCCTGACCATCCGGTTAGAATAGACTATGAGCTACATGGTGTCAAAGACAACCATCTCGAGTTTTAAAAACTTTTTGGCGCTCCATAACTTTTACAAATATGGACCAATTTCGATTATTTTTATATTTATTTTTTTTTATTAAAGAAGATAATGAAAGTATACATTTGCTTGTTAAAATTGTCCATCACAGTTCAAAAGGTGTTTGTATTTTAATTTTAAGATTTTTGTTTTTTACTACAAGTTTAATCACCCCTATTCTGCGTTTCGATTACGTTCCCGCATTCAGTTACGCTCGAATCGAAAAATGGTTTTCCAAAGAAAACCCTATTCGAAAGAAAAAGGAGAAGAGAAAAGTATATTTAAACCATCTGTTTTTCTATGAAACGTATGAAATAGAAACAGAAAAAATAAGCAATTTTGTAAACATTGTAATTGTTAATTTTGTGAAAAAAACAGTGATAAATATATAAAAACTAAATATTGTGATAGCTGTAATTAAATAAACACATCAGTTAAGCGCAGAAAGAAAGAAAAAAGCCTGAATAGAAAGAAGTAAGCAGTGTTTGTGGCCAAACAATTCCAGTGTGAGGAATCCTGTCGCGGCGGAGGTGATAAATGAAATAAATAAACCTTTAGTACTGTGAACACAGTGCACTTTTGCCTTGGAACGCTTATGATATCCACACGCAATATCATCCTACAGTGTTGTATTTTCCGACCTACAACCCAGCAAAAAAGTTTCATGTTTTTTGAAGCACTAAGGAAATAAAGCGCTTCATAATTCGCTTTAAAATATGAGCTTGTTGAGAAGCTGATTTCATAGTGTCACAACAATGCAGGTTTTGAAGCGAGAAAAGTATTTGCTTTTTACTTAAACAAAAGCTTCGCACACAAGCTATACAAAAAAGCTGATTTTATAGTGCTGATCCAAAGCAGGTTTTTAAGCGAGAATGAAAATTAAGTTTATTTTACTTTCTTGGTGCCGTTTTGCAGCAGTGTTTTTGGTCGAGTGATTGGTACGTTGGACTTCAAACCTGAAGGTTCTTAGTTCGATACTAGTTGAAGTTAAAAAAACAAACATTGAGTAAAATATGAAATTAATAAAAATAAATAAAGAAACGAAATAAGAAAAATTCTAAATGGCGTTAACAACGCCAATCCACATCGAACCATTTTTTTCATATATTTTCAGTTCTAGTGCTGAAAATGTTGATGATTTTCAGCGCTTCAAAAGCACTTTTGTGAGCAAAAATGTAGTACTCTAATCCGGGAACTCGCCATACAAAAAACAGCAGCGATATCAGCAGGTTTGTCAGCGCTACTTTTATTCCATAATAGTAGAAATCTGCTTTGTTAGAAGTAACTTTTTTACTTGGAATATATTAAATAAACCTTTAAAATTTTAAAAAATAATAAAATATTTATTACAAAATAAATTTATAGCATTTTATACTTACATTTTATTTAATTGGACACTTTTTTAACCACACAAACAGTAAATAAATAACTTGCAAAAACGTACCTACGATCGTAATGCAGAATACATACAATCGAAAAAGAAATTAAAGTTGCCAAACGGAGAAAATTTTGATTCGAATAGTAACGCAGAATATTGGTGAATACTTTCCTTATTTATTGTATAAACATTTCTTTAATAATAAGAATTTTATCACAGAAGTTATAAAAATTTAATGAAAAGTGTGTTAAAAAGGCCTTTAAAAATTGATTCGTTTTCGAAATCGATTTCCATCGCATACCTGGATATACATATATTCTTTATTTTCAACATTTATTCGACATATATTTTAATCAAACGTTAATAGCTTCCTATTGAAAATTAAAAACCATATAAAACGAAAAAAATCGCAAAACACCAAAACGAAAAAACCGTTAAAATGAAACAAATCTTCATATGGAAAAAACATCTAAAACGAAAAAATTGCCAAAAAAAAATCACCAAAACAAAAGAACACCAAAATGAAAAAATCGCGGTAACAGTAGAGGGGTTAGTTATAAAAACGTATCACCCCAAGCAATTTTGTCAGCTGTTAGTATTGGATTGTAATGCCTTTGGCATTAGTTTGACATTTGCTACGTAAAAATCTACCTTCTATAGATTTTCTACGTGCCAAAAGCAACGATACTTTTTTAGTAAACAGTAACAATCTTTGTTTATATTACAGATTTTGCCAGCTGATCACAGTGGGGAGTGCGCCTCAGCATACATTAAGCTGTTGTCAATGTTTGTGTAATTAAATCAAAAATTAATAAATTCCGTTAAGACTCTGATTCAATACTCTCCGTTCATAGTTTTAAGCTTGAGAATTGTTCTAAATTATGTAACGAATCCATTTTAATGCACTCGTACAAGAAGTGATTGAGGTTAAGTTGAATTGTTGTTAATAACTTTAACAAGAACAACAACACGACAGCAACAACATAAAAAAATGAAAGATTTAAAAATAAATGAAAAAAGTGGCGTTGACAATTTGGTACTACAAATACAAAAAAAAAACATTTAAAAAAATGAAAGAACAAAAACATTTCAACATAAAGTCACGTATTCCTATGTGGGTTTTCATTTAAAAATAATAAATTTTTTGTGCAATTACGTACGTTTAAATACTCGTGGGTACTTGATATTAACTTTGACTTTAACTTAAAGTATTTTTTTTAGTTCCTTTAACTAGTGACTCGATTTTGGATTAACGTTTAATTGAATTAGTTTTTTTTTTCTTTAACAAATTTTTTTACGATTAAAAGCTTTTAATTATGGGTTAATTGCCGGATGTTGCCCAAGAAAAATAAATCCCTATTTCATGGTCGTTAATATGATTTATATGACATACATCTGTAGCAAGTACACTGCGAGAATGTTAAATAAAGCAGCTGACGGATTTGCTGGATTTAATTTTTGTTTTACTAAATACCGAAAATAACTTGGAACTGATTTTTAATTAGTATGCAGAAGCAAGCTTTTGCCAAAGGATATTATTATCCAAGGATTTAGCTTTTATAGACTTCAATATTACCAGCGAAGTCTTCGTGGAATAAAAAAGATTGTTAATTTAAAATATTTTTGCTACAATAGGAATACGAAAAGGTATTTAATTCCGACAACGCTGTATGAAAAAATCATTAATATTCATGTGTTTGTTTTTACTACCCTGCTTATGTGAATGTCAGTTTTTAGTACTATCAATATTTAACCGAATTATTAAATAATAAAAAATACAATAATTTTATTACTTCTTCCTATAAAGGGAAATGATAAAGGAAAAAAGCTTTTTACCATAAAATTCGTACTAGATGAATTTGATAATGTCAATTATTACTAATAATTTATTAACACTGGAGGTACGTACTACAAAATATGTTTGATAGTTTCCGTGTAAATCCTAAGATTTGGAGAAGCAACCATGCAGGAAATGCGAAGAGTAAAATTATAGTGATTTACAAGTGACATTGTCAGTAGTACTACTGACCAGGTGTATCCCAGCCTACGAAATCATCTATTGACATTTAACGTTAGCTTGTCATTAAAAAACTTAGATGTAAAAGTAGGACAACTCCGGATAAAACAGAACAGAACAGACCACCCCGGACGCCCTAAAAAAGATGACGGTGTCCGGGGAAAATAGGACGGATGGCAACCCTACCTTAATATAACTTAATACTCCGCAACTATTGCTAACGCGGAAATGCTAACGCAGGAAATGCGAATAGAGAAATTGTAATGATTTACTAGTGACATTGTCAGTAGTACTACTGACCAGGTGTACCCCAGTCAATGTAATCATCTATTGACATTTAACATTAGCTTGTCATTGAAAATCCACCAATAGACTAAAGCACTACTGACTAAGTAGTTCTTTTGGGACCACATGGAGACATTGGCACCAAAGATTCACTAGTAAATTCTAGGTGCTCTAATCTACAATATTGATATTTCTATACTCGATACCAATAGTGAAATTGTAGTGATTTACTAGTGACATTGTCAATAGTACTACTGACCAGGTGTACCCCAGTCAATGTAATCGCATATTGACATATAGCATAGGCTTGTTGTTGAAAATCTCTCAATAGACTTTAGCACTATTGACGAGGTAGTTCTTTTACGACGATATGGCGACATTTGAACCAAAGAATCACTAGTACATTTTAGTGACCGTCGTCTACAATTTTATAAGGGTTTGGGCAATATACTTAAATACATATATATTTTTTTAATATTATTTTTTATTAAAAATTAAATAACTTATTTTTAAATTATTTAAACCGAAATATTTTTTAAATTTTTATTACTTTTCCGATTGTAGCTTAAAATATATCAATAGAAATTAAAAAATTTTCATTCGAAATTAAAAAAAAATAACAATTCAGTTTAAAAAAATGTCAATTCATCTAAAAAAAATTCAATTGAAATTTAAAGAATTTCAATTAATTTTTTCAGTTGATTTCAAAAATCCTGTTTGAAATTCAAAAATTCCCTTTAAAATTCAAAAATTACATTTGAAATTTGAAAAATATGTACATATATATTTTCAGTTAAAAAATTATATTAGTCTGCTAAAAACATTTGTTTAAAATTGAAACAGTCAACCAGAAGCGGCAGCGGCTAGCCGCCGATCGGCTTGCAACTCTGCTATTGTCTGCACAGCATAATAAAAAAAACAAACTATTGACGCTTTCGTTGACAATGTCACCAGAAATACACTAGAACTGTTGTATATAATATATCTCTACTCTCGTATAAATGGAGAGTTGTCGACATTTTAACTAGTGCAATTATCGCTAGAGAAAAGAGTGTTGACATAGAGACATATGGTTCTAGGCTGACTAGAGGGAATGTTTCTCAAATTTAGGTGGGAAAAAAAGCACAAGTAATAGCTAAAGACAAGAGCCAAGTATGGTAAATTTCTAAAGCACAAAAAAACGGTTAAAGCCCTTATGACACTACATTTTTCTTGCATTGTTTTGCTATAGAAATGAAAGAAAGAAATTGCAAATGATAAAAAGAAACAACTATACAAAATGTAAACAAATTGTAATGGCTTCTTTAAGTGCTGCCTACTTTTTATTTAAAATAAAACGACAAAACAAAAAAAAGTTGAAAAAAAGAGGCGCTTAGTCGCTAAATTCGTGAATAAACCGCTAACTTGGCAACACTTTAATGTTTCAAGCTTGAAATGTCAATTTTAAGTTGAACATTTTTACATTTTTTTTGACAGGCCCCCATTTTTTATCGATAACATTAGTAAAAGCTTTGACAATTTGGTATTTATCTTAATATAGCTGAACTCTTTGCACCTGGTAAAATTTCCTATTATATTCTATTTGCACTGTTCTCCAAAACTTGAAATATGAAGAAAAAATGTAGTGTCATAAGGGCTTAAGCAACTAAAAAGAGCTTAATGCAAATTGGTTCAAGGTTGGATATTAACTGTTTTTAATTGGCGGGCTAGGAGTTAGCCTAGAGTATAAATAGCTCAGATGATGGTATCGTGGTTAATCCCAAAAACAGCGATGTTCAGTTTGATCCTTACAAAAGTCAAGAAATTCGTATTTGTTTTTATTTTCAACTATTACATGCTTTGAAAAATAATTTCGCAATAAAAATTATTTACGGCCCCTTTCACAATGTCCGATTAAAAGTTAACCTGGACTTTAACGGCAAGTACGGCATACAAATCTTGCCGTTAAAATTCACGTTAACTCTAAATCTCACTATGTGAAAAGGGGGTTAATTGAGACCACACGAGCGTTTTAAAACGCGGCGTTTCTGCTTTTTATATTAATTTTGAAAGTTCTCAATTTTTTAAAACTTCAAATTTAATATAAAAAGCAGAAACGACGCGTTTTAAAAACGCCCATGTGGCCTCAGACTAAATTAAACGAACCTAAGCCTGGATAAGAAAATTTTCTTTGAATTTGATAATTTGACAGCCACCAAATATATTGAGTAAGAACAACCATATTGCGGCCTCCAAAAAAGTATAGTTTTACATTCTTCATGACAACATTGTCAAAACTATTTAGCATTTCCTATAAAAATATATCAAATTAACAATTTTAATTAACAAATTCCAGTCTGATTAAATAACTTCTAATGACAATAAAACAATTTTTTTTATTTATTTATGGCAAAATTAAAAAAAAATATTTTCAAAAATGCGGTCACACTTTGCAGCACCACACCAACTACCAATAAACTTAATTTCTTTCTAATATTTTCTTCATATTTGGCTGAAAATATTTACGTTAAATAAAAAACCAGAAATATAATTAACAAAAATTTAACAAAATGTAGGACGTTAGTAAACGACCACCCGTATAAATTGCATGATTGTAGATGTGCCGTCAAAGCGACCAAAAGCAACACTTCACAAACATTTCAAATGATCTGCGCTGTGGAACAAAACAAACAAACAAATAGTTTTATTGTCTTTTGGAAAACAGCTAGCTAAATAAAAGGTCAAGAGACCTCACAATTTTCTATTTAATATATATATATATATATATATATATATATATATATATATATATATATATATATATATATATATATATATATATATATATATATATATATATATATATATATATATATATATATATATATATATATATATATATATATATATATATATATATATATATATATATATATATATATATATATATATATATATATATATATATATATATATATATATATATATATATATATTTTTTTTTTATATTCCAAAGCAAACGAACGAAAAAAAATTAAATATTTTAAAGAAAGTGGCACCGCCACAGAGTGAAGAATCAGCAACAGAATGTGTGTCGCCCAAGTGGTTGTTGCTTCTAAAAAAACGAAACAATTCTATTCATCTAATTGTATAAAGGAATTCAGTGTGTTTAAGCCATTAGGTATTTGTTACGCACACACTCACACATGCCTACTAACTATAAGCTTTTCAGGAGTATGGGTTTGTGGCCCAAATGCTCGTAATACCAAACAGCTCTTAGATGGCAGCATAATTGCTATTTGGATGCATTTCTTCGTTTTTATTATATTTTATTTATTATTTGGTTTTTCTCGTAAGCGGTTAAATATATTTCATTTTCTCGTTGGCATTTAACATGAAAACGCATTAAATTCTTATTTGTTATGTGGCAACACGTTTGGTAAATGATATGGTGTGGCCAGGAATATACATAAGTACTTGTATTCGCAAAATCAATTGGATACGAATCCATGCAAACTAGTGTTGCCACAAGAAAATTTCTAAATTAAACATATGGGAAACCAAATTATATAGAATAGATGTACGATTTAATTAAAAATCTTGATATAAGTAGAGACGAACTCAAGTTTTAAATACACTTATTTTATGCCTCAAATCAGGAATATTTCCTCTTCGCAAGAGTCTTTTTTTTAATATGTTTTTGTGGAATATTCAGTGTTGAACTGTGCTAAAATGAGTCTGATGATGATTTGACAATATATGAAACTATCGACACTAATGCTGTTGGCTGAGTGCTTAGCGCGTTTGACTACAAACCCTGAGGTCTTGAGCTCAAGACTAGTTTCAGGCATGCCAGCAACATCATGCATTTTTCTCATGTGCGTTGCTGTGTTATTTTGTTGGTTGTTGAACTGTTAAAGTGATGAAGGCATAGCACTGATCACTTTGACAGTACCGGCAGTGATTAATATTAACATGTCCTAATGCATTTTACAGCACCCTCCTTCGTCGGTATTGTCGCAGAACAGTCGGCGAAGTAAAAGAAGTAATAAAATGGCTACAGAGCTTAAACAAATCAATGACTCTACATGATACCAGAGGGGCTACAAAAACCGCGCAATAGCAGAGTTGTAAATTAATTAAGCTTTCTATCTCTCTCACTTCACTACCTGTTCTCTCTACGCTATCTCTTTCCCAAAGAAGGTAACACATTAATTAATTAACTGGTAGGCATTAATTGCCTGATTCTCTTTAAGAAAAAAAAAACAGTCTTCTAGTGCAATATTTGTCGTATGGTCAAACTAGAAAGACAAATGGTAGAAAATAAATGTTTCCGGCTCGTTCTGATTTTTTGCTATTTTACACGTAACATATCGTCGCCTTTCTTCTTAAACCACGTAAGCGCCAGCAACTCATTTTTCAGAAAACGAAAAAAAGTTAATAACTTTTTAAATATGTGTTTTATAACAAAAATTTTTCTACAAGACATGACTTTACGATTCTCTGAAGGGTGTAGCATCATTTTTGTTTTTAATTTATTACTAACAAGTAACTGTATCCAAATTTGTCGCTTACGTGTTTTTGGCGCAAACAACAATTCGCAAAATTTTTTGCTTACGAGGTTTTGTAAAATTAAAAAACATAAATTTCGGTGTGTAAATTAACATTTATTCTTATATTATTCAAAGAAAATGTTTATTCTCTAAAAAAAAGGAACAAAAGATGTTATATAAAATGTATACAAAGAAACGTATTATATATTATTTATTTCACTCTTAAGCTCACGTTAAAAATTCAAAATATTGTGACGCTGAAAAATATAACAAATAAACCGAAGATATAATATCAAAAAAAGAGCATTCCATTGATAAAAAAAGTTTGCTTACGGCCCTTTATACAATGAGTTAACGTGGACTTTAACGACAACTTTTGTATTTCGAACTTGGCCTTCAAGTCCACGTTAACTTTTAATCATACATTATGAAAAGGGCCGATATCTAATTAAACTTAAAAAACACTCTAAAAGTCTTACTATTTATTATTAATAACGAGTTGTTCAAAAAAATGGTCAACTATTTGCCGGCATTACTTTTCTCAAACTTATCAAATCTTCATATTTTCCTTTTTAATGCCAATGGAGCTTTTGTAAAGTGAATGCAACGTTAAATTGAGACCAACATAGTTTTTGTTATGGGGAGACAAAAGAAATTTATTTTCAAAATTCAATTTATAGAAAATGACATGTTCATTATATTGCGTAAAAAAATAATAGCTCAAATTCGATCAATTTCATGTTTTTCCGTACATTTTATGGTTTGTATGGGAGCTATTCTAAGGAGTAAAGATAGCGCTTTGAATCCTTTGAAATAAATGTTGGTTATATCAAACTAATTGGAGTCGGTGTTAGAAATTAGCCCTCTATGGGTACGCGTTAACCCTTTAGGGTCCGAAAACAAACTTCAGCTCAAAACGGCTTTTTGTACGGCAGCCATGTTTAAATATCGAGATAAAAGAAAAAAGCTGCATTTCATTAAAATAATGGAGGATACATAGTTTAGGATATATAGTTTTGAGTTTTTACCAAAGTTACCTGCTTTGAGAGCCTGACGCCGCACAAAAAATGCTCGCATTTGTCTGAAACTTTCCAGATTTTTTTTTTATCTCAAAAACAAAGAATTTGGTGGGTGAGACTTAAACATTTAAAGCTATATATATAAAAAGAATTCTATTTTGCATGCAAATGTCCTTTTGTATGGCGCTTACGAGGTTTTCGAAATGGCTTTAATTTCTTTTTTTTCATACAAAGTTGTCAAGATAAGAATGCAATCGGGTGGCAAATGTTATTTCCTACCATAAAAACCAAAAAAGTCAATTTCGATAAAATGGCGCTTACGTGGTTTAAGAAGAAACGCGACGATATTAGGTGTAAGAAAACTGAAATCAAAACAAAATAAAAATGTACCGTTAGATCTCAATGATCGCTAAAAGTTGACATTTAAAACTCTTGAAAAATACAATTCGAAAGCAAATTATTATTGCTACGTTGCAGCGGCCATAAAGTCGGAACGACTGGATGGATTTAAAAAAGGTATTCAGAAATTGAAAGGCTATTTGCTGGGAAGGCACTCCTTCAAAATGTGCCTTTAAAAGTCCTAAAAATCGTGCGCGTACAACAATTTCATAAAAATTCGTTGGAATAGAAGTAGTAAATACCAGCTTGTTCAGGCCAAGTACCTACTGTATGCCCAAACACATAGTGTTGTCTTTATATATGTAAAAAACAAACTGCCCGAATGTGCCCCTCCCGGAAAAAAATTTAAAAAAGTGTTGCCACTTTCCAATTTTATGTTTTAATATGCTCAGAATAGTTTTGCTTTAAAACAACGACATTCCGTATATATCCTTATATATGCAATCTTCGCGAAACACCGAAGAAATAATGCAATAATGGAAACTATTACGTTTTGAATTTACTTCTTGATCCAACAGAAATTTAATTGAAAAAAATTTCATGAACACCCTAACCCAATTTTTTTTTCTTCCAGTTTTATAGCTCCTAAGCCATTTATTATGTATTCCAAATTTCAAGCTTACTTTTTTCGCGAGATATAACACTTGTCTTTCAAGATTGCTCATTCGACACACTGTGTGTCGACGAAAACGAAATTCCATACATTAGCAACGAAAAAACCTCTAAAACGAACTATTTTCATTGCTAATGTATGGAGTTAAGTTTTTATCGCCGACATATGAAACAGCTGCTCTAACTAAACTTATGTACAACACTGTATTTGATAATTGGTGACTTGACATAGTTCTAGATACCAATCGAATTTTGGTTTTCGGCCAAAATCATAACCAGCTGATTGCTGAATGAAGGAATTTATTGTGTTTTTATTTTGAGATTTTATTTTTCAAGTTCGCTGCATTTTTAATTTAAATTGTTCGCTTATGCTTCTTCTTATTTTATTTGGTTATGCCACCACTAATCGACGGCAGCAGGTGTTGCTATGATCATGGTTATGAGTATGGTGTTATGATATGGCACGTCTAATTGAGCCTCTAGCTGTGTACACAATGGAGCCTAGCATGTCACTGTTTTGATAAGCCAATCATGGAGGGATCTCCAAAACAGGATGTCCGTTCGCCCTATGTTACCAATCTAGGAAGTGAGTTGCCATGAGCATACCCAAAACTTCCGCGTTACTTTCGGTGAAGGTCCCGTTCAGCCTCCTTGGATAGCAGCTTCCTCAGACAAGATGTCTTAGAGGTTTTCTCCAAGTCACTGCTAAAACGTTGTCACGATTCTCTTTTGGCCTTTTTGTTTTCCGTCTTGAAAGCAGTGAAGTTAGCCCAATCTATGGCTTGTCTAAATAAATAATATTCGGCGTTCTATTCGTAGCTGCCTAAGTCTTGGAGTCAACTAAGTCAACTATTACTGGTGCACTTTACACGATATGCATGATAGGCATATCGCAGTGTCATGAACAAACGGGTTGCGGAGTCTTCCAGCTCCTCCACTCTATCCGTTGCTGGAGCTGGTAGAAGGTCTACAAATTTTCTGAAATTGTAGCAGCCCGTATTTTTAGAGTTTTTATAAGGGTTGCACACATTCAGTTTTAGTTTAAGAATGAAAATAGTTATGTTATGACAAGAGAAAGAGCATTCGAGTCTCACTGCCCAATCAACAATTTTAATAAAGTCTTTATAACTAATCAATGTTATATCAATAATGTTATATCAATAACGTACTCGCATCGAAAATTTTAAATAGTGTTCCAAGTTTGCTGTACGCCGGTTGTTGAATCGACTAAGAATTTGTAACATATTAAAGAAAAATTGTGTTTTTCTTTAAGCTAGTACAGCAACTAAGTCGCTTTAACAACTGTAATAAGGTTTATTGGTAATGTTCCATACTTTTTTGCAAAACAAACAATATAAAAGAAAATATTGTTTTCGATAGCTCTATTGCTAACGAGTGGAATTTAAGCAGCATGTTATCGATTATCGTCGATTCTCGCTCACAGAGTATGATGGTGATTAGTATCACATGAGGGTACAAGCCGCACGTGGGGGATGGTCATCTTCGTCATATGCCCATTCCAGGATTACCATTGGTAGATCATTGTTCTTAAGCGCTGTCACCGTTGCATCACCCAAGTGTAATTAAACAAAAGAAACATATCAATACCATTCCTAGCCAAAATACAGCTTCTGTCTTTAACTTCTAGGTCTGAAGAGAGAGAAGCTTATTGTTTACTGGCCAAGGTTGCTAAACTCATTAAACACAAACTTAGCTAACAAACTTACTAAACTTAGTAGCTATATAGCGTTAAATAAAACAGAAAAAGTCATATCTATCAAAAAAAATCAAATCGGATTCTTAGTAAATTCCCATATATTTTACCAACAATATATTTTAACAACATAGCTACTGTAAAAACCACACTTATCCGAACAAAAATAGCGATAATACTAAGAAAATAGATAAGGAAATAGAACAGGCCTATTAAATAATTTAGCATATTTATTAATTCTCCTGTAAAATTGTAAAAATGTCAGTTAGGGCATTTTGCGTTTCAGGTGACATTATATTTCCTGTTAAGTGTCCATTTTCTATACCTGTATCCTAGAAAGTCAAAAACTCTGAGAAATCCCAAAATCTAATAATTACTCACAGCTTGGCCATACTGCTGCTTACATTGTTAGAGTCAAGCGTTAAAAACCCCATCAGCAATCATTGTAGCAGCCAACATTTGTGGCGCAGGCGTAAAACAAACATTTTTCAATTGAGAAGAAAAAAGAACAGCCAGACAGGCCAGAAATTGCTACGTACTCTTTGCACCAACAAAATGTGATACATTCTTGTAGTCTAATTTACTCACGAGACTTAATTCGCGCCTGTTTGTTTGTTGTTTGATAAAAAAGTTTTTATAAAACAGAATTTCTCAAAGTGTTATGGACTTATCGAGTAGTTAACATACTTTTCAAGGCTACTTCTAAGAAACCTATATTACCTCAAGTGGCTTTTATCGTTTCTTTTCTGTTTAATATACATATTTACGGCCTTATTTATAAAAAATATGTTTTGTTTTTATTAAGAGTTTATTACTTTCTATACATTAAAACTTTCTTTATAATTTAAAGTTTGATTTCTTCGGGGCTCACGCTTCCGAATAGTAGATATTTGGGAACCCCTTATTAAGCCTGAACCTAAATAATTACAACTTAAAACAACAAGGCGTTAAAAGAAATAAAACAATTCAAACTTTAAAAAAAATATATTGAAAAAGACTTTGGGGCTGCTGTTCCTGCTGTTGCTGCGTTCCAGTCAAACTGAATTGAATGCATAATTTGAAGTCAATTATTTAACGTCATCTTATAAGTGCGATAGCAAATGTGTGTTTTAACATGAAACTAAATATGTAAGTACGATTATGTTTAATATACACATATTTATTCGTATAACCAGAAGCATATTCACTAAAGATTAAAAATTTCAAATGCTAATAAAATATGACAAAAACAAAATAATTAAAATTATTAAGTGGCTTGATACATGGCACGACAGTTGTTCTTTAGTAGTTAAATACGTTTAGCCAAATACTAGTCGAATGTATATATATATATATATATATATATATATATATATATATTTTTTTTTTTTTAATTTCCACAGCTTGGACTAGTGAAGCATTGGAATGGAATGAGCCATGTGAAGTGGACACCAATCGAAATGATATAATTTAAAAAAATCATCATAATGTACATTCATATTTCATTCTGATTAAATTCTCTTTTTGCTATCGTCGAACAGAGATATTCAGAGCAATTGCCGTATGTGTCGCGCTTATGGTTCTTTCAACTGGATTTTGGTTGACGGCATTGACGATGGTGCCTTAATTGTAGCTGTACAGAAAATGCACATTCCATTCTGCTGGGTTTTAATTACCCAGCAAAAACTACTGCTTCTATCGAAGCAGGTTTGTAAGCGAAAGAAGCTGGTTGTTGTTGTTTCTCCTGCGTCGAAAAGCGCTTCGAACAAGCATGATTTTTGTTCGCGATGTCCCACCTGGGAGCTCTTGTTTTTGACATAAAAAAGCGCTTCTTTCCAAGCATCAAAAAGGCTCTAAAATCATATCTCTTGGTCTTATTGCATTATTCAATTGTATCATCGTTAAACTACAGACAAATCAAATCGTGGGTTATTATATATCTTTCTCCTCCATGCAATAAATGAGAAATGTAGAAAGAAAGCATGTGTTAGTGTTTATTTGAAACAATTCATGCGACAGTGCTTAAGAACCTATTTTGTTTGAAAGCTACAATGCTACTGAATAAGATTTTGTTTAATTTGAAGTTCGTGTTAAAAAATGACTAACTTCGTGATTTAACTGATACTAAAAGGCATCGAAAAATAAAGAGATATAAATTTTTGCGACATTCCCAAGAATATTTTAAATAAATTTTCTATTTTTAGGTATTTTCGCAGATATTTCAATAAAAAAAACTGAGGAAATGTCTTTTTATATAGCCCAGTCAAATCAAACAAATCGAAGGAAATAATTCCGGTAGTTTTGAAAACTGGCACAGTTGGTCCTTGGTAAATATATTTTAGGAAACTAAAGAATAGCGCTGTTTGGCGGGCGAACTAGAGGCAGGAGTGCTCTCTTAAAGTGATTTTTTTACTTTTTTTGCTCAAGCTGACAAAATTTCTGATCATTGTTTACTTAAGACGAACATTTTTGAAGTTATAAAGAAAAACAAAATAAAACTAAAAACATTGCTTTAGTCATTCATAACACTCCTTTACATAATTTAATTTTTGGAAAGTTTAAATTTCTTAATGCATTTTTTTAGGGTAATTAGAACGTGCTAATTTCGGCCGTTGTCCATTAAAGTGCCATCCAGAGTCACAGGCTGGTTCGATGAAAAAAATTAACATCTTGTTTGAAAGTCTAATTTGCTTTGATCAGATAAAAAATAGCTGAGTTATAGTGGATCAAACGAAAGCACTATAAAAAATGAGATATTCAATATTTTCTCTGTATTTTTCACCAGTCGCAAATAATTTGTTGGGATATATTTAAGGGCACATTAGGCTTCAAAGTGACTTGATAACCTTTTTGATTACAGCTCTGCGATTTGAGAAAACGCGCCTTAAAACTGATATTTACAATAAAAATAGGTATATTTTGAAACGCTCTGGTTAATTCAATAAAGAAATTTTTGAAAAACAATTTTGCAGTGATATGCCTTATAGTATTACCTTTCAAATGGGTATAAATATGGGGTAAGTATAATTTCAAAATAATTTTATAATTACGAAATAATTAACGCACTTTTTTCTGCAAAAAACGCTGAAAATCGACTTTTTTCAAAATTATAAATTAAACTGTGTATTCTGTTGTGATTTTCTATCTAGTCTGCGCATTTCTGGGGAACTCTAACAAATTAATCCATATCCCAAATGTACATTTTGGTTCGGATTTGGCTAGGTCATCCCAGGTTTGAATATCTTGCTATCTTATCTAGAAACGCCCGGCACTCATACACCAATCTGCATGTTATATAAACATCCCATAGAGACTTGATCGCATCTTTACTGCCAGTATAGATTTGGATTTTGTATTTCCTATAGTACCTCATCCAGTTTGCTGCCCTTTTTATGGCTGATATTTCAGGCTGTAGCATGCCCATTGATCATGTAGCTTAAACCTTATCCTCAATAGGTAATGAGGAATAAAGACGCATCAGCGCACTCCAAACTCCGATTTAGATTCGGCCATATAGATCTCGAGCACGTTCTTACGACAGCAAGATATCGTAGAGGACCTTCTCGGGAGTATTGCAACAATTATTTTATCGGGTAGAGGTAGGGTCGAGCAGTAATAAATTTTTTCCGGTATACCAGATAGGAATCCTAAAATTCTGACATGTTCTCTGGTAGATCGCAAAAGTCATGGAAATTTTTTTTAACATGAGATCATCTGGCATCCAAAGCATCATTATAAAAAGTCCTTGCATTTGGGTGATTTGCGGTGCAATTATGATCATCAAAGCGGATGTACGCAAGAGTCTTTCTGTAGTCCGGCAGTAGGTGATCTTGTCTAATTCAGCCCACTACACTAGAGCACCATACATACGTAAGTATGGGCTTCATTGAAGAGAAACTTAGAGTTCTTTGCATTATTCCTTAAGTTTTCCCTTTTGTCCTTCTACACTCCTATATGGCCTCTCGGTCTTGCCCCCATATGGACTATAATGTGCCATGACTTGCGCCACGACTTTAAACATCATGTAGTCAAGCTCCATGAGCATAGAGTTTAAAGCAAGGTTTCATAGGATAAGGGTTTACAAATTGCACTCTAGAGAGAACCCTGTTGCTCAATATTATTCCAACTAGGCTTATAGCATATGGTATGCTATCATAATGATTGATTGGGTCAGCAATCATTCAGGACTGAAAGGGTATCCAGTGAACTGATGGTAATTGACTCTTCACATATGTATCTAAGACGACCTCCCAGCCAAAACTACTGCTTTGGCCGAAGCAGGTGCTAACGCGAGAGATGCTGGTTGTTGTTGTTTTTCCTGCTTCGAAAAGCTCAGAAAAGGCATGATTTTTGTTCGCGATGTCCTACTTGGTAGATCTTGTTTTTGAAGCATTAAAAAATACATAAAATCATGTCGCTTCGACTTATGGTGTCATCCAATTGCATCATCGTTAAACTAGAGACAAATCAAATCGTGATTTATTATAAATCACTCCCCTCCATGCACGAAATGAGAAATGTAGAAAAAGGCCATCCTTTAAATGTGTCTACAATGGCTGTAAGAGATAACGCCCAACGAAATAAGTCCCAATGAAATAACTCCCAATAAAATATAACCTAAAAAAATGCTATAAGTCCAAACAAAATTTAATGAAATAAGTTAAAAAAAAAATTATATAATTCCCAAACCTCAAATGAAATAAGTTCCAACTTATGGGATTTGCTTCATAATAAAATAACTCCCACACGAAAAAATTAATTAAGTCCCAAAGAAATAAAACCAAAAAAATATGAATTAAACCCAACATTTTTTATGGGCTTGTGAGTTATTTTAAAAAAATTTTCCAGAAATTTTTTAGTGAATGTATCCGGTTTTTTCTAAATACATACCTCATGGCAGAAATTCCCTAAGCTTGGACGAAAGCCGGCAATGTCGAAAATCTTTAGTAAGCGAACCCGGTTTTCTAAATACCGCAGAGGAGAAAATCCTTAAGCCATGCCAAAGGCCGGCAATTCACACAACCCTCAGGAAGCGAGTCCGGTCTTTGAAATACCTCAGAGGAGAAAATGAGTCTTCCTGTGCATAAATGTATTTCCGGCCATCGGATGGACGCAAGGGTTTTCTGCTTTGAGGTTTTTAGAAAACTGTGATCGCTTAGTGAGGGTTTTCGACATTGGTGTCCTGTGGCCAGTTTAAAGGATTTTCTGCTCTGAGGTATTTCCAAAACCCGCTTCAGTTACTGGGGATTGTCCGCATTACCGTCCCTCGGCCGAAATTAAGAATTTTCTCCTCTGATGTTATTCCAAAGTGAGGATTTCTTGGATTGCCAGCCTTCGGCCGGTCTTAGGGATTTTCTCCTCTGAGGTATTTCAAAAGTCGGCTTCGCTTACTGATGATTTTCTGCATTGCCTGCCTTCGGGTGGAATTAAAAACTCTCTGAGGAATTTTCAAAACCAACTCGCTTACTGATGGCTTTCTGCATGGCCTGCCTTTGGGTGGATTAAAAATTTTCTCCTCTGAGGTATTCCAAGAACGCTTTCGCTAACTAAAGCATGATACAAAACCGGGTTTGGATTCAATGTAGGAAATCTTTGCGATCCGGTTTTGGAAATGCTTCAGAGGAGAAATTCCTTAAACCCCGCCAAAGGCCGGAAATGCAGAAACCCATCGGTAAGCAAAGTCGCTGTTGGAAATACCCCAGATAAAAAATTTTTTCAACCGGAATGCCGGTAATAAACAAAATCTTAAGGAAGCAAAACCGGTTTTGGAAATACCTCAGAGGAGAAAATTCGGAAAACCCTCAGTACACGAAGCTGCCCTTGGAAATACCTCAGAGAAAAATTCTTAGACCCGGGCAAAGGCGCCAATGCAAAAAAGCTTCAGTAAGCGAAGCCGGTTTAGGAAATACCTGGGAGGAAAAAATGCTTAAGCAGAAAATTCTTAGTAAGCGAAGCTTAGTAGTAAGGTAAGCCTGCCCGGAGACCACCAATACCGGAAATCTTCAATAATCGCAAGGATTTCCTTCTTTGAAAACAAAACTGCATTTACTATTCTTTTATGATGTACATATACAGCCATGTCACAGATTAAGTTCGGATTGGTTTTGATTCCGTAGTTGCCATTCCAAAAAGTACATTTTTGGTGCTTTCGATTCCGTTTATTTTGTATTTCGTTTTCAAAATGATAAAGTTTTTATACCTTAAGGCGTTTGTTTACTCTTGTTTTTAGATGCAAAGCTCAAATTAAGCTTTTTATTAACATGGAAAGCTCATGACCAAATATTTATTTGATGCGCCTAAAAGTTTGCACGTTTTTTAGTATTTACTACAAATGAAGTCAGTAGAAAAATATTTTTCAATTCCACTTTGAAATTTAACCCTCTGCGCTGACGTCGTAGTCTAGCAGACACCAGTAAACAGAAAAAATAGTTGTACGCCATAATTATACAAATATCGATTCTGGTGTTATCAGTACCTTCTCATGTGTACGTTAGTGAGAAGAAAGCAATTGAAACGAGCGCACGCGTTGATGTGAGCATGCAAGTGTCTACAAGTCCACCACGTAAGTATTGAGTTAGACCTGACAAAATACATTATAACTTTTTATTTATCCATTGATATTATCTCTTTTTTTCTGTATATTGATTAGCTTAGTTATAAGCTAAAATTAATGTTAAACTTTTTACCAAAAAAAAATATGACGTTCTTTTTGGGTTTGTATGGATGTAAGTTTTTTAAGGCTAATTTATGCCTTGCCAATAATTTTGTTTTTAATAAGATTTGTCGTTTTGTTTTCAACAAAAAATTACAATAAATAACAAACTACTATATCAAACTAAAATCAAAAATATTTTCAGTGGGCTTACAAACGGAACTTGGAAAATATAAGCAGTCGAAATAGTGTGTAGTGTACTACCACGTCAGTGGAATTGTGATAATGAAGTTATTATTCAACACAACTATTATTTAAGAAGTATTCAACTAAATATTTTAGAGAAAACGTCGTATTGAAGGAAATGAAATAAATTCCCAAAAAAATTATATAAGTCCCAAATTTTTTCTCAATGAAATAAGATCCAAAACATATTTTTTCTGGTTTTATTTCATTTGTAGTTTTCTCTATAAAATGAAATAATTCCCAAAAAAAAAGTAAACTACTTCCAAAATAAAATGAAATAAATCCCGAAGTTTGGTATTTATTTCATAATGCAATAACTCCCAAAATGTTTGGAAACTTTTTTTACAGATTTTTAATTTTTTATTTCGGAGCTATTTCTTTGGGCGTTATTTCATACAGCCATCTACAATACTGCCGAATAAAGCCGAAAGTCCATACGAAGCATTTTTTCTTATCTTTTACGAACCCTACGCTTTTCTACATTCCAATTTACATGCGACATATTTTACGCTGCCATTTTTTTGTGTTTTTATGCTTGCAAATAAATATTTTTAAACTTTATTATGAAAGCAATATAACACACTATACAAACATATTAAACGATAGCATTAAAAATAAATTATAATTTGTCATCCCTGGTTATCAAAATCATTGGAAATCTTAATACGCCGTTGATGATCTGGTAGCCTCGTTAGTGCTGCTGCTCATCAACTGACTTTACCAGAATGTCAAACTCTATATAAAAAAAAAATTTTTTTATGGCACTTGCAAAAGTAGAAAGTAGAAATACCTTTCGCATTCCACGCGTCAAGGCATCCTACGCTTTTGTGCTCTGTAACTGGCAACGTACAGCTACACTGATTCTACTTTTCTGACAGACGTGAAAGAGCGTAAAATGCGTCGTCTGCACTTTAAGCTTAAGATTTGGTTTAATTTTGAAGTTCATGTTGAATAAATGTAAGAAGCCGACTAACTTCGTAATTTATACAACATGAACTCTGAGAAATCTCTCGGAAGCGCTTCAAAACATCGCATGAGGAAGACAAGAAATTCACCCTTATTCTGTAACTATTTGTCAACGTCACGTCAAGACAATATCAAAAATAGGTCACTTGCGTAGTGGTTGTCGACTGTAATTGGCTACTTTTAACAGCCTCTTGCTATTTGCTAGGCCTAGTAAGAGACTGTAAGTAGTAGTCAATTGTTGTCCACCTCGAGAACTTAAGTGTAAAATTTTTGATATTGTCTTGAAGTGACGTTGCCAAATAGTTACAGAACAAGGGGGACTATTTTACTGCTTCCAGAAACATAATATTTGTTTCCTGGGCTATTTCATATATATTTTCTTTTAAGTTATTTCCTAGTGACTACTAACTGTGTGGTTATTTAAAATTTTTAAAGTGAAACCAAATATTATAATTTTAGCTCAATTTTAAGATATTATGAATATTAATATTTTACGCCCTGCCAAACAAAAAAAAGGTAACTAAACACCTACCAAATGAAATGGCCTTCGGCTGATCGTACGCCAATTGTTTGACCTCTCTGCAATACAAATGGCTACCGACTAAAGATTTAAAGAAAAAATATTATTGCAACAAATAAAGTACGAGTACTATAAATCTTTTTATAAAATCATTAAAGGTTTCCTTTATGACATACAGCCAACAACATTGGAGTTTTTAATCGAATAGCCCAACAACAACAAAAAATTTCAAAATGAGCCAGAGGCAATTAGCCACCCAAAATACGCTGAATGACGTTGCTTGAATGCAATTTTTTTGAGTGGCAACCGTCCATTTTGATACCACCAGTACGGAATACAATCACCAATCCTAATACTATGACTAGTACAAATGCTACTACTCTAATGGCCAAAACAATTTGTTACAGTTCATTTTCAAAATAATAAAATAAAAAAACGCTTCTATGAAAAAAAAGTTGAAAAAACAGCCACCAAGACACTAAAATGAAACAAATTATTTGCCAATATCTATTATTACACTGCAATGCAAACTGACAGTATCAGTTAAAGACAGACAGACAAAAAGCCCAAAATAAAATTTAAAAAAAATACGAAATCTTAAATAAAATGTATGCCCAAATAAAAAAAACACTAAACCTATTTCCTATTTTAAGCACGTGCCACATGAATTAAATTGATTTTTGCCAGTAGGTGGAAAAAATTAAATAAAAAAAGAGTTCAAGTCAATCTTTAAACAAACGGCCCACAATTTACATTTTCTGTTCGAATGCCTTTTCTATAAAATGTATTTAATTCAATATTTTTATTTTTTGTTAATGTTATTTCTTTTTGTATTCCAACTCCCCCTTCTAAATTTTAATAGCCATTCATTCATTTTATTGATTTTTAAAATCGGATTTAATAATATATTTTTGTTGATTAATAATGTTGTAAATAGGTTTGCAGCTATTTGCAACTTTTTTCTATTTTAAAAGTTTAATATTTTGTTTAAGGGGAAATGTCAATCTTATTGGATTTATTTATGTATTATCATTTTGTTACAGTGCCAACGTTCTGCTGGATCGCCAGGAATCCAGCAGAGAGGGTAACTTTGCTTTTTGATGTTGACATCGACGCTATCTGAGGGGTCCCATTCCGATCTTGGTGGAATACCAGAGACAGCGTTGCAGTTTTCTATGAAGTTTTTCTAAGCATTGAGCAGCAGTTTTCAAGTTTTTTGTTTAAAAAATCAGTTTTTCTTTAAATTTTGCAGTGTTTCCATTTTAAAATTTAACTCTCAATTTTGTTATTTTAATTCCAATTTCTGGAGCCATAATTTTACCAATTTTCCTTAGTGGCAAGGTTTAACCATACCTTTTTAAGATGTAATTCACACACAAATTGCTTTACGAAAGTTGTGTTTTTCTATTTGGAGTTTGCTATTATTGTTTGCTAGTTGAGTTCATGCGTAAAAACAAAATACTGCGCTTTTAACATGTATTAACATGTATTAATATTAATATGTATTAATATTAATTCGCCTTACATGTATATATACAGTTAGCAAAAAAAATAAAGATGTACACTGTCTTCATTGAAATAATTCGATCTCTTGTAGAATGAATATGAAATAAAACTTGAGAAAATATATACCAAATTAAAGGATAGATCCCATAGAATTTGAAACCATACCAATTTTTTCAGAACTTTCTTGGCGAAATTTTAGTAATTCACAGAAACGACAATCCCCCCTATTATGACAGGCGACGTCGACGTCACATCAATACGACAGTAAACAATTGTCACTTGTCTACTCATTGTCGACAACAATTGACTGCTATTGACAGTCTCTTACTGTTTTCTGAAGCTGCTGAAGTTAGTCCGGCATGTTAATATTAATCAATTGTTGTCGACAAAGAGTAGACAAGTGGCAATTTTTTGATGTCGTGTTGATGTGACGTCGACGTCACCTTTCACAATAGGGGGAATACTTTCTTTTGGCGAAGAACAAGTAAAATAAAAACTTAAAAACAGAAGCTAAAATTTTAATAAATTTATTTATTGCATTTTTTTTTTGGTCGATTCGGAAAAAATTAACCAATTTCCCTGTATATCCCAGAGTGGAACTCAAACACTTCCTTTTCAATTAATTTATGTGACATTATTTTGCATCCGGTCCTCAGAGTTTGGGCCTATATGCTGTATCTCGTTATAATGATCCAACACAAAAGCGTGACTCGCGTGCATTTTCATAGTTAGATTTTCCGGATTTTTTACCAAAATTAATAAATATTATGTGAACTTTACGTTCCACTTAAAAATTTAACTAGTTATCTACAGCATTTTATGTTATTGTAGGCTACCTTCACAATATTGCATTTACATTTCGAGTATTTAACACACTATCCTGCTTTATCCTCCGACATTGAAAATAATTATTAAATTGCGATTCAGCAGTTAGTAATACATTATCCGAAAAACATTATTTCAATTTGTTTTTCTAAAAAAAAATTAATTATATACATATTTTCAACCCCCGACCTAAAAAGAGGGGTGTTATAGGTTGATAGTGTGTGTCTATGTACCTGTGTGTCTGTGTGATAGGTGCCTTGATCGAGAGTACCTTACTTATATTTGAAGAAAATTCGTCCATTCATTTAATAGTTATCTCCTCTTTTCTAAATTTATCCTCTTGGGTCTCTGAGTCTGTAGCACCGAAGCTCCCAAACGGCTATACCGATTTTAATTTCTTTTTATTTTCGTTTAAAAGGTGACTTGATCCAAAATCTTCTAGACTATTTTATCATCCATTTTCTTTGATGGTTTTTAAATTTTTAATTTAAGTGCTGTTTCCACAATACGAACAACTAACTTGAGTAAAAAATTTGTATAGGAATCATTCAAAAAGGTGAGTGCTTTTCATAAAAATTTTCTGTTCTAATCAATTGTTTGTATTGTAGAAACCCCACTTTCACATAAAAATAATTTTTTTTCTAATGTTGCGGTTAAAAAAAATATTGTGCCAATGTTGTCCAGAGAACTCCCATCATTAAGGATCTGATAGACATTGGTGGATTAATGAGGGACAGAGGAGTTTTGTAGCTGATACTTCAGATCTTTAGTGTAGTAATAGGTTACTAAAGTTTACTGAAGAAAATCACAATGGGCCCAACCAAAGGGTTTGCCTCCTCTCAACAACGCTTAGTACCTAAGCCAGTGCTGGCCATCGACAGAAATAAGTTTTTAGTTTAGTAGTAGTGCTTATGAGCATATGTTATAGTATTGCACTGTCTGCCTATTAAAAAAAACAACAACGTAAAAAACAACAAGCTTTCGTCTGTATACGGCAAATTGGAGCCAGTATAAGCGACTACGATCTATAATACTATAATATAATATAATATCTATAATACGATCTATAAACTATAATACTATATAACTATA
Organism: Panzeria rudis; assembly: GCA_956483635.1. Taxonomy (NCBI): domain Eukaryota; kingdom Metazoa; phylum Arthropoda; class Insecta; order Diptera; family Tachinidae; genus Panzeria; species Panzeria rudis. The sequence continues at coordinate 128,712,099 of OY101448.1, forward strand.
ATGATGCGGATGGAAAAGAGATATTCTGTGTCTCTAAACATGCGGTGCATGACTTACAATTCTTATGCCTCGACGTAATATCAACTGTAGAGCTAAGGAATAAAAACTCTTTCATCCAGTGGTGTCAATTTAGCGCCTTTGGCGCTAGTTTTAGCGCTTTTTGATGTAGCGAAAGTCGCATTTTTGTCTCTACAGCGCTTTTTTTAAATAAAGTTATTTAAACAGTTTTATTTTGGCTTTGAAATAAAAATTAATTAAACATTTTTATCTTAAAAAGATGTATCCAAAACTATTGGTAACAATACTTTGTTTAAAAATTTTCCAATTTGCATAAACATATTTGGGTATAATTGTGCGTATCAGGATATTGCATTTGCATTCCTGGAATACTGAAGGCTGACTTTTGTTATTATCAACTTTTTATGGAATTCCCAATGCTTATTTGACATCAATTTTTTTCCAAAAACTCTATTTTATACGGCTGTTATTCTCGAATAGAATTTTACTTTGAGTATTGTCTACCAGATCTGTAAAAAATTGCAATCAATTGGCACTGAAATCAAAGTGATTCCAATCAAACCGATTTTATTCTTTGATTTCAAAATGATTTCATATTTCAAAATGAAATCTTGTCAAAATTGCAATCCTTAGCGAAATAACTTTTTTGCAATAATTTTTTTTAAATCATTGAATGCAATTAATTTAATTGCAATCAATTTAATTTCAATCAGGTTTTTGTTGAAATTATGCGATTGCAATCAATTCCCCTGAAATCATATAGTGAAAACCCAAGAAAATAATATAAGAAACGTACGAAAACGTAGGTTTTTTAGCCATTTCTTGCTTTTTTTTTATTTTGTTTCTATGTTAAAACTGATTGCAATTAAAAATTATGTTTACCAATTTTAAAAAACTTTGTAAACAAAAATTTCCATTCTTAGTAATTCAAAATTATCAGAGTCAGCTTTATTTCTAGAAGAAGGAGTTTAATTTGAAGTGAACGATGACCTTGACTCTGATTAAATTTTGATTGCAATTACTGGATTTGATTGCAATTAAATTTAATTGCAATCAATTAATATATAAATTGTATTAAAAAAATTGATTCAATCATTTTTATCATATTGATTTTAAATTGAAATCGTAAAAACAATTTAGAATTTTTAATGCAATAAAAAATTAGCAATCAATAGCGTGCAATCATGTGAATGCAACTAAATTGATTGCAATCTTTTGCAGCTTTGTTGTCCACTATATAACAAGATCAAATATGTGACATGAAATGAAGTAAACAACCTATGACAATAATCCCCTTTCAGCCTTTGGTCGATTCTTATGCGGAAAGCTATGCCGAAATGATTTGTGTTGTTCCCTTTACCGTTATTTCAAAATTAACCCCAATAATAACCTGAAATATTTAAAACATGTAGTGCGAAGTTTCTAATACTATGTTCAGACCTAAGTTTTTAAGCGTGTTTAAGCAAAAGGCTTGAAAATTTAATCAAACGAGTTCACAGTGCACTGAGATGATAAAATTGACACTTTCACAGCTCACTTCTTGCAAATAACAACAAAATAGTAAAATAGGAAAATGGAATTCTTACTATTATTCGGAAGTTATTATTATTTGGCTTAAGTTCACAATAATTGAATTAATGTAAATTCAAATTATTTTTAAGAGTGGAATATTAGAATATCTAATCAGACTAGCAGAACGGATTAGTACTACTAATTTCGACAGCCGCTACGCTGTCATCAGCAGCGTCCTTTGTTCGCTTTTACCACGTTTGATCGTGGATACTAGTATTAATGAAACATCAGCTATTTAACCAAATTTTATGAGGAAATAGAATATGAGTTATCTTATTACTTTTATCAATATGGTGTGCCGAAATCTCACCTTCTGATTCTATATTCCAATAAGAAATAAAAATAAGAGTTGGAAAAAATCGTAAGCTTAAGTTTGAATTTTCGAGTTAGGAGGTGGTCGGGAACGACCCCTATCTTAAAAATAAGGGAGTGACTATTTTTAGATTATCTCGGAAACTATAAGGAATGTGAACAATTTCTTTTAGATAATAATATTATCTACAACTCTACTACACACATTTTTGTTGTAAATTGTACAATTAAAAAGTTATAGCTATTATGAAAAAATGTACCGTTCACGTAGAATGCATCACAAAGAGTTCACGGCTTTTGATAAAAAACCAAATTTTTTAGCTGCAAATAATTTTTTTTCTTATATTTTCTTTCTTTTATGAATTAGACTTTGTGTGCTTTTTTGTGTAAAATTCGCTAAAATAAATATGAAAGTACACTTTAACTTTCAAAGTTACCTCCACTTCTTGTAGCGTGCGTAACAAAAGTTTGTGATTAATTATTTTGAAACAAATAATTGTTAAAAACATTATGTGGTATGCCATTCGAAAGTACAATTAAATCCCATTAATCACTATGCATAAGTTGAACGTATCTCTTTCGAAACACCAAAAAATTTTTATATTTTAATCTGAAAACGCGTATGAGTGTAGCGTTCGTCACGCAGGAATTGCCCATAAGACAAAAATTGTCTTTAAGAAAGTTTTCTTGACATAAACATACATAACTAATCAGTCTTGAAAATATAAAAAGCATCATAGTGCTGATGTAATTTGACTTTAATAAATTTATTCTTTATTGCAGCAGGGGAACATTTACACCACCACATTACAGCTTAAAAGAAATATTTTGCGGCCAAAAATCAAGTAAAGTAGATAGAGTGTTGATATTTTGCACATATTGTTGCAGAGCCTTAAAACAAATTTGCTGAGAAAATGGTCAGGAACGGAACGTTGAGACGCCCACACACCATATTAGCATGATCACAGTAAAAAAGGAGAATAACACTTTACAACAAAATCAAATTCTGTTACAAGGTGTATCAGCATTTTGAAAGTTTACATCTGGGACTCATTTTAGGAGGCTCCCAAAAGCACACATTGCGTTAATCCATACTGATTTGGGAGTGTGGCATGTCATAATGTCCAGTGACATAATGTCCACAGGCATTATGACACTTTTGAAAGTTTCATAATGTCCATGGACTTTATGACATTATTATTATTATTATGGATAGTATGGGCACTTTTAAATGTGTCATAATGTCCATACTTTTAAAAATGAAAACAAATTAAAACTTACATATTTATATGCTTAAATGTTTTTATATATTGCTCTCGTCAACAAAAATGTTAAAATGCGAGGTCGGCATTCGGCCGACCTTAAGGACTTCTTCCTCTCAGTATATCGAAAAGCGGCTTCGCTGAGTATATTTCTTCATAACCGGCTTTCGGCCCGTCTTAAAGATTTTCTACTTTCAGTATATCGAAAAGCGGCTTCGCTTAGTAAATATTTTTACATAGCCGGCTTTTGTCAGGGCTTAAAGGGTTTTTCCCGGGTAAGCAGAAAATCTCACGTTAGTGAAGCCGCTATTCGATACACCAAGAGGGAAAATGTTTAAGCCCGGCCGAAGACCGGCTGTGCAAAAATCTTTACTGTGTCATAATATCCATGGATCTTACGACAATACATATTATTAATTCAACTTAAATACATATTATTAATTCAACGTCTTAGAATAACATACCACATTCCTCACGGACGGTATTATTTACAACATAAGCTGGATATCCAATGCCAGTTATTTCCCGTCCGTGTATGAGAAAAAGAGGACAGTGTCCGGGAAAAAGAAGACGGATAACAACCCTACCCATACAAAGCAATTATTAATTTTCCTATATCTGAAGAATAACAAAAAAGAGACTTAATTTTTTTTAGGGTAATTGCGCTTTTCAACAAAATAGAGGGGAGACTTACACCCCCCACACAAAGAAATTTTTAATTAGCCTAGCTTCTCCCGACGTGCTTTGCTAGCCCATTGTTGTGAAGATAAAGGAAAATTAAAATATAATTATTTTTACCCCTCCAATTCCTCCAGAAAATTGTTTACTATCGAAATTTATTCTCAGTGTAACCAAAATCAAATTAATAGTTTCGCTATTTCAGTTTTTTATTAGTTATTTTGAGTACACCAAGAAGGAACTGCGTTTTTTTCAATGAACATTTCTTTAATTTATTTTGTTCGGATGGGTGTGGCGAAGCTCACCGGGTCTTCTAGTGGCTAATAAAAATTGAATCGAAGTGTAGGTAAACTTTTTATATTAAGAACAAAAATTTTTTTAATTATGTTCAATAAAAAAGACATGAGGTTAATGCATCTAGGATGCGCAGACACAAGCTCCTACCTCATATTTATTTTCATATACAATTCAATGAAAAAATAAAAAATCAAATTACGAAATTAAAATCACACTCGCTATTTGTATACACGTAACCGAGATAGGATGCAGTTTAAAAAATGTAAGTTGAATAAAAAACTTCTGGCTTAAAATAAAAAACATATATAACATGCGCTATACTCCTGTTCTATTAATAGCTGACCACCTACTAAATGAAGTTTTTGTTCTAAGAGGTTAATTATTTTGATGTTCGTATTGAAAAATTCAAATAATTTCTTCACTTGCTTAGGTTATTGCATCCTAGTAAGGCGGAGAGGATGCAGCGTGTGCTTTTAAACATCTTCGAGTCCCTTCTGGTTAATCTTACTGCTTACTTGTACCAAATTTATTTTTGCTAGGTATTGCGTTTCCATAGCAAAGCACTAGTCCTAAAAAGCCGACGTTAATTGGCATCAAAAACCCTAAAAATAGTGTAAAAAGCACTAAGTTGACATCACTGGCATCTTATAAGTGAAACCGTCTACAAAAAGGCGCAGAAACGGAACTTCGCTTAACCCTGATCAAATGCTAGGGCCGGCGTTGACTGCAGTTTTACTTTATATTGAATCCATTTTTACGTTACCAATATAATTTTGCTTAGAAATTTAGAAAGACGCTGTAAAGCATAAAGAAAATATATCCTTTAGCATTAATTTCTTAAAAACTCTACGTCCGTTCTAAAAATCTACTGCAATAAATTTAAATTGTTTTTCAAACTATTTTAACAAGCTCTTAAAAAATAATTGCCTTCATAAGTATATATGCAGTTGTTACGGCTGGCATAATTTGCAACCTTTTGTTAACCCATGACTGCATTAAAAATATTTTTGGGAAAAAAAGTTTTTAAAAATCACACATATGAGCATGGCATTTGTGGCGAGTGAACGAGTGTATGTGTATAAAACACTTGTAGATACTTGAGAAATAAAATAAATAAATAAAAAACAAAAACGAAAAGTACACTAAACTAAAAACATCAAAACTAGCTCCTGTAATTGAGCACCACAAGTGTAAATATTTCAAATAAACAAATAATGTTTGCGATAAATAAACATAACAAATGTTTGGTTAGAAGTTGGCATGGAGTTGTTATTTTTTTAGGGTTGTTGAAGTCGACTTATTAAAACAACTAATTAGTGTCATTAGTGCAAGTATGTACATATGTCTAGTTAAATATTGTCAAGAATGTATTTCCAAATCAAAATTTAAAATCGTTAGGACTTCAAAATTAGTTGTATCTAATAAATGTCTTATGGAAGAAGGACTTTCTACCAAATGCAGGAGTTATTCGAATTTCATAACCCGTTCGAAATGGACAAGAAAATAACATTGAATTTTTGCATAATTTAAAAGCATTTTTATCAGACAAGACTATAAAATATCAAATTATCTACAAAAACGTTATAATACTTTCTTCCTGATATATCACTCTACTAAAAGATGTAGAAGTCGTATTCTACATAATATATAATCATTTCTGTTAATTTTATGCTAATGACATCTAACAAAATTTTCCCTGAGATTTTTACATATTTATGTTAACGCCAGAAAGCCAAAAGTCATTTGCTTTTAATACGAAAAGGAATTCAAGCATCTATTCTCATCCATTCATTATTTGCTGTGTTGCAAGCCTCGCGTAGCGTGCAACCAGCCATAAGTAAATCTCATTAATACTGAAGGTTTTTATAAATTTATTTGTATGTTTTAGCTTTTTTATGATGTAGTTAGAGCACCATGATGTAAACTAAATAACCAAATGACCTGACGCGCCATGTCGTGTATGGAATTGTAGTTAAGCGTTGCCGTCATCGCCATGGACCTAGTCTTCATTGCTGCAGCTTTTTTTGCCACAAAGTCTTAAGGTCCCAGAAGCCAGGTGCAAAAAATCGCAACAACAATGATAAAAAGCAGCAGCATTGAAACACCGAAATAAAACTAAATTAAATTGAATCCAAAAAAAATATTACATGGACAAACAATATTGCAACCAAATAAATAAAATAACTATTTACTAGAGTTTTAAGCAGTATGTGAATGAGCTTTAATGCAACAGAAACAATGTCTGCTGCAACCAATCGACCTCTGAAAAAATGTAAAACTAAATAAACTATAAAAATTGTTGACAATACATAATGTCGTTGGTTGTTGTCAAATAGTCGGCAGTTGTAACGTAAACAACTATGAGTTCGTACATATGTATGCATATAAGTATGCGCATGTGAGCACAATTTTCTAAAAAAAAGAACAAATCAAACTGCTCGTAGTATAAACAACAAGAAATTGAAAAATTTTACAGCAACCTTAATATCAACAATTAGTTGAGGAAGTCAAGATACAATCTTATTTTTACATGAGGGCCCAAACAACATCTTCATTAAAAAATTTAAAAAAAAATAATTTTTCACACTTTGATTTTATTATAAATAATAGCTTTTTTCGACCCGGCGATATATGTGATTTAAGCATATTGAGGAGAAGTTCTTAATGCCTTACTTGTCATCTATCTGGTCTAGCAGTATGGACGAAATAACTCTGACAAAAAAACCGACTTTAATACAAAGATCCCATTGAACAGAGTAAAAAACAGACGCAATTTACCCTTAGGTTAAATGGTGTGTTCTTCTACTATTTGTATGTTCGTCCGAAATTTTTTATAGTACCACACCTTTCATGTCCTTTCAAATAAAGAATTTTGAAATTGGTCAAGAAATGGTGGAGTTATGCGATAATCAATATATCGGGCTACCACTTTTTCCGCCCCATTTCCACTTCTATGAGACCAAACTTCAAGCAAACCATTTCAAACAAAAAAATAATTTTGAAATTCGGTCAAAAATGGCAGAGCTAATCATTGGGGGAGCAAACTTCGCCACCGATTTTCGAAAAAAATTATGGGACTAAACTTCAAGCAAACCCTTTCAAACAAAAAAAAAAACTTTGAAAATCGTTTAACAAGTGACAGAGTTAAGGGGGGAGCAGCGCTAATCATGGGGCGAGCAAATTTCCCCACCGATTTTCGAAAAAAAATTACTGAACTAAGATTCAGCAAACCCTTTAAAACAAAAAAAGAATTTTGAAAATCGGTTTACAAATGACAGAGTTAGGCATGGGGGGAAGCAAATTTCCCCACGGATTTTCGAAAAAAAAATGATGGGACTAAGCCGCAAGCAAACCCATTCAAACCAAAAAAGAATTTTAAAAATCGTTTGACAAATGACTGAGTTATGCGTAGGGGCCATACTTCGCCCATCCCCTCCCCACTTTTTCGAAAAAAAATTATGAGACCAAACTGCAAGCAAAACCTTTCAAGCAAAAACAGAATTTTGATAATCGGTTCATAAATGACAGAGTTATGGAATAGAGGAGGGGAGGCGATTTCCCCACCAATTTTGGAAAAAAAATACTACAGAATAAAACTGCAGGCAAAGAATTTCAAACAAAAAAGGCATTTTGAAAATCGCTTCACAAATGACAGAGTTAAATATGGTGGGGGAGCAATATCCCCACTGATTTAAAAAAAAATTATGGGACTAAGAAAAAAAGAGTTTTAAAGATCGGTTGACAAATGACAGAGTTATTGGACCAAAAAACTGCAAGCAAAACCTTTCAAACAAAAAAGAATTTTGAAAATCAGTTCACAAATGACAGAGTTAAAGAATGCCTGGGGAGGGCAATTTCCCCACCGATTTTGGAAAAAAATTGTGGAACCTAACTGCAAGCAAACCAAAATTTTAAAATTTTAAAAATCGGTTGACAAATGACAGCGTTATGCGTGGGGGACCAAAAACCTTTCAAACAAAAAAAGAATTTTAAAAATCGGCTCACAAATGATAGAGCTAAGCACTGGGGGTGGCCGGGAGGGGTCAAATATCCCCACCGATTTTGGAAAAAAAATGTTATTGGACCTAACTGCTAGCAAACGGCTTAAGCCAATGAAGAATCTTGAAAATCGGTTGACATATGATAGAGTTATGCGTAGAGGGAAGTTTTGAACCATTTTATCCCCTCCTGGTCCAAAATCCGGGAACAAGTATAACCTATATTAATTGTGCACCAAATAGCTATCTGTATACAAAAATTTCATTTAAATCGATTCAGTCGTTTAGGCGTGATGCCGTAACGAAAATTTGCAAACAAACAAACAAACATACACCTAATTTTTATATAATATACGGATTACAAAAACGGCTAACATAAAAAAATTAAAATTTTAAGACCATTCAAAACTCTTTAAGGTACACAAAGGTTGGAGAAAGTTTTGGAAATCTGTCCTTATTGCAACTGGGAGATGAGGATCGTGTAAATAATTTAATTTACTTTATTATGTTACGTTTGGACTCTCTAATGTTTAAATCGTTTCATCCAGATCATGGTACTCCCATTATATAAATGTAGCTTCTTTTTCTCTGCCCTATTCAGGGACTTCTTTTAGCATTGTTCGAGCTTGCAAAAACAAATAGTTGCTTTATAATTTCCTTAATCTGTAGCTCCTTAGCTAAGAACTTGTGATAGCTATCCACCATGTAGGCTGCACAGCTTCCAAGCAAAATTTTTTCCCTTTCGCAGCTTAAATCTTTTTGCCAGACCTTTTATTTCCGGGATCGTACCCTCGCTCGTCAATCTTTCGAACTGATCTCACATATTTTCGACTCCATTACGATCCTTATAATGCTCCTCGTGTAATCTCATCTGCTTAAGCTTCTGGCAGCTCCCCCTCTGCAATACCGTACCGCCTTAATTGACCAACTGTGAATATTATCTATCACCAAGGCTGAACGTCTTCCGAACAATAGCTTTTTCCCTTTCTTAAATAGCTTTACTGAACCTTTCAGATACAAAATCATACTATTGCTTATCAAGCTTTTGATATCATTTATCATGTTTTCGACACCCATAGGATCCTAACGTCATTTATTCTTTCGCCTCAGCTCCTTACGTTACAGAGTGCTTCCTATAGACTTCAAGTCATTGTCGCAAGACCTAAGATTGGTAGTTAGCTCAGAGATAAACTACTTATATCAGGAACTTTTAGCGGCATTCGAGCTTGCGTACAAGTAGATGCTCCATCGTTCCCTAGCCAACCACTTGATTTTTCCCTTCTGCTGCTTGAATAGTTTTAATTTATCTTTCAGTCCCATAATTTATGAATCTATTTTGTCAATCTTTAAAGCTGATTTGACATACTTTCGACATTTTCCATCACCCATGCTGAACATCCTCCGAACATGGATTTTTCCTTTTCGCAGCTTTAATATCTTTACTTAACCTTTCACTCCTGGAATCGTACTATCACTTGTCAATCTTTCGATATGATTTCACATACATATATTCGATAATCTTATTGCCCTTATATTGTCTCCTCTTTTGTCTGAACTGCTTACGTTTCCGAGTAGCCCATTCTTGGCTGGAGCCAGCGAACATCATTCGAACTTACGACAAGTAGGTGCTTTATCCTTTCTTTTAAACTATTTATCAGCCATTTCCTTGACAGCTTTCCTTCATCGAATTTACCCTATATTGTATTACTTCGTAGTTAGGCCGAGTGTAAGGTCTCCCGAATCTCTATATTTCAATCATATACAATCCCTACACTGGCTCCACTTTCATCTCAGCTTCTCAAGCTTACGCGTGATCCGCATAAGCTCCGATGACTTTTTCGAATGATTTGTCGAGCAGCTTCTCAAGTTTTCTGACGATCCCCATTCATCCTAAATTATATTTATATGATCCATTTTCAACTACAGCTAAATAAGAGATCAGCTTTTTCTCCCCATTACAGGCAGTCGTAGTCCATCTCTTTCTACTTTCTTCAGTAAAATGCGATCCTTAGCTAGTTGCTGTTTCATCTCAGCTCTTCACGTTTAAGATTGATCCGCATAAACTTCGAGATATCATCAAAGGACCTATTTTCAACAGATTTCTCATCAACGTAACGTCTTGCCCATCCAGCTAAATAGGTTGCTGTCGTCGCTCACTGATCTGTCGAGGTAATTTCAAATTTCCTTGACAGATTTACTTCTCCTATTTTCCTACAGTTACATACCATCATTTTGTTGATTTCCGTTTCATCATAGCGTCTTAAGCTTAAGTGTAGTTTCCGATGATTATTTTCCTTTCGCACTTGCTCAAGTTCAGAACTTTCAGATCTATAGTTCTTAAAGCTATTTATCGACTATTTCACTTATCGAGTCATGCTGCCTTTCATCGATCTGTCGAGCAAGCTAATTTTAGATTTCTTTGACAACATTGCGATCCTTACATTGCTTTCTTTTTCGTCTCTGCTCCTCACATGGCCACATGATCATCGACTGGAGTTAACTCAAAGATTTAGTTCTCCACCCCATTACAAGTAGTAGTTGTACATCTCTTGCAATTTCCTTTAGTCAAATACGATACTTATGGGGGTTCATATTTCGTATCATTGCCTTACGATTTCTCATCAGCCATCGTAACAGGCCTATTGAACTATAAGAGGAGCTATTTTTAACTGATTTTGACCAGAGCTTACCGAGATATTAACATCTCTTAATCACTGGGACCATCACTTGCTGTTAACCTCACTCAAATATGTTACTTGCGCTAGCTACTTTTTCATCTCAGCTTCTGACGTTTGTGCATAATTCATGTAGTGTAGAGTCTTACATCTATCGCGTTTTGTTACCTGTGGTCATTTATGTGTATCCAAGAGAGTAAATCAGAGCTCAGCAAAATAAGTTTGTCTTTATTTCAAGTGGAGGTCCGCAAGTGTCCAGAGCAGGAACCGGCAAATCATTTCACTTGGGGCTTTTTACTCTTTTACTCTCACACGTATGTACTCACACGTATTAACTAAAAGTAAATAAAATCAATCAGTGTGGCATGAACATTCAAACAAGCAGGTTGTGTTATCGCTTGTTTCTTGATATTGCTTGATATACACTAACAAAAACTTTGTAAGAGCGAGAGTTGCAAAATAAAACCCATACAAGGAAAATGTATTAGTATGTGTTTGCCGGTTCAGAGTCACTATCTCCCAGATGGTAGAGGCAATAGCTCTATAGCAGGGGTCGGCAAGTAATTTTAAGTAGAGTCCGGATAATGTTGAAGTGCTTTTGTCGAGGTCCAGAAAAAAATTCCATAGTTGCTAATTTGAAATTGCTATTTGACTTTTATAAGCGATACAATATTATACAAAAAAAAAATTAATACGAAAAATTACATCTGCGGTCTTGAGCCAGTTTTTTTTTAAGTCTGGTTCACGTGGAGAACAACTTATGCGAAAAGTATCTTCAAGATGGGTGTCTGTTAATCTCGCACGATATTTGTTTTTCAAAAAATTTATTTTTTAGAAAGAAGATTCACATACAAACGTCGAACCAAACATACCCAGCAGCTAAAGTAACAACTAGTAACGCTTTGGGACAGTCATATTACTAGTTGCAATGGTAGTAGTCAAAAAACGACAGTCATATTACTAGTTGTAACAAGAGTAGTAACGTTACTGGTCAAAAAAGAACAATCGCATTACTAGTTGTATTGAGACTAGTAACGATACTAGTCAAAAAAGCACAATCATATTACGAGTTGTATCGAGACTAGTAACGATACTAGTCAAAAAATTACAAAATTTTCAGGTATACGATTTTATGTAAAACCAATTGTTAGCTATTAAAAAAATAAGTAGAATGTGGCTCAGTGGGTAGAGTACTTGTCTTAAAGTATGAAGAATGCGTGTTCGTACCCCGGTTGAGCCAAAGTTTTTCTAAGAGTTACAAAACTCTTAATAAAAAAACTAGTAAGCTCACTAGCTTACAATAACTAGGACTCCAACTGGGATATAACTGTATACAAATGAACTAGTTGGTTCCCTATGACAACCCAATGTTAAAATCGATAGTTCGATATATGAAAAAAGGATAGATAGGCAACTAGTCTGAAGCAAAAAGCAACTAGTATAGTTCCAACTACATACCAGTTACTTTGTCTGCAGGGTAGTAGCCAAGGTAATAGCTAGTGGATATAGTTTTATACAATTGCAAGTAAATATATTCTTGCAAGTCAATTACCTCCATTTGCAGTAAAGGCTTTGATAGCTTGAAAAACTTCGTGGCTATATCAGTCCATTCTGCCGCTACAGCAATTTCATAAGGTGATTTAAGAAATTGAGACAGCTTCCCTATCTCTGCAAAGTCTTAGAATCTTGCACCGAACTCCTTCTCAAGATCTGATAGAAACTATTCAAACACTGGAATGTCTTCTTCAGAAATAGTTTTATATTCAAGCACTGTTGGAAAAAGAATAAATTCTTAACTTGCAATATCTTTTTCAAAGATATCCAGCTTGGGACGGAAGGCAGACACACTTTGTGTCAGATCACATATTAATTTCCCGTTTCCCAGTATCTCGGTATTGAGAGCATTAAAATATTTCAGAATGCCTTCCAGGAAAGCCACAGTTAGCATATTATGATTATTTGTTATGAACTCCAGGTGTTTCCTTGCTTTCTGTGTCTCCAAGTTTTGCAAAAAGAAGGTTACATGATCTTTTATTTGCCAGAAACGTTCAATAACTTGACCTTTACTTAGTCAACGAATATTATTGTGTTGCAGTAAGTCAGAATACGCCGAATCACATTCAGAAAGAAACTCCTTAAACTGTCAGTGCTGAAGACCAGAACGAGACCTCATAAAATTTATCAACTTGACCAAGCTGTCCATTACATCTTTCAGAGTAACACTAAGTTTTCCACAAATGGCTGCCTGGTGAATTATGCACTGATAAAATATTAAGCCTGTTTTCTTATCCCTGATTCGGAAGCCAGAACATAGACGAATGTGTTAAATAGTGGGAATAATGAATAAACCAATTATTTTTTAAATAAAGGAAAGAGCATCAAACCTAAAATGTCGAAGGGAAGTTATAGAAATTTTTTTTTAAATTGAATGTGTAGGTAATTTTAACAATGTTTGCGGGTCCAATTTCGACCTACCACCGTCCGTATCCGGAACCCGCTCCGCCTGTTGCCGACCGCTGCTCTATAGCTTTATACGAAACTAACCTGTAATTTTGAAATGGCTTTGTCATTTTAAGGGGTCAATTGACATTATTAAAATAGTACATAGCAGATCCCAGGTCTACCTTTAATGTGGTTGTTTCAATCAAAATTTTTATTAGAATTAATGCGACATCACCAGTTTTTTTTTGTTTTTTTTTTTTTTGAAAGCTTGGACGCTACTATATATAACTTGATATATTTTTATTTGACGCAATTATGTCTTGGCGATAATCGTATTGCGTATGTGAAAAAACTCGATGTTGTTTGGACACTTTTACTGATATAACGTTTTTTAATCCGTTGTACAACAACACAATTGCCACAAATTTTTCATGGGAACTAAATATGATCTTATGATTTAGCATTTCTATCAAATAGCTGGAAACTTTCCGAAATCATTAAAATTCCAAAACCAGGAAATACTGAAAAGCTTATTCAAAATTATTTGAGGTGTTTTTGAAAAAATATCAAAAGATTTTTAAATGATCACAGTATTGTTATATAGATACCAATATGCAATCGCATATTTATGATAAGCAGGGCTCGGACTTTAATGCAAATGCATGTTTTTTGTGGTGATAGATAAAGATATATTGACTAATTTTCTATGCGAATCATCGAATTTTAAGTAGTTTGGCATCGATTTGTAGTTGCATGTTTTTGCACATTCTACTGGTGAGTGCATATTTGAGCATTTATTGCCAATAAATGCATATTTTTAGAGTAATGAAAATTTTTTAATGCATATTTCTCAATTTTTGAAGAAATATTAATACTGAAAATGATACTACTGATGGCAATTAGCAACTAAGAGCTGTCAATTTCAATTGCTATTTAGTACCTTTTTGGCAACCATTAGTTTTCAGTTGCCGACTGGCAACGCAACTAAAGTTCGGTTGCATTAAATAATAGACCAAATTATGTTTGTTTTATGCTTTGTTCTCTAATAATAATAACAAATTAAAAACAAGTATTTTTATATTATTTCAGCTTTGGTTCTTTGTTCATAGGTAAATGCATATTTTTGCGCATATTTTTATTTTTAGGTGCATTTGTTAAACGCTTAAAATCAATTTTTAGTTGCATGAAAGTCCGAGCCCTGATGATAAGGTACAATTAACGCTCCTGTTTTCACAAGTGAGGAGAATTCTCATCTACACTGCCTAATTAACAGGGCTCGGACTTTAATGCAACTAAAAATTGATTTTAAGCGCTTAAGCAATACACCTAAAAATGAAAAATATGCTCAAAAATAAGCATTTACTTACCAACGAACAAAATACCAAAACTAAAATAATATGAAAATATTTTTTTTTTATTTGTCATCACTATTAGAGAAAAAACATAAAACAAACATAATTGGGTCTATTGTTTAATGCAACCAAACTTTAGTTGCGTTTCCAGTCGGTAACTGAAAATTAATGGCTACCAGAAAGCCACTAAATAGCAACTGAAATTTACAGCTCTCAGTTGCCACTTGCCATCAGTAGTATCATTTTCAGCTACCGGCAACCCAACTGAGGCTGGGTCGCCATCAATAATCGCCATATTAATTTTTTTTTTAATTAACAAATATGAATTAAAAAATTTTTATAACTCCAAAAATATGCATTTATTGCCAAAATATGCAAATACCTCTTAATATATAACCACAAAAACATTCATTTGCACGAAAGTCCGACCCCTGCTAATTAATACAGACTCCAAATTTTAAATGGACGGTAATTCAATATAACAGCATTTTAAAACCAATTTAACAACGAAAAATCCAATTTAAGCTCTTTCGGCTGTATGCATAACCAAAACTTGGCTGCAACTTAGCATGAGTGACGAAAATGAACTGTGTCTTAAAGAGTTTTTCCATACAATTGGACATTAAAAACAACTGTACCTTGTAGTCCTGACACATCCTATATTTTACACTGATTTTTAATGAAAAATAGTCCAGTATAATTCGTTAAGAGACAGTTCAATTTCATCGGTTATGCTATCTTCATGCCAAGTTTTAGTTATGCATATGGCCCCTAAAAATTATTTTAAACAAAAATTTCAAAATATATTATTTAGAACCCAGAATAAATGTCTCATGAATAAAAATTTCTCAGCTTTGTTATTCAAATGGTTGGCATCTACACAGATTTTGCCTTAAAGCTTGTTCACACCTGAATGTGGCCAGGAACAAAATACATAAGTATGTATGTATGTTTTTTATCATTTTATAACATATAACGATTTCTATTGGCATAATTAATTTTGATCGTAGACATAAATTCCAAACAAGTTACACACATTTGGGAAAAATCCGGTTCAATTAACGACAAGAATTTTCTACACAACAACAGAGCAACGGCAAATAGAAGAGAAAAAAAAAACAAAAGCTGTCTAAATTTTATGTCTCCATTTGTTAAACGCGTTCAAAATTAGAACATAAATATAAGTATTTTTATTTTTTTTTTTTTTTGTACACTTTGACCAACTGCCGGATACTTTGATTTTGAGAACCAACCATCAAAAAAAAAATTTAAAGAACAAAAAAATTATCCAAACAACCTTGCAGCTGTACAAGTTTTAATTTAAAAATTTATTCGAGTCGTATGGGTAAATAATTTTCATTGTACTCTTGGTTCTAGTCTGGTGTGTGTGGGTTTTTTTCCCTCAATTTTATTTATTTGTAAATTTTTAACTTTAACACCAAATATTTACGGAATGCAAATTAATTAAGTCATGTTATTATATGGGATTTTTGGTTTCTTTTTTTATAATTTTTTTTGTTTATAAAATTGTTACATTTATCTCATTTTTTTTAAATATATATAATAAATATTCAGTTAAGTTCGTTTCAATTCAGTTCAATTCAATTCGAAATTGTTAACCATAATTTACGTTAATTGT
Organism: Panzeria rudis; assembly: GCA_956483635.1. Classification (NCBI taxonomy): domain Eukaryota; kingdom Metazoa; phylum Arthropoda; class Insecta; order Diptera; family Tachinidae; genus Panzeria; species Panzeria rudis. Next base: position 128,728,344 of record OY101448.1, read on the forward strand.
CGTTGATAGTTGAATTGGCTTGAAAGGATTTATTAATTTTGATAAATTTGAAAGGGGAAAATATTTGTTATTATTTTATAGTTTATTTTTTTCCTTGAGACTATAAAAAATTCAGGTGGTAAATAGTTTTTATTTTTATAGATTTGCTCTTAATTTATTATCAAAATATGAGTTTGAAGTATAATAAGACAAATTTATTAAACAAGGTATGCCGTTTAAACTTACAACAATGTATTTTATGGGAACACAGAAAAAAATATCATCAAACTGCAACTAACAATTTCAATTGTTGATATGTAATTTAAATTCAAACATATATTTTTTTAATACAACAAATTTAGTTGTTGATACGACAAACACAGAAATTTTTTTCAACAAACTGAACTAACCAAATTTTTTGTTATGTATTGTGAAAAAATGAACAATCATCATTGTTGATATAACAATTGAATGCACACATATTATAAATGAAACAAAGCAAAACAAGAAATTTTTTTCAACTGAGCTAATCAAATTTTTTGTTATGTATTGTGAAAAAAATGAACTATAACAATTGAATGCACATACGCAGATAAAATAAAGCAAATCAAGTTTTGTATGTATTCATTATTTGCGTATTTAATAACGAATTGCTCTGCAGCTGAGAGGTAAGAACATTAGTCTATTAGTCCAGAGGTCGCCGGTTCGATTCCGCCCAAAGACATTTAGTGTTTTTCGCAGACAAGCAAAAAGTCGCTTCGAGGATTGGATTGTATAAAAGATGTTGTTAATACAACAACTATGATAGTTAAAATTTGTTCTGAAAATCAGCAATTCACATTGTTGACATAACAATAATCCTAATTGAAATAAATTTGAAATCAATAAAAAAAATTGTTAAAAATTTTTTTCTGAGTTTCCTTTAACTTACAATTTCGTAATTGTATTTACAAAAATCGTTGTAGGTTCAAAATCAATGAACTATTTAATTGATATACCAAAAAAATTAATTGTATTTAAAAAAATTTTTTTTCTGTGAACTTCGTTAAAATATGTGCTATTTTTATTTTTAATTTGTTTTTCCAGCAAATGGTATTATAAATTGCTAAGATAAAACAAACAAATTTCAGTTAGTTAAAGGCTTTTATGTTGATTTTTAAGTTAAAAAAATGTTGACACTTAATTAACATCTCTTTAAATTTATCAAAGTCAAATTTGCTAACTACACAGAAAAAAGTTTGAAGATAAATAGTATAAAAAAAGTTCATAATCTATTGTCAATATATTTTATTAATTTCTAAATAAAAAACAGGAATTATTTCATTCGCAGTATGAATTTAGCTTTTAATAAATAAATTTATGAAATCAAAGTTGCTTTGAAAAAAATTTTCAACATTTTTGTCAACAAATTCCAAAATGCTTTTCTATTTATATAAGGTAAAAATACAAACAATTTCAAATAGTCTGTTTGGCAGAAAGGAAACAGTTGTACCTAGTACAACAGGCTATACAAGTTCAATACTGAATTTTTAAAAACATTTTCTAAAAGAAATATGCATTAATTTATGTAAAAGTTCCTAGCTGGCATGAAAATAATTTGGGAAAAAATTATCTTGCTCGATTCATAGCATTTATGAAAAAATTCCTTGGATATAAGTAATATTTTTTTCTGTGTAGGAACTGTTGTTTCCACACGCTGCGGCATCTACACACAAAAAAATAATAGGTTACGTTTCCTAAAATTATGGTATAAATTTAACTAGGTGAAAGGGTTTTTAGGTACCCAGCTAAAAAAGTTATGTATGGACCATATATCATTGGATCCTCACCATATATCATTGGATTCACAGCACCCTCCTTCGTCGGTATTGTAGAACCGTCGGCGAAGTAAAAGAAATAATAAAAATGGCTACACAGCTTAAACAACTGAATGCCTCTACTTTACACCAGAAGGTCTTGCAACACTTCTCTACAAAAAAAAAGCAATAGCAGGGTTGTAAATGAATTAAGCTTTCTATCTCTCTCCCACTTCACCACCTGTTCTCTCTACACTGCCCCTTTCCCAAAGAAGGTAACACATTAATTAATTAACTGGTAGGCATTAATTGCCTGATTGTGTTACTTCTCTTTAAAAAAAAATAAAAAAATATTTGCTCCCATATATATTTCATATATGTTCATATATAAATGCATATATTATGATGTATGTGTGCATCTTTGTAAAATGTATGCGTAATATCTTGAGCATATACCCTCAATTTTCGGATCCAAACATACATCTATGGCACATACATATATATGATTTTTTTTAGCTGACTAATTTAACAAAAACTTTAGTTGATTTTTATGTTCGAAAAATCAACTAAAAACTTTGTTAAAACAACATAAAAGCTTTTAAAAATTACCTATGATAACGAAGTAAATTCATAATAAAATTTTTTTTAAATTGTCGTAGATTTTAGATCAGCTTACCCAATTTATTTGTAAATTATAATATTTTAATATCCATCCACGTTATTCATGTAATAAAAACATTTTTTATATGTACACTTTTTAATATTTTATTAACACCCAGCAAAAACTATTGTGATTTTTATAATTGGTAGTACTTTATTAATGGGCTACAAAGTAATGAGTGGTACTTATTTATTTTATTACTATGCTTCAAATTAGAACTACTACCTAGTTCTTAATAAAATTATCTGAATGAAGTTACAATTTGTTGATATTGAAATTTCTATGTGGGAAAAAATTCCCGGGAATTTCCGGGAATTTTTTTAAAACAAATCCCGAGAAATTTTGTTCGGGAATTTTCGGGAAATTCAATTTAACTTTTATTGATTTTACACTGCTGCTCGTTGTTTTGTTACACAATCAGTATGTTCCCTTTGTACGAAAATCCCTTCATACAAAGGTGGAATTACTAATGACTTCCTGGGCCATTTACGACTAGTCCGCAATGAAACCGGTGTTATAAACGTTTCTCATGCGATTCCTACATCAAGCGTTGTAAAATATATTATATCGCTTTTAATCTTTTTTATTCCTTTGTGGAAAAAATACAACAAGAAAAATTATATCAGATATTCAAAAGATAGTGGTACAAAGTAGTGATGTTACGAATATCAATTTTTAGTATTCGCGAATACGAATACGAATATCTGAAAAAATATTCGCCGAATTCAAATACGAATATTCAATCTAAATAGCTAGTACCATTTAATATTTCAAATTTAATTGAAAAAAAACTACCCTTTGCGTCAATAACAATAAATTGAGAAAAACTGCCACAATACTATAGGTATTTAACATTATTATGATATTTCGATGACGGAATTTGAAATTATTAACTTAGCACCTGAATGCCACTTTTTTAAATGTTTGGTGGAAAGTAAATAAGGTAAAATACGAGCTTCTTTTGCCTATACCCAGGCAATATTTAGTGACTCCAGCGGCGAGTGTCCCGAGCGAGCGAATGTTTAGTGGTGCGGAGCTTATTTACACACCGCGCAATAGGCTTGATGGAGAAAAGACTTCAAAACGTTTATTTTTTAAGTTCAACATTCCTCTACTGAGCTTTGAGTATTACTTTAACATGATTAATAAATTAATTTAACAGAACTTTACTTTTTAAATACCATGTCGTTTTGAAATATATTTTGTTTCTTTTTTCTTTACTAAAAGAAGATTATTATTTTGCGTATAGACAAATTTTTTTAGTAAAAATTAATATTTTTGTTTAACTTTCAATATTTTTTATGTATTATTTTTTGGAACGTATTCACAAGATATTCGTGAAATATTTGCTTGAATTTTGCGAATACGAATACGAATATCATGAAAGTTTCGAATATTCGGATACGAATACGAATATTCGTAACATCACTAGTACAAAGCATTAGACGAAGACGGTATCTTAATATCGATCCCTTATTGCAACATAGTGATATCTTAAAAAAACAAAAAACAATGTTCAAGTTACTGAAAAAACAGTCCTCCTTAATGCCTTCTTTATATATATATATATAAAAAAAGTCAGAAATGTATTTTAATATAAACCGAAGTTATAGCCATTAAACAGCTAATATCGGTATTATATCTGCTAATATTTGCACTTTTCCAAGCTTAATTTTTTCGAGATAAAAGTACGTACCTTTCCAAGCTTAATTTTTTCGAGATATAAGTACGTTCCAATAAAGCATCGATATGTGCTTGTATAATATAGACCGTTATAAAATGTATAACTTAGGGTTGCTGCATATTTCAGGAGCATTTGAGAGATAAAAATTTTATTGTTCCCATAAATTTTACTTTGATGATATTTATGTTTGATGAATTTTATAATTTTTATTTTTATAGTTTTATTATTTATTTATTTTGCAATATTTAAAGACATAATAAACTATGAAATTAAATTTTTTAAAGAAAGGTACTAACGACTAAGGTCTTAGACCTAAATTAAAAAACAAATGGTAATTCTTATCTTGAGCTCGATTGATTCAAATCACTAATTTTCATGAATTCCCAGGAATAAGAAATATTATTTCCCGCTTCCCGGGAATGGAAAATGTCCGGGAAATTAGAAACCCTAATTGAGATGTATTAATAAAATAAGTAGGCAACTACTTTTTGAGTCAACATGTGTTTGTATATGGAAACTAATTTTTGTTGCTTAAACTTATAAATCAACAATAGCTGAGTGGGTAAAGTTCTTGTCTTCATATCTGAACAAGCACAGGTTCGTGTCCCAGATGGGTCAAAAAAGTAATATAAAAAAATTTAATAAATATAAATAAAATGTAATGTATGTAAAAATTTTTTTTAATTTAAATTTTTTTATTTGACTACTTATTTTTTAGCTTCAAGTAAGCCAAATAATAACTAGTTAATTGCTGTGACAATGTAAATACATTTGTAAGGGGTACCCCTTATTTTGTGGACTTCTCAAACAAAAATAAGTAGTTATAGAGTCAAATTGTAATTACTTTCGACTTAAATCCTCATATACTTTTTTTCCTACCAGTAAGCAAAGTTTTTGCTGGGTACATTCAGCAAAGGGCGAAAATGGTAAATTTTAAAAATATTTTAAAGTTTGACGGTCGATTTTGAAAATTCCACAAACAAAGTTTTATAATGTAAATAGTTCTAAGAATTTGGCAAATATTGAAGAAAGTCTTTTAATAAATGTGGCTATACGCGCAGATTTTCTGAAAAAATCCAAAATTTAGGAAAAATAAAGTTGTTTACCATAAAAAATATATACATATTAAAAAATTTTCTTTTCTCAAATTAGTATTTTTGACTCACATTTTGCCTAGAAGTGAAATGATTTGTACCTATCAAGAACTTGGTCGTTATTTCGATATCAGTACATTTTACGGCCAAAAGTTTTGGATAGGAACTTGGGCATTATTTTCACATTTATGTTTTTGTGGGGATCTCAATTCTTTTTGCTAAGCTTTTATTTGATACAATAAGTGCCCCAACAATAAGCCCTAAATGAAAATTTTCCGTTATCCCATTTTTCTTAGTACTTTCCCATCAAGATCTATCTGTATACTAAATTTCAGCTTTCTAGCTATAGTGGAAGTGTCCCATACAAATAAGGGTGCCCTAGTCCCTCCGGATGAAAAGGGCCCGTTTTCAGATTTTTCTGATTGTTTGCTCAACAATACCTACCTGTATACCAAATTTCAGTTTTCTAGCTATACTGGAAGTCCCCCTTACAAAGAAGGTGCACCCTAGTTGCCCCAAATGAAAAGTGCCAGGACCTATCTGTGTACCAAATTTCAGTTTTCTAGCTATACTGAAAGTGCCCCATACAAAGAATGGGAACCCTAGTCCCCACAGATAAAAAGTCGTCGTTTTCAGATTTTTCTAGTTAATTGTTCACCAAAGCCGTACCTGTATACCAAATTTCAGCATTCTAGCTGTAGTGGATGAGCCCAATAATATTAATGAGTCAGTCAGTCAGTGAGTGAGTCAGTGAATAGGTACTAAAATATGCACTTTTTACACCTTAATATCTCGGGAAGCTTTTACGGCAGAACTTTACGGCAGAACTTTAAATGTTATGAGGTTACCTCTGTAGATAGACCTTATGTTTCAAGTTTCATTATTTTATGATTAAGTGCATCAAAGTTATGAGGGGGGTAAAAACTGCTCGAATGGTTTCGTGTATACTAGGGTATTCACTCGAATAATGTTTGCTCGATTAATCGAATAATTAAAGTCAAATAATGTTCGATCAAACAAAAAGTTTTAATTTCGAGTAAAAATTTATTCGAGTAATTTAGGTCGATTAATCGAATAAATCGATTAAAAAATTGTATGTAAATTTTCTTTCTTTAATGAGTTTTTGTAGATTTCTTAACAAGAAGTGGACAATTTTTTAATTTATATGAAATTTGCCATCCAATTCGACCGTTATTTCATACACTCAAAAAAGTCTTACACTAACTGTTTGTATTTTATTAGAAACAGTTTTCCGTTGAGTAAAATATAAATGAAAATTTATTTATTTTCATATGAAACTTATTTTTTAACTTTTAATGTGTGTTATTTAAAAATTAACATACATAAAGTTAAGATTTTCTGTGAAATTTAATAATATCAGTTATTTTTATCTACATACAAATAACAACTTTGAATTGTGAAAAAAATGTTAGTCTATAAAAACTTGTCGAATATACATATGTAATATAAAAACAAATAAAATCATTTTTTTTTCAAAAGCAATTCAAAAAGTTGGCACTAGAAATAAGTATGGATGTATTTAGAATAATAAAAATATATCAAAGATTTAATACAATTTTTGTTACAGGGAAAACGCATACAGACCAATTGAAGAAATCGAAACATGACTGGCTTAGGAATGCTGAAATATAAACGTAAGAAAATGTTTAGACTTACAATTATGATCGAATAGTAATTTTCAGATTAAACTGCTGCAGTTCACCTTTAATGTAGTAAAATTAGGGTTGAATGCAATAAGGTCCATGAAAATAATGTCCACAGGAACTTACTTCCTTTTTAAAAAGAAAAGTAAGTTTTTCTGGCTCGACGGCTTATCCGGCCGGGCTTAAGGCTTTTTTCGTCTGCGTTTGTCGAATAGTGGCTTTCCTGAGTAAATTCTAATTTCTAAGCTGCTTGTTATTCATTTCATTGATAGTCAAAAAATATTAATAAAAGAGAATATCAGTCAATTTCAAAGGTTTGTTGGTTAATTTCATTGATAGTTAAAAAACAATAATAAACGAAACATTCGGTAAATTTTATGGTTTTGTCAGTCAATTTTTCAATATTGAAAATTAAATTGAGTTTGCTTTTAATATAAATGAAAAATGAGTGAACCGGCTTTCAAACGAATTTTTATTTATTTTAAAATTTATTTTCTGTTGATTTGAACTACAAAATATTTTGAGTGTACTAATAGTCCGCATGATCAAAAAATTTAGTAAATAATGTAGCAACAATAATAGGGAGAAAGAAACCAACTTCAAATGTCTTAAAAAAATTCAAAAGTATAAACATCAAACAAAACCTATTTGAAATAAAGAAGATATTTCGAGAGCAACTAGTTAACTAGATGTTTCGTAAAATATCGAATGTAATGTTCGGAATTATAAAAGCCTTAAGGTACGGTCACACTTGGCAAATATTTGCCGAAAAAAGCGTAACCCACAGACAAGTTAAAATTGTATTTTGCAGCATAACTTCTTTTGTGATATAAAAAACAAGTTAAATCAAACTAGCTTTGAGCAAAAGTAGTGGTTACGTTTTTTTGGGAAATATTTCCTAAGTGTAACCGTAGTTATATTTATAACAACAATAATGTTATCTCAATTCCGGTTATTTTTATTCTGCATTGAATACAGGACAGCGCGAAATGGTATTAAATATTTCCTGGCGCAAAACTTTCTCAAAGTGCGACATTTGAATAGTGAAAAATAAACTATTTTAAAGGATCAGTTTATGATCCTATTTATGTAGAAATGTTGTATTCTCTTTTGTTTTTATTATTGAAATATAAAAAAACGGGAAAAAACTTTTTTTGTTTTATTTTTGTCCACAAAAATGTACAAAAAACCGATTAAATTCAAACATTTTCCGATTAACTCGAATAATTTTTAGCAGTAGAGCTTACTCGAATAACTCGAACGAAATAAAAGTTTTACTCGATTGCTCGAGTAATTTAAAAACCTCAATTTCGATTAATTGATTAATCGAACAATCGAAAAGTCGATTAAAATGAATACCCTAGTGTATACACATTGTGTGGCCGGAACTTGGCCTGGCGCACTACCGTGCGCCTAGATATATCTTGTTTAAAAGGCTACAAAATTACACATCGAATAGTCGATAATTCGCTTTGATCGGATAAAAAAATTACTCTGTTGTAGGGAATCAGAATTAAAATTTTATTAAATTCGCAACGTTTTTCACCAATTGTTCACAGAAAAAACTATAATTCGTACTCTATTACTAAATTCATAAATTCAAATATTTTTTTTACAGAAATGGGACCTGTCACAAAATTCGTAAAATTAAAAACTAAAATTCGTAAATACTTAAAAATATTTAATAAGAAAAAAATCGCATTTTTTTTTCTATTAAAATTTTCTATTGGAATATTTTAAAATCACACAAAAATATAATAAAATTTAAAAACAAATTCAAACACAAGCGTGTTAAAATAAAAAACTATGATAATTTTTTCTGTGTTGTCTATTCAGAAGCTGTTTGGTACTTTGAATAGTCTATGCGGTTTCAAAACTTGTGTGTCATAATGGAACGAAATCGGAAAAAACTTTATATTATAGCCTTTCAAACAAAGTATTGATAATTTTAATCGAACTTGCCTTTGATTCTGAATGGAGTTTAAAGGGAAGTGTACATCGAAAAACGCAATTGTACTGGACAATGGCCGAAATGCAAATTTATTGGTTATTTTTTTCGTGTTTAGCCCATCCCAATTACCCTAAAAAAATGCATTAGAAACTTTACACTTTCCAAAAATAAAAATTTGTAAAGCAGTTTTGTGCTGCTTTATATTTACTTTATTCTTTGATAATTTTGATACATAATTCATTGGCAACTAGTGGTCTAAGAACATCTCTTAAATAGGTTAACATTTGAATTGAATGGATAACTTGGAACACTAAATGTGTTCCCAATTTTTTTTCTTTTCGCTAGAACATCTACAAAAAACCTTCGAAAAAAAGAAATTTTCGTTAAATCTTTTGTTCGAACTGTTCGATTAATCGACGTTTATTACTCAAATAAATTTTTACCCGAAATTGGAAATTTTCTTTTTATCGAACATTATTTTACTTAAATAACGTAATCTGTCTGGACTGATGGTAGTATCGCGACCAATCATTCACAGCGGCACCCATCTCTGATTTCCTGCAAAAATAAATAAAAATGTTAAGCTTAAATCTAGAATATTTTTTCTGTTCATATATGGCTTTAAGCTGCAACTAAGGCAACAAATTAAATTTTATGTTCTTTTTCTTTATAACTACATACCTTATTCGTTTTGTTTTTTAATTAAAAACTTGACCTCACTGCTTTGTCATCCAATTCGCCACACTGTGCAATAGATCATTGCAAGTATAATTGCCTGAACAAGTTATACCGCTCCCATTGAAGTGTTTTAATGTGCACAATTTAATTTTAACGAAGATGAGTTTTGTATATAAAATGTGTGTAAAAAATAAAAACACTCTTCATAGTTTACCACAATTGCAGCCATAAAGTGCAACACGTTAAAGTGCTGTCAGGTAAAACAATGTTGTCAACAAAAAATAAATTTAAAAAAAAACGAAAATTTTTGTAGCTTATATAGGAGAATAGAAACCAAACAACTGTACGCGTTATTCTCTTAACTAAAATCTAGTATAAAGAAATATTTACCGTTAAAAAATAAAGATTTTTAGCTGTTTTGTTTCTTAAGATGATAAACTTAATAATTATTCAGTCTACTAATAGAGGAGATGATGATGATGATGATGGTTACTATTGCAGTATTTGCACTTGTTATTTATCATATTTAAATAGCAATAAAATGTCTTTTATGTCGACTAGTGACGTCTATGACAACTTTAAACCGGGAATAAAAACCAATTTAAATACTCGTACCACCAAATAACGCATAAATTTTAATTTTCAAAATGACAAGTCAAAAAACGAAAAAAAGATTTCATGAAAGTACAACACAATTATATATGTGTAGATAAATGCATATTTATACAAAAAATATCAAACTTTAAAAACAGAAGACACACTGCATAACAGGCAGAAAAACAAAAATGCAATAATTCATTATAATTGCACTACTAACACATTATATTTTTACTAAATTGAATCATGACTAACTAAAAGACCACTACCATCTACTCACACTGAGTCAGTCAGTGTAGCCAAATATTTACGAGTGGCTTAATGACAAAAATATTTATTCCTTAATTGTTTTTGAGCAGATATATCTTTTTGACCCACCCTACCCTACACAGAAAAAACTAATTTTTCACTCAAATACCAAATTCCCTGAATTATATGTAAATTTGTTCAATTTAGGTCCTATAAAATAATTTGTAAATTCAAATGCAAAAATTTGTAATATATTGTTTGAAAAAAATTCAGATTTTTTCAATAAACAAATTGTTTCAATCAAACAATGTTTTAGAGAAATATAAAAAATAAATCAAAGAATTTCATAATTTTATCAGGTTGCCAACATTGGCGATAGGTAAATGAAATGAAATAATAAGTCAAACAAAATTATTTTTCAAACTAAATAGAGACAATTATAAAGATTTAAAATCAGTTTCAAAAACATGTTTGTTTAAAAAAAAAGCTATCATAATTTTTTCTGTGTTGTCATTTAAAGTAATCCATCGTTTATTACACGGGCTTTTTATTTAAAATAATCATAATTTTTTAATATGCCTCTACTCTTCTTTTATTATTAAGTCTTTTCTCATTTAGCATTTGCGTCTTGGTGAGCCATAAATTTGATTCCACATTTGTCAAACTTCGTACAAAAAAATAGTAAAAATGCAGTGTTATTTTTTCATATCGACTTTGACGGTTATCATGACAAATCGATTAGAGTGTTATATATAATTTTTTTTATTAAACTGTTAACTTAGGACTTAAACTCTAGGCTTTAAATATTTATATAATTTCAAATTTCGTCCTTGCCTGCTGTAGGGTGTGTCTTATAAATTTTTGAGTCTATAATTATCAAAATCATTAAACGTTAAATGTGTAAAGTAAATTTATGATAATAAATAAAATTTATGGGCAAAAAAATTTAATTAACTTGGGTGATTATTTATGAGACATAAATGAACCGAAATATTTTTATTTCTCAATGTTTTATTGTTTATTTTGTGTGAAAAATTAAAAGCAATCATATTATTTTGTAATTAAACTACCCAGTTTTTATACGACAAACACAGAACTGAACACTGAACTGAAAAAAATATTAATCATCGTTGTTAATATAACAAATGAATGGCACACACGTAGATGAAACAAAGCAAATCACGTTTTGTGTGTATTCATTATTTGCGTATTTAATAGCGAATTGCTCTGTGGCTGAGAGGTAAGAACGTTAGTCTATTACTCCAGAGGTCGCCGGTTCTATTCCGCGCAAAGACATTTAATGTTTTTCGCATACTAGCAAAAAGTCGCTTCGAGGATTTTGTATAAAAAAATATTATTAATACAACAACTATGATAGTTAACATTTGTTCGGAAAATCAACAATTCATATTGTTGATATAACAATAATCTTAATTGAAATAAATTTGAAATAAACAAAAAAATTTTTTCATAATTTTTTCTGAGTTTCCTTTAACTTATAATTTCGTAATTGTATTTACAAAAATCGTTGTAGGTTCCAAATCAATTAATTATTTAATTGATATAACAAAAAAATTAATTGTATTAACAATTTTTTTCTGTGTATATTCAATAACTGCCAATTAGAATAAGCTAATTTCTCAGGAGGGCGAAACAACTACACTCTAAAACATTACTTGAAATTTAGTATCATATATTGTCTAAATTTGTGTGGAAAAATTCTGTTTGTCGAAAATTACATCGAGTTTGTAGTTCTTTGTAACAAAAAAAACATAATTTGTCTAATTTTTTGCAAACATACAAATCTGCTGTTAAAAATATTTATTTTTGAACAAATTACATATCTCTAAATAACATTAAAATTTTGAATACTAAACAGTCGGTGTAAAAAAGAGCAGAAACATTTTTGTGTAGCCTGTTATTGTCTAGCCTGTTGTACTAGGCACAACTCATTCCTTTCTGCCAAACAGACTATTGTAAATGAACTGCATTTTTGCTTTACATAAATAAAAAAAAACTTCTTAGAATTTGATTACAAAAAAAGCTCAAAATTTTTTTCAATGCAGCTTATATTTCATAAATTTATTTATTAAAAACTAAATTCATACTGCGAATGAAATAATTCCTGTTTTTATTTATAAATTAATAAAATATATGAACAATAGATTATGAACTTTTTTTATACTAGTTATGTTCAAACTTTTTTCTGTGTATATTTGATCAAGTGTACTTATGAAAATACAAATCAACAAATTTAAATTAATTGATTAAGCGACTAGTCGACGAATTGATAGAAAAACTATCAGAATGCTGATAGCAATTCTGTCATCATCTTGTTTCTATTTTAATTTTATTTGTTATTATGTTTTTTAGTGTTAGTCTTGATCTCAGCCTTCTTAATTCATCGCGTGCTTATAAGCTAACGCCAAACCCACAAACTCAACATAAAAACTATTTTTGATCTTAATGCAACACACATATGATGACTAAATGTCATCAACATGAAGCCCAAATGTCATAATCTTGTACGCTTACGTGTTTTATCTGTGCAGATATAATGTTCTGTACACTTGTAGATTTTATTATAGCCCAATTCACAATCTTGTGGAAATGGTTTTGCATCCTAGCATTTGCAAAATTGTATTGTTTATTGATACTCACCACTTAACAATTGTCAGTGGTGAGTATAAATATACTATACTAATTTACAAATGCAACGATGCAAGACCATTTGCACAAGATAGTGAATTGAATTAATAAGTTTTGTCATAGTTATTATGATGAGTGTACATCAATGAGATATCACTTTTTTACGCTTTTGAAAATTCGTTTATATACAAAACTCAGAAATAAAACAATCAACTTTGTTTTTAAATACAAATTGCAAACTTAGAATAGCCCAATTCACAATCTTGTACAAATAGTAATGCATCGTAGCATTTGCAAAATGATATTGCATATTGATACTCACCACTTAACGATTGTGAGTGGTGAGTATAAATATACTACATCATTTTGCAAATGCTACGATGTAATATTATATGCACAAGATTGTGAATTGGGCTAATATATTGTTTAGACCTATTCTGTTCGATAATAATATATGTACAAAATGTGGGATCATTGCAGTAATAGCATAGATGATACTTAAAATATGACAAAATTCTATGATGACGTTTTCGTCAGATTGTTGAGAATTTTCGTTTTATTGATGACCTTTGGCATAACATTGATGTCACGAATAGCCCAACAATTTTATTTAATATATCATAATATTTAAAGCTTGATTTAAATCATATTCATAAGAAATATATAACTGCACTCCTCCTAATCAATTTTATATCATTATCATGTGCATAAATATGTTTTTAAGTTTTTATGCATAATATGTAAGTATGTATGTAGTAGAGATGGGCAAAAAGTATCAATATATCGATATTTTCCTAAAAATGTGTATATCGATATATATCGTCGATATTTTTAATTTCGATATATCGATATTATTTTCCAAATATATCGACAGTATCAAATTCGATATTTTTAGCTTCGGTTTTGTTTTCCGTGCAATTTTTAAAAACATTTCGGCACAGCCTTCATCAAATAGAATATTACTAACAAAATCTTTTTTTTATTTATAATATTTTTTCTATTAGAGTGTAATTTTGTTGATGTATGTTCCATGAAATATTGGTGGAACAGTAATGATCGTGGAAATTAACTCCTTCCAGCTTAATTATTTATAAGAAAGGTACTTTTTTGTTTTATTTAAAAAAAATTTTGGGGACTACGTATGAATTATCATTGTTGAAAAAATATCGATATTTCGATATATCGATATTTTTTATTCGATACATATCGATGCCGATCGATATTTAAAAATATATCGACATCGATATATATCGATATATTTTTTTCACTTGCCCATCCCTAGTATGTAGCTACATATTTAGATACATTTAAAAATAATATATGTGTGTTCCGCAAAGATATATTTTTTTTTGCTTGCTCAAAATGTATTTATTACATTCAGCATCAAAGGAATTCATAAATGTAATAATTTTAAACAAACCCATAACATTATTTTTAAAATTTATGAGCAATTTTACATACAATGTTGCAAAAATGGCACAACAATCATCATTCCAAAAAAGATAATCTCTCACAGTTTTCAATTATTAAGAGGAGGGCTAATTTGTATGTTTTAAGTTGTTTAGATATTTTACATACTCAACCAAAATAAGTGATCATAATTTTCTTTAAAAAAAAATAAATAAAACTAGAAACTTTTCCAGCAATCTTCCCATATTACATTACGAAAAAACTCACAATGCCAAGAAGTTTGAATAAAAACTCACACTCGCAGATACAGATGATGGCATAAATATGATAAATAAAAAAAGAAGCGAAGACATATCAAATGTGGAAAATTAAAAACAAAAAGAGAAAATCCACAAAATTCAATATGAAAAACTTTGTGGCAGTTGTAAAAAAAATATATCTAAAATTAGGAGAAAAATGCTATTTATTAAAAAAAATTTTTATTCATAATCTAATCGAAAACTAATGGAAGTACAGGAAAATTTATGAATGTGTGAATATGTGAAATTTTAATCGCTTATTTCAAACATTTTTCTTTTGAATCCAAGTAATTTTAACTATTAGGCTAAAGGTAGTAATGTGATATTCAGAAAGTGCTAGTCACGATCAGGAGTACCGGAAATAAGCCCTAAAAATATGTTTTATGCGCACTAAATATGTATCAAAAACTTAAGAAGATGCTCGAAAAACTTAAAAAATATGTTCTTAAAAGGGTATACAAGCCCAATAAGATTGTTTATAATTTTTATAATATTCATTTCTAGCACCACGAAGCATATACATACTCATACTCTGGTTTCTTATAGGAATGGGAGTCGATTTAGCACTGCTTTTCGTATATACGAAGCACCGTGGACCATTTCGCGACAACATTGTCAAAAATCCATAACTTTTGATAGCAATTACAATTTCGATAAGCGTTTTTTTTTTCAAACGATAAGAAAAAAAGTTATTTTTCCAGAACTTTGGCCCCTGTAAACTTGTTAGTCCTAATATCCATAAAGGCCTTGTTGGCTTGTTTGATGCAAGATGTTTTTTATTTGAAGGAGTCATATTCTATTTTTAAAATAAAAATTAAATTTGTCTAAAGCTTAGTCTAAACGGTATGTTGAATCAGCAAATGTATGCTAACACTAATATGCTTTAAAATAACAACAAATGCGTCTGTCAGAATATTCAATACGCTAAGCGTCTACACGGTATGCTGAAAGTACCAAAATTTTTGAAGTCAACATATAACAGCAAATGATATGTCAACATATCAGTTAGCATACAATTTTTGCGTATACATGATATGTTGAATTCCGTATGATGCTGTATATGCGGAGTCGTGTAAGCATTTATTTATAAACTTTAAATAAGTTTTACAATACTCTTTCTTTTTTATTATTTCTATCAATTATCGCTTTTATTGTAAAATTAATATTTTTAGTGCGAAATAAATTGTTAAAAATAAAATATAATATCACCGATGTATTTATCACTAGCATTGTTCTGAAGAACGCAAAAAAATTAGAAAATACGCAAAAATTTGCTCAAATGTGTTGAAGAAATGGCTTCAAGAATACCAACGCTGTTGAAAATAAAAATAATAATAATCATGAGGTAATATCCCTTTTTAAACAAACAATTTTTGTAAATTTTTTCGACGCTCTCTGTTTTCCGGAGTAACGGGGTTCGAAACTTTTATTTTGAATTGGCCATAACTCCTACAATTCTTCATGGATAATCGATATGTATATCATTTTAAAGTGCTCTAAAATACTTTTCTACTAGTATATACATTTTTGAAATCCAAAAATGCAATTTTAAAAAAAAATTAACCCGACTTCTTACGTAAAAACACCGTTATCTCAAAAACTTACCCATATAACGGTACTTAACCATGTATATAAATTTATAGAGAACTTTCTTGAAAGCTATTACTAATGAAATACGGAAGATATGCAACTTCAAAAATTAGTTTTCAAAAATATATATTTTTTCGAGGCAATCTCCATGTGTGCATTGGTATGTATATGAAAAGTGCTGTTTAGTTTAGAAGATGCTAAAATTCATAACAGGTTTTTTGCTAGGCAAAACATTTTTCCTCAGCGAAGCCACTATTCGACATACATAGAGGAGAAAATCCCTAAGCCCGGCTAAAGGCCGGTTAGTCAAAACATCTTTACTCAGCGAAACCACCATTCGACATACATAATGAAAATAAGTATATCAAATGAAAACTTGGAAGGGTCTGTACAAAATTATATATATGCTTAAGTATCGATATATTGGTAATTTTTTCAGATAACGGTGTGTTTACGTAAAAAGTCGGGTTAAACATTTTTAGAACAGTATTTGGTTCAGAATGGGTTAACGGATATCAAATTGGGTTGACGGATATAAACCAGTAAAAAGGTATTTTATAGCGCTTTAAAATTATGTACACATCGTTTATATCCGTGCAGAATTGTAGGAGTTATGACCAGTTCAAAATAAACATTTTGAGCCCCGTAACTCCGGAACCAAAAGAGAGCGACGAAAAAAAATTCACAAATATTGTTTGTCTAAAAAGTGCTATTACCTCCTGATTTTTTTCATATTAATTATCAACAGCGTTGGTATTTTTGACTTGTTCCGAAGAAACTGCAAAGAATAGGAAAATCAAATAGTTCGCGAAAATAGCGAAAATACGCAAGAAATTGATAACATCCCGGAAATTGCAATGTCCCGTGCCGAATCAGGCAACATAGTTAACATATAATATGAGAGTTGAGCTGAAATATAAATTATATATGCTATCAAATTTGTTATATGCTGAAAAGCTTGCTTGCGTATGCTTTTCAACAAACAACATATCTGTCAGCATACGTAGTAAATTTGTTAAAACGTAAAAATATGGTGTCAACACGATATGCTAAAATCGTGAAGATACGTTTGTTGACAACGTTAAAAAATGGCCGCCATATGTGGTTAAACATACGTATGTTGAAAAAATTTTGTGTCTACACGATATGTTGGCACTGGTAACACATTTTTTACCATAAATATGCTGATTCAACATATCATCTAGACTAAGCTTAAAAGACACAAAGACTTAATTTTCTTTAGCACTAATAGCTCATAATTTACGTAATAATATAAATTTTATTTTGCTTCAAAAAAGTTGTACTGCCTGTCCCACAATAACGACAAGTCGATTACGTTCTCATATTTATATTGAAAAAAAAACAAAATTAATTTTTTTATTATGGTTTTAAATATAAATATGAGAACGAAATTGACTTGACGCTGTTGTGGGACAGGCAGTTAGTCATTTAAAAATTATAATTTGCAAAAAAAAAATTTAGTTTTGCCAAAATACTGCATTCACAATATTATGACAATAACGAAATGTATTTTGTTCAAGTAGTATTCCGTGCAACCGTTTTTAAAGGAGTAAACATTTAAAATTCTAAACAATCAGAAACAAAAATAAGTAGTACTCGAGTCAAATTGTAAGTAGCTATGACTTAAATCCTCATATACTTTTATGCCTACCAGTAAGCAAAGTTTTTGCTGGTTAATTACAGATACGAAATAATAAGCCTCTAACATTTAAAAATAAAGCAATAATCATTTATTTTTAATGAACTTGGGGTTGATTATAGAACAGTAAAAATAGCAGAAACAAGAAAACTTCTTTTGTTTTTACGGAAGCTGATACTAGTTCTTTTTACATTTAAGTTGATTTAAACAAATAAGGAAGGAATCATTCATTTTTTATAGTCTTAAGTCTGTTAACTTTTTAACATAGAGTTAATTAAACTTTTTGTTAAACTTAAATGAAAAATAATTAGACCGGTTTTTAATTAAGTTCTATTAATTCATTTTATATTGCAATTTCAGTTAATTTTAAGTACAGAATATTTTGAGTGTGAGAAAATCCACTTTGGATCACCCTGTTCGCTGTGATATTTTTAAAATAGAGTTGTAATTTTTTTGGCTTCCGACATTCACTGGTATTTACTTTCAAATGAGTAGCGTAACTTTTAAATCGTTAAACACAAAAAATTATTTTTGACCGCCTTCTAAAAATATGTGCCACAGTGCGACAATACAATTTTGGTCACCAAGATCCAAAACATTTTATGCACTTAAATTTATACTAATACCTCGCACATGTTTTCCATATTTTTTCTTTAAATCAGCAAATTCGTAAAAATAACTAAAAAATTCGCTAAACGCTTGTTATTGTTTGCAATAAACTGTAAATAAGCGAACAACCTGTAAAAATTGGTATTGTTCAAAAATCCTTAAAATTAGTTCAAAATTGTTAAAGCTGAGAATAAACTCAGAATAATGTAATTGAATGAGGAAAGTTTTTAAAAAATTTGAGAAAAAATACATTAGAGCTTAAAATCGCCAAAAAAATTTTTCAACTAAGGAAAAATTACTGAAAATTAAAAAAAAAATTTTGATAACAAACAAACAAATATTTTTGTTTTTATTTTTGTAAGTATGAATGCATTAGTGATGTTACGAATATCAATTTTTTATATTTTCGCGAATAAGAATACGAATATCTGAAACAATATTCGCCGAATTCTAATACGAATACGAATATTCAATCTAAATAGTTAGTACCACTTAATAATTAAAATTTAATTTAAAAAAAATCTACCCATTGCGTCAATAACAATAAATTGAAGAAAAAAAACTGTCACAATACTATAAGTATTTAACATTATTGTGATATTCCGATGACGGAATTTGAAATTATTAACTTAGCAGCTGAATGCCAATTTTTTAAATTTTTGGTGGAAAGTAAATAAGGGAAAATACTAACTTCCTTTACCTATACCCAGGCAATATTTAGTGACACCAGCGGCGAGTGTTCCGAGCGAGGGAATGTTTAGTGGTGCGGAGCTTACTCAGCAAAAAGTTTTCATGTTTTTTGAAGCACTAAATATATAAAGCGCTTTATATTCGCTTTAAAATATGAACTTGTTCAGAAACTGATTTCATAGCGTCACAACAATGCAGGTTTTGAAGCGAGCAAAGTATTTGCTTTTTACTTATACAAAAGCTTCGTACACAAGCTATACAAAAAAGCTGATTTTATAGTGCTGATCCAAAGCAGGCTTTTAAGCGAGAATGTAAGTTTATTTGAGTTTCCTTGTAAGTTTATTTGAGTTTCTTTGTGCCGTTTTGCAACAGTGTTTTTGGTCGAGTGTTTGGTACGTTGAACTTCAAACCTGAAGGTTCTTAGTTCGATACTAGTTGAAGTTAAAATAACAAACATTGAGTAAAACTATAAAATTAATTAAAATAAATAAAGAAAAGAAATAAGAAAAATTCAAAATGGCGTTAACGACGCCAATCCACATAGAACCATTTTTTTCAGTTCTAGTGCTGAAAATGTTGATGATTTTCAGCGCTTCAAAAGCGCTTTTGTGAGCAAAAATGTAGTACTCCAATCCGGGAACTCGCCATACAAAGATCAGCAGCGATATCAGCAGGTTTGTCAGCGCTACTTCTATTTCATAATAGTAGAAACCTGCTTTATTGGAAGCAACTTTTTTACTGGGTATTTACACACCGCGCAAAAGGCTTGATGGAGAAAAGGCTTAAAAACTTGAAGTTCAATATTCCTCTACTGAGCTTTGAGTACTACTTTAATATGATTAATACATTAATTTAACAGGACTTCACTTTTTAAAACCCATGTCGTTGTTAAATATATTGGTGGAGTTCACTCAACATTCGGTAACTGTTTACACGTTAAATTGGTAAAATTTCCCATACATTTTGCTGTAAAAATTTTGTAAAATAAATTTTACAGCAATAAAATATATGGAAAATTTTACCAATTTAACGAGTAAACAGTTACCGAATGCTGCGTGAACTCCACCATTTTGTTTTTTTTTCTTTACTAAAAGAAGATTATTGTTTTGCGTTATAGACAAATTTTTTTTTGTAAAAACTAATATTTTTTGTTTAATTTTCAGTATTTTTTATGTATTATTTTTTTTTTAACGTATTCACAAAATATTCGTGAAATATTCGCTTGAATCTGGCGAATACGAATACGAATATCATGAAAGAAGCGAATATTCGGCGATTCGAATACGAATACGAATATTCGTAACATCACTAGTATGAATATTAACATTTAAAAATCCAAAAGACGCAGGAAAAAATGCCAAATATGCACCAAAAACTATAAAAGTTCCCTAAATATGAAGTTAAATCTGCCTAAATTCTTTTAAAAAAATCTGAAACGTACGAGTGAGTATCTAATATGTGCCTTCATACATCGTACAGGAAAAAACGTTCACTTTCATATTTGTGGTCATGAATAATATTTCAAGGAAGAAGCAAAAAGCAACAAGAACAACGTTGTATAGCTGCATTAATTTTTTGCAAATTCAATGTACGCAAACGTTGTGTCAATGAAAATATTCATTGAATTTCAATTTAAAATAGTTCATTGAAAGCACTCGTTGTTATTATTCTTTAATAAAAATTAATGAACCATTTCATTGATTTAACATGGTCAAAATTAGTGAACAATTCGTTGATACAATGAATTTTTTCCATAAATTTATGTACTTTTTTATTTCAGGACGTATACTCGGTTTATCAGTGGCTCCTGTGAATGTGACCTGCATATGAGAATTAACTCACTATAGTGAGAAAGTTGTAGTATCCCTACGGTAAATGGAACTGACACAAAACAAGTCACGTGACCGGTTCCCAGGTGGTAGGGACCACTCCGAGTTCTAACACTTCCTATAAAGCGGACCAGCCACTTTTACATGGGGATGACCTAGGATGGGGTTAATTGATACTTTGTATGCACCTTGTAACTTGTCTCTGAACTATCTTGTAGAGTCCCAATCGGTGAAGAATAATATAGATTAAATATAAATATTATTCCAAAATTCAGCTGTAATTATCGATTAATTTAATTTTTTATTGTTACAAATCCAAGTAGAAATTGTATTTTATTTTTAAGCGGTGTCTTTGATAGGATTCGAACCGACAATCTCCGGCATGACAGGCTAGTACACTACCCACTCGATCACAGGGGAACTTATATTTCAATGTTATAAATACCAGTTAAGCTCTCATTGAAGGGAGACAATTAATATTATATAGATACTATGTGATAGCCCTTAGATCCAGGTGCATAGAATTTGTTCAGTGCCGTTTACTACAATACTAGCCGGAGTCCCAAATAAATTGACTGAAAATGGTTAATATGTCACCATTTACACAATATGTATTTTTTCACCATTCACTACTCCTTATTTTTGGTACCAGTCTCATTTTCTCAAGTCATAGGACGAGTACTTTTGGATCATTTGTCACCAAATTTTCCGCAGGGATACTACAACTTTCTGCCATTAATCCAAAATCGAATACTCGGTATCTCTTAGGTATAAGAATTACGCAACTTTTTACATTTTGGTTAATTATAATTAACCAACATAATTATTGAGAACTGGAGCTTAAGATCATAAAGTATACATATTCATAGTATGAACGTTTCTTCTGCATATATTTATGTGTGTGTGCGTTTCAGTATATCCGACTAGTGTTGCCAAGAATTTGAAAATTCTCATTTTTTATTATTGTTAAAAACTTTATTTGTGCACAACAAATTTAAAATTTTCAATATCAATCTCTACCCAAGTGAACCACCCGGCAACAGTTAAAAATTTAGAGTCCACACTCTTAATAAAACCGTACAACAAATTTGCTTTCGTAATTGTTTAACTAAGTTCACATGATTATTAACAACTTATATAAGTTGGCACTCTGTCACATTGTGCACATTCGAACTAAAGTTAAACATTGTATAAACCAATATTTTATTGTTTTGGCAAAATATAAATTGATTTCCCGGATTCAGTTTAATGATTTCCACAACCTAAGGCCTCATGTTAAGCTATAACGCATTTTCAGCTGGCATAAGTTAAATTAAAAGTTGATTTTTCTATGGCCAATAGCACCGATTTCATATGCACACTCACACATGCTGTGCTGTTGTTTATACAAAATCAAAGTACAATATCATGATTGAATCTTAAAGATCATAATAATCAATTTAACGTACAAAGAAACAAAATGAAATCTAAATAGAAAATCATAGACTAAAATATTCATACATATATAGTTAGAAAACTAAAGAAGATAGTGGTCGACTCAAAGATCGCTTACAACGCACAGTGGGGACTTTTGCAAAATAAATGGTAATAAAAGTGGAACTTCTAAGCTACTGATTGGATTTATCTGAAACTTCAAACATCCCTTACGGAGTAAGCAGGCTTTTCAACGACTATCTTGGTGGCCTTCTGGTATAAGAATGTGAGGAGTTTAAATGGGCCAAAGTTAACTATCTGGGTCTCAAAAAAATTCTAGGGCTTGTAACTTTTATAAATGATATCTGATTTTTTATATTTTAAGCTAAAAAATAAAAAGATATAATGTCACAACATGCATTTATATATCTCTCACAATTTAGAAGATATTTGACTTTAAAAAAAAATTTTTATTAACTTTTCTTAATCTTTCGCCTATAACTTTTTAGTTTTCAGTTGGATTTGAAATTAAAAGTCAGCATTCGATTCTTGACAAAATAAGTAAAACTGGAGAAAGTTTTTTTAAAATTTGCATTCTTGAAGTCAGAAAAAGGCTGAAGATTTAAAATTTTGAAATTGACCTTAAAAAATCATGTTATTTTTCAGAAAAAGTATCTTCATTATTTTAAATTTTGTAAAATACTTTGCTTAACACTTCACAAAACTTGGCTTAACTAATCACATATCGCCATTGACAATGTGTTTAGCGCCAATAATTGCAAATAAAATCGACATTTTTTTCATTGATTTTAATGATTTTTGGCTTATTTTATTCCTAATATTCCTAAATGGCTTTCTATTAAATGATGAAAATTTTAAATATTTGTCCTCTTAATTTTTTATGAGGTTTTGATAAGGAAAAAAGTTTTGAAATTGTATGAAAAAACTATTTTTCGCCGCTTATTTCTGAATAGCTCCGAAACATTTGGAAATATAAAAATATAACGGCTTAAAGATTTCATTCCGCATAAAGATAATTTTTATGAAAAAAAACATGCTTTTTTAAAGTCAATTTCAAAATTTTTTATTTCTAGCCTTTCTATGACTTCAGGAATGTTGATATTAAAAAACTATTTCTCATCTTTTGTCAAGAATCGAATGCTGACTTTTAATTTGAAATCCAACTGTAAACTAAAAAGTTATAGGCGAAATACTAAAAAAAAGTCAAGACAAAAAAAATGTTTTTATGAAGTAAAATATTTTCTAAACTGTGAGATATACGGAAACACGTGTTAAGGCATTCTGGTATATGATGGAAATCGATCGATTTTAAATCGAGTCGATTTCAAAAAACAAAATCTCCTGAAAGATAACTTGTTGATGTTTTTATTGTTTTCGAGGCTTAGAATATTTTATTTGATCCTAAATTCGAGTTTACTGTGTCGTGCGATTTACTTTAGACATATTTGTCTATTATTAGTTTTATGAAATCGATCGATTTCCATCACATACCAGATTATTTCTTTGTATTTTTTAGCTTAACTCAAAGCGCTTTAAATTTTCGGATAACATCTAAAAAAGTTACAAGCCTCAGATGTTTTTTGTTTAGTCCCAGGCCTGAGTCCTCCCCTAAAGATGTTAGAAATTTCAAATAAATCCAATCAGCAGCTTAGAAGTTCCAGATCTATTACCATTTATTTTGCAAAAGTACCCACTGTGCAATGATTGTGATCCATAATAAATCTTCTTATATATAAATAGGTCACAGAAGTTTTTGTCGTACACTTTTAAGTATAAGTATTGTCCACTAATATTGATGAAACATATATGGTTTGAAAGGTATTTTTCTCTAGATATGCAGAATATATTTTTTTACCTAAAAAACCGGTTACAAAACCGATTACAAAAAAACCGGTTACGGATCAAGTGGGCGAATTTCGACCACCTTGTAATAGATTAAAAAAGAACTAAGTTTAGGAAAGCAAATTAAAAACTTCTTTTTCGAAACTTTAGAGGAACAATTTAGGCTTGTAGTGTAGGGCATTTCTTGACAGTTCTTATCTTAACATATTGATCAGTTTGTTTTTTTAAACAACTTATTTCATCCATTCATATCATTGATTTGAATCTATACTAAAAACAAGTATTAAACATCTGTATTCAGTTCGAAAACGTATGCGAATACATATTTAGTTATTGGCCATTTAAGTTTCCTTTCAGTTCTGTTTTTTTTTTGCATTAATTTTCTGTTGCCAAGTATTTTAACCGGAAAAATAATAATAACACTTTAAATTCATGTTATTGCAGTGATTGTAAAATAATATTGTTTTATTAACAATCACACCGATTCTGATTGAAATCCATTTAAATTTTAATGTGTTTTTTTTTTAGTATTTTTCGGTATATGTGAGTTAATATTATTTATTATTTCTTCGGATTATTTTATAATCTTCTTATTGGCAGCTGCTAATTTGGGTTAACTAACGAACAGGTCGTTTTTTATTCAATCACACTCCGTTTGTAAAATTATTTTAATGTTCATAAGACGATAATTTGTAATAGGTTTATATTTGTTTCATATTCCAGCCGTATGAAAATAATGCTTAAAATATTCGTAATTACCAGACTTATAAGTGTTATAATGCGAGTAAAATTTAATGTGATCTAAAATACGTGACCTACTACTGTATAGAGAAACGTTTTCTGCAAGAAACGTTTTTTTTCTTATTCTTTGACTACTATACAGTCAATATGATCTTTCAGATCTTCAATGATGGTATTTGTTCGTGTAGAAATTATATGCCGCTGCATTTATGAAATAAATTATATGTTAGTGCATAATTCTTATTTCTCAATTATAGTACAGACTGATTTAAGGATAAACAGTCCCCAAAGTAAATACATACAGTAAACTGGCGATGATCGATAATACAGAAATTAGGAAAGCGGAAACAAAATGCATATTATCAAAAAGCTTTCGAAATTATAAGAACAATTTTTTAAGTTAAGAAAGCTTAAATTAAATTAAACGTATTTTACACGTTAGATACGTTACCATCTACTGTGATGACCCAAGCACCCTCAAGATCACACAGAAATGTTTCATAATAAAATCGTTGGTTAAAAACGTGGTTAATTTAACATTTTTGAGTAGTGATTTTGCTTCATAGGTGTTTCATGTAATTCAACAGGATTTTACAATAGCCTTCAAAGAATATTTTTTTCTTTTGAAATACCTATATTTCATATTGATTTAATATACCATTACAGTAAAATCAAAATGAAGTTGGTACTGCTATAATACGAAGAATCATGTTGAATCAAAGTTATTTGAATTTGAAATGAACGAGTTTTAGTTATGAAATAACACGAAGAATCATGTTGAATCAAGGTTATTTTTTTTTTGTTCAAATAACGTGAATTTGATATAGAAACAGCACGAAGAATTATGTTGAATCAAAGCTATTTCAAGTTGAAAAAACATGAATTTAATATAGCTAATTTATTACATAATTGTTTTAATTACGTGATAATAAAATAAATACTGTCACAAGTAAAAACAATTTTATTTTAATTCAACATGGTTTAATTGACGATTTAACATAAAATTTATTTGAAATTAAATTTATAGTCATGTTGATTTAAAATGAAATGTAACAGAGAAAAATATTAAATCGAAGAGATTCAAGGGTAGATTAATAGTTTTTCTTTTAAAATTAATATGAAACAATGGTAATTTTAAATCAGCAGCAGGAGATTTCAGCTGGTAATGCCAAATTTTTCGGCTATATACATTTACACAATACGAACATCGAAATGAACAACAACAAGTCACACAATTGAACACAACAGTGCATTATAGCTACCCTGTCGGAAAAACACTAGTCGACTACAAAAATAATTATTATAATCAACTAGTAGTTAACTTTTGTTAGACTATCTAAAAGCTAATTACTATGTAGTCCAGAACTCAAACAAAATCAATTCTTAAGTTGAGCACATAATCGGATTGGGTGATAGCCAACAGCTCTCAGTTACTTTAAAACTAATTTCAAGTTTATACTAACTTTATGCTCTTATTATTTTAAATGGTACCTTATCTGGGGGGACAGTGCTTTGACTGTAAAACGTGTGATACATAATTCAAACCATATTTTTGCAAATGTACTAACTTCCAGGTGGCTTAAATAAGGTCAATTTTAAGTAAGTTGAAAAGTATTGCAGAGTGAGACAATTGATTACCGCCTAGGACATCGCAATATTAAAAAATAGTTAGTTGTTTTCATTGGAAAGTAGTCCAAAAGTCAGTCAGCACTAGTTGCGAAATAGTTAGCTTAAAGTTAATTTAAATTTAACTCAGTTTCCGGCAGGGTATGAACAAAGCAAATAAACACCATCACACAGAAACAACAAATTATTTCTCATAAATTTAATATGATTTAAAAACAAAATTGCGACATGTTGATTTTACAATGGTATTTTTTGAGTGTTATGTTTTTCTCCCTGTGTGATATAACTGAAATTTTAATAACGTCGAAAATTTCTTAATACTGTTCCTTAGAAAAATGCTTTTGTGTTCTTATCCACGAAGCAAAATATACGAAGGAGATTCTCGGAGTTTGCTGCTTTTAATCACTCAATACTAATCTATACTCTTAATGACCAATTTTAACAGATGGGATGACTTCCAAATCGTCAATTTCTTTGTATGCGAACAATGTATAGTGTTTCATATCGTCGCAGTACAAAACATTGACAATGCATACCTTTTCAAAACGTCGTCGACAAGTATCAGAAACGCCGCAAAATAATAATCAGGGTATCGGTTTCAAAGTTGATGCAATGTTTAGCAACTTCGCATACATACACGATTTAAATACCGCAGCAGAACTGTAGACAAGCTTTGTATTGCTACGATTTGGAAGTCAACCATGTCTTTTTAAGCACAGTTGTACTTTTGGAATGAGTTGTGTTTTTGTTTGCTGTTAGGTCGCGGTTCACAAATTTGTATTCCTTTCTCTGTCTTCCTTCCAGCTGAATTAAAATTTGAAGTGTTTGAACCGAGACTAATTTTTGCATTCGATTTAGTGATACACATACAACACCAAAACTATTGAATAATAATACTTGCAAAGGTATCCGACTACAAAACTGGCTTGGCACTACCCACTTTTTTCATCATAATGTTGTATTTTCAGGGTAACTAATTGTGCCTGCGAAGTTTCATAAGAATCAGTTTAGTAGAAGTACTTATAACGAATATTTACGTTGGATGGGTGTGGCACTTCCCACTTTTTTAATCATAATGGTGTCGGCTAAAATATATCATATATTCAATAATCGGTACGCACTACTCAATGCTTTGCCAACACTATTTAGCAATTGTTTCGATTAAAAACAATCCGCACAAAAACATAAATGTGAAAATAAGGCCAAGTTCCTATCCAAAATTTTCGGCTGTAAAAAGTACTGAGATCAAAATAAGGACCAAGTACAATACCATCTCATTTCTAGGCAACCTGTAGGCACCCAGAAATGGACTAAGCGCCATCTAAAACAGATGAAATTTAACGGTGTTTTTATTTTTAAATGTCGGATTTTTTAAATCACCGGGCAGATTCTTGTTCCTTTAAGTTAAAGAAGTATATAAATCAAATTTGAAGTAAATCCGATAACTCTTAATGAACCCGGAAACGACTTCAATATACCTCTATTGACTTATTCCATATAAAACCAACGAGTGATTGGGTTATTAATAAAATGTTTAGTAACGCCGGCACACACAAAAGAAAACAGTAGCTCTAGCCTTTTTCGATCCAAATATAAGTTTTGAAAAAAAACGTAAAATGGTTAAAAAAAAAACTTAAATTAAAGGATGCAATTGTAAAGTTAAAAAATTTTCGATACTATTCGAATTTAATAGACTTTCAAAAATACTGCTTATGTGATTTTGTATCAGAGAAAACAAGGTATTTCTTCAGTTGGTTCATTTTATTCCTAGAATTTCTAGAGTTTGATCCTTGAACTAGGAAAACATTATTTGAATTTCAGGAAGGTTGCATATTATGTAAGGACTTATTTCTTGTAAATGATACTGCAGAAAGAGGTGTTAAATTTATTCAAGACTTTAACAGAATACTAACCAATCATGAATAGGAAAAACAGGTTGTTGAGGCTTACCGACAGAAATCTGATCTAACATTATATCCATAATTTGAAGATATATAGATATAGAAACCAATTCGCTATCCCGATAAGATTTTGGTCATGTTTATTCAAATCAATAAAAAAAACATTTTTCGAAAAAGTTAATCAAAACTGTCTATTTACTTTTTGAAAAAACATAAAAATTAAAAATGGAAGATATCTCCTTATTAAACATTATTTGCTAAATAATGCTTTCGAATGACACCAATATTATTAATATCTGATTACGAACTCGAAAGTTAGTCAATAGATATGTGCGCGTGAGTGAGTTTTCACACACGATCACGGACAAAATTTTTTCACGCACGCTCACGCACAACGAATTTTAAGACTCTCACGATCACGCACGCTCACGATCAAAATGGATCTCATCACGCACGTTCACGCATGAAAATGAAAAAAATTAGGTAATATCCCTTTGTAATCTAAAAACTATAGTGTAGTTTTTTCGATGCTTTCTCTTTATTCGGGAAGTACGAGGTTCAAAACTTTTATTTTTATTTTCTTTACAATATAAGACGGATAAAAACGATATACATAAATAATTTTAAAGTGCTTTAAATTACATTTTTACTGGTATATAAGTTTTTTCAAATAAATTAACCCATTATGAGTCAAATGCAATTTCAGCCTCACTTTACGTAAAACTGCCGTTATCTCAAAAACTGACCTATATAGCGGTACTTAATCGTGTCTATTATTTTACAGAGTACCTCCCAAACTTTCTTTTGGTGTATATTTGAAAGCTCTCACTTATGAAATGCGGCATTTATATGGCTTCAAATATGAGTTTATGTACCAGTTTCTAAAAATATTTCATAAAAATTCGTATTACACAAAAATATTTAGTAAGCGACGCGATTCCATAGAGGAAAAAATCTTTGCAGTCCTCTGTTTAAGTAAATAAGTAAAATATATCCTATTTCTAACGTTTTGACTTTGTTTGCTGGGTTGTTTTCAAGTTCATATTCAACAGCCACTTAGTTTACAAAAAGATTTTTCTGACGTCACACATGTCGGCAAAATATGTTCCCTGGGTTTCTTTTATTTTAGACAAGCGCGCACTTGATATGCATACCCAGGACATTTTTTTATCTTTTTGTCTGACAAATAATAAGAAAGTTTTCAGATTTATCTGATCCTCTTACGTCCTGTCGTATTAATATCGGAGAAAAGTCGAATCTAAAATTACAAATTTATCAGCAATGTCGAATAAAATTCGCACGTAAAATTAAGACTCATACGGCATGCATTTTTCTACAGCTTCTGGAAGCTCATCAGAAAATATTTTCCCATATTTTATAAGTTTAATTGTTCAAACGTTCATGCACAACCCGAAAAAAAATGTTTCCTGAGAAGTTACAGAAATAAAATATGATTTCTTGAGTGCGTGAAAATTACACGCAATTTACACCGTGATTCTTAAGACATATCTTTTTTTTAATTTTTTTATAAAGCTGCTACCAAAAACTTTTTGCATTTATACAATGATTTTTCATTTCATGTCTTTTTTGTACATTACTCTCAAAATTTGCTTTATTTACTCGTTCATAACAACAAAAACCCTAACACAATCACATAAGAGAGAGAAAATGCAAATGGAACTAAAGAAATATATGAAAAAAATCTCGAAAACAGAAATCTTGTCTTTTTTTCTACCCCGCTTTCTTCTCTACCCCGCTCACTCTCATACAAAATAAGACGTGATTTAAAGACAAGTGAAAAAATCACCGTATAAATTGCGTGTTACATTTTTAAAATCACGCACGATCACGCATGGTAGTTAATTTTTCAATCACACTCACGCGTTATTTTTTAATTTAATCACGATCACTCGTGACTCACTTTACAATAAGAACTCTACACAGAAAAAAAAAGATTAGTAAATAGAATTAATTTTTTACGAAACAGAACTCAAACTTTCATTAGAAATGAACCTATAACGATTTTGTAAATGCAAACATGGTATTTGTAAGTTCAGAAAAAATTTTCAACTCATATATTTTCAATTAACGTTTGTTGCGCTTTCCAAACAAAAACAATTTTTTTTTTGTTTGATTACAAACCTATTTCAATTAAAGTTATTGTTATATTAACAATGTGAATTTTTGAATTTCCGGACAAATTTTGATTGTCATAATTGTTATATTAACTATTTTTTTATACTTTTTATGCTTGTCTGCGAAAAACACTAAATGTCTTTGGGCGGAATCGAACCGGCGACCTCTGGACTAATAGACTAACGTTTGTACTTACCTCTCAGCTACAGAGCAATTCGTTATTAAATATTCAAATAATGAATACACACAAAACTTAATTTCTTATATTTCTTGTAAATGTGCGCATTCCGTTATGATATGATTTAAAAAATAATTTTGTTTAGTAATTGAATTGACTAGAAAAATGTAAATTTGTTATATAAACAATGATGATTGTTAATTTTTTTCACAAGTTTCAACAAAAACTTTAGTTGACATTTTTAATCAAAAAAATATTAAACACTTTTTGAGTTTTTGCGCCATGCATAACAAAAGATTTGGTTAGTTCAGTTTATTGAAAAAAATTCTGTGTTTGTCTTATAAACAACTTAATTGGTTATAGTAACTAAATATATTTTTAAATTTAAATGAAACATTTACAATTTGAATTGTTAGTTGCAGTTTTATGATACATATATTTTTCTGTGTACAATAGGAACCATAAGAGATATCTAACTAATTCTTGCGCAGTGTGATGAGCACGTAAGACTAGTGTATACTGTTTAATTTTATTAATATCGGGGATGGTAAAAATATAAACTCTTGATTTTGTGTCGAAATTTTTTCAGAAATTACTCTAGAGGTATATTGAAGTCGTTTCCGGGTCCATTAAGAGGACACATAATCTGGCCGGCGAACTGGAACTAAAACATTTTATAATTTGCCCATACAAATAAGAACACCTTTAATGAACATACAGCTTCGTAAGAGATCCTGAAATATTTGATAAAGAAATTTTAATTTGATATTATTGGAGAAAGTTATGCAAAAGCTTTTGTGTAATTTTACGCAGAAAATATTGGAAATTATTGAAGTCAAATCATATTGTTTTTTGTGAATAATATATATTAATATGAACTTATTTATTAAAAATAAAAAAGTTTTCATTAATTTAGTTTTCGTGGGAATACAAAAGAACAGTTATCGTTCATTATAACTGCTCATATTACCCTGCAGACAAAATGACTAGTATATGGTTACAAATATACTAGTTGCTTTTTTATTCATACTAGTTGCCCAACTGTCCTTTTCCCATATATCGAACTATCGATTTTAACATTAGGTTGTCATACGAGCTCAACTAGTTAATTTGTACATAGTTACATTTGTACATAGCTATATACTAGTGCGCTTACTAGTTTATTTATTTATAGTTTTTTAAATATTAAAAAACATTTGGCTCAACCGTGGTATAAACACACAGTCCTCGTATTTCAAGGAATGTACTCTATCCACCGAGCCACTTTCTACGTATTATATTTAGAGTTAAAATGATGTTTTATGTATTTACAACTGAAAATATGTCAATTTATAAAAAAATAATTTAAATTACTAGTATCATTACAACTAGTTGTATTACTGTTCCAAAACGTTGTTTTGACTAGTTTCGTTATTAGCCTCATTACAACTAGTAAGATGACACTCCTTTGTTGACTAGTAATATGACTGTCCCAAAACGTAACTAGTTATAAATTTAGCTGCAGGGTACATATACACACATACATATGTATGTACTTATGTATGTAAACCAACCCAACATACCAAATGGCTTGAGAAAAATATTATAATAAGCTTACTGACATAAGCCTTTAGCTTGAAAATGTATTGAAAATAAATTGAAAAAAGCTATCGTTACAATTGTAGAAAAATCAAAAAGAATAAGCTTATGAAAATAATATTATATTAACTTTTGTATAGAAAATTTAATTTGTCGTAATATTTTTATAAGGCTGAACCCACACCAAGTGAGACAATACAGGGCTCAAATCGTCACATCCGTGAACGTACAACTCGTCACGTAAAAACGCCATTTTCGGATTATGACATACGTAGACGTACTGTAATCCCATACAGTTTATACGATTGACGTGTCACGTAATTCATTTTAGTACGATTGCCGATACGATCACGGATGTGACGATTTGAGCCCAGTTTTTTGTGACTTATACGACAACTGAACATTAGTTCTTATCAGACAGCACACACCAAATTTGTTTTGGTGTGCGTTATAATCATACGATTGTATTTGACTTAAAAGACAAAACCGTTTTGTCTTACTTGGAGTGTTTTCAGGCTAAGATTTGAAAAATAAAATTCACAAATAATATATTTTTTAATGTTGAAAAAGAAAATTCTTATTATTTACTTTAAATTCATTCGATTTCATTTAATTATTACATATATATTTATGTTTTTTATGTTATAATTTACAAAATTACACGTGCATCCAATTTGCAATTTTAGATGTAAATGCCGCTGTAGAATGTATTGAAAAAGGTAAGTCTTTTAATCGTTATATTGTTCTCTTGGATATATGTATAGTGGCTGCTAGACAGATCAATATTTTAGCTTCAATATATGTGCTTGCTTATATGCGTTTGTTATGAAAATCAAAAGCATTTTGATATTCTTCAATATTTCCCCTCCGTATATGTGTAAAAATTTTTTGTAAACAAACACACACAAACACATATATTGATGCTGAATATTGATATGTTTAGCAGCCACTTATGACGTTTATAAGCATACTTGAGAAATAGTTGTGTATAAGAATAGTTTCTCAAGCATTGTTAACAACTGCTTGTGAAATCACATTTTATAAACATTATAAGTCGGAATTTATTTATAAACATTATTATCAGCAAAGTTAAGAAAAGCCACTATTTATATAAGCTTATTCTCAAGTTCAATTGAATTTTGATTAATGTATGGTATGTTGGGAACAGACCATTCCATAAGCAAAATGTAACTGACTTGTAGAATAAATTTATCATAAGAGATTTTCTACAACCTTTTGTAAGCATACTTATAATAAGCTTAATTAAGTAAAAAAAATTAACAGTTTTTAAAATGTGTTTAAAAAATGCTTCACGTTACAATACTTTTTACAATAATACTTGCTATACACTTATTTTACATAACAATTTAAAAAACATGATTTCAAATGCTTTATGCTCGCTATAGTTTTGTAAGTATTCTGGAGAATAATGGCCCCTTACTTTTTAAAGTTTTCAGTTTTAGTGTTTTAAAGGTAAACAGTGTAAAATTAAAAAAAGGAATTATTAAAAGTAATTTTACCAAAAGCTGTTGGCGCGAATTATTGACAGATCAGCTGGCAAAGCATTTATGCTAGAAGGAAAGGCAAAAAAGAAGAGTGCGTGAGACCTGAGTGCTGCTAGAGCTAAAAGAAGGAAATTATTTCTATTGCATTCATTGACATATTCATTTACTTTTTCAATTTTACAGATGCTGCAAAAAGCACAAAATTATTCTTCCAGTTCGGCAAAAATTGGCGAGAGTCACGCAAGAAATATGTTTATAAAAAAAAATTAATTTATAAATATATTTTATGAAATTGAAAAATAAATAAAATTCTGATGAAAAATATTACCACCGTAGCTCAGTGTACAAATATATATTATTTGGTTATATTCCCAAGTTTAAAAAAATATTATGAATGTAATCTTTTTATAAGCATGATTAGAAAACTATTTTTTTGTAAGCTTATTCTATAATTAGACCTCTTAACTTATTGTATACTACATGCAAGCAATATTATCGCAAGGGCTCAGTTTTCATTATTAAAAAATTTTTAATAACAACTTCACAATAGTATTCACAACACTTTTATAAGCTTGTTACAAGTTATTTCTAAATCGTTTTGGTTTGTTGGGAAGTACTCGCATGTCTGCCTTGCTTCTAACGTGCCTTTAGCCACATACAATATATGCAAAAACGCGGCTTTTGAAACAACATAAAACCTATCAAATGTCAAATCTAAACAAATCTAGATTTTTTTCTTCTAGCTCTAGACATTAAGATTTCTGAGAAAAATACAAATAAATATGTACTCGTAAAAATTTACAATAAAAACATGTACTAGACCAACCATTAAGTAAATACATACATAGTTCTACAATCGAAATACAAACGAATAAGTACTTTTGTGTGTAATCAATGTACTAATTAATTCTTTATAAGTTTTATGGGTTTAAGGTTTTGTTAAAACACGATTGTAACATGTTTGGCATTGGTAACTAGTAATTGCTTCTTAAATGTAATAACTCAATATTTGAAACTCCAAAACGTTACATTTTGACTTTTTTTGTAAAATAATACTAATGCGAGTGCATACATTTGTACTGTTTTCAATCCTACTTATTTAAATTGAACAATCTGTTTTTTAAGTTATTTAAGTCTTTAAGTAGCGATTTGCATAATAAATCACGGAATTGCATTATTGTCGCCAAATTGTTTTTCATTGCAAGCAGCAAAGTTAATCAATAAATAAACTTCACTTCATAAAATTATTGAATAAGGAAAACAGTTACGGTTCACAAGGGTATTAAAAATAACACATTTACAAAAATGTTTGTATTAAAATTCTTAGATGTGGTATTTTCTTTGGCATTTTCTTGCAATAGCGATGCAAACGGGGAATTACAAACAGTACTAAGACCAAAAAGTATGTTTATACTTTTCATTCGTAATTGTTAACATACATATTATTCTTTATTATCTGTGGGCAAGGCGGAAAAGTTTATGCAGCCAAAAATCGACTTTATGCACATAAAAAAAATATGCTTTTAAAAAAGAAAAATGAGTATCCAATTAAATATGCACTCTGTTACAAAATATGCACTTAAGTAAAAGAATATACAAAAACTTAATTTTTAAGGTTCAAACGAGTGACAAGGAA
This sequence comes from Panzeria rudis, assembly GCA_956483635.1. Classification (NCBI taxonomy): domain Eukaryota; kingdom Metazoa; phylum Arthropoda; class Insecta; order Diptera; family Tachinidae; genus Panzeria; species Panzeria rudis. The sequence goes on from OY101448.1 coordinate 128,764,010, forward strand.
ACCTTATTATTTTCGCTGTGATGTTCTTCTGTTTGTTTAGAGGCCTCTTAGCTACATTATTGCCATATATAGTATATAATAATTAAAGTGGTTGTAGAGAAGGAGTCAAGCTTTTAGAATCGAGTCTTTTGAAGTCTTTAGCTGTACCAGGGGCGGAGTTACAATGGGTGAAAGTTGTGAAAAAAGTGTGAAAAATATTTTGCGGCCTGCAACTTTTGTAAATAATGACAGATTTGTAAAATTTTAAGCGCGTTGGACTTTGCTAGACAACATAAAGATAAAATGTGCAAACAATTGTTTTTGTATATTTATTTATATCGTTTAAGACAGTGGTTTTCAACCGGTGGGTCGCGACCCCATGGGGGTCGCGGTGACCTTTCTCCGGGGTCGCGAGCTGATCTAAATAAAATACATTTGCTCAATTCACAAGCTCAGTCGTATGTCTTATCTTTAAAAAAACGACACTTGCTTATGTGCTTGTGAAAAGACAAATTTGCTGTAACGTTATTTTGTCATATTTTAAATGTTAATTCAATGTAGTCAACTCATTTTTAATAAATAATCTATGCCGAAAAACGAATTTTGTTATTATTTACAGGTTAAGTAATTGATTTCTTTGATACATTTAGATATTTTTTCGCTAATTTGCGATTTTTCCGAATTTTTTTCGTTTTTAACGGTGTTGGCGATTTCTAACCAATTTTAGGGCTTGTTTCTGATTTTGCAACTTTTCGCGAATTTTTGCAAAGTTCGCGATAAAAGCGGGTTTTTGCAAGTTTTCAGCTTCCTTATAGTTTTGTCGATTTTTAAGCAATATTAGATTTTGTTATAATGCCGCTATTAGCAAGGTCTTACGAATTTTCGCTATTTAAGCGATTTTTACCAAATTTTATGCATTCCTCACAGTTGTAGCGATTTTTAATCAAAATGATTGCTTGTTTAAAATTTTGCCATTTTTTTCGTGAATTTTCACTTTTTTCGCGACGTGCGTAATTTTCCCAATTTTTTTGCTTACATTTTTTGGGTGTTTTAATCAATATTGCGCTTTGTAAACTTTAAAATTTTAGTAAATTTTTGCAATTTTCGCGTTTTTCCCGAGTATTTGACTTTCCTTATAATTTTGGGGCTAGTTTCCAATATTGCAATTTTTCGCCAATTTTCGAAATTTTCGCGATACGCTTGATTTACTCCAATTTTTTGGCATTTTTAAAATGGTGCAAAATCAAAACTTTAAAATTTAACTAAAAAATCGGAAATTTTTCTAAAAAGAAAAAAAGTACCTTCATAATTTTTTAAATTGCTAAAAATGTTGTTAGAAATGTAAAGTTTATGTTTTTACACAGTGAAAGGTCATGCTTAAAGGATGTATTTAGCGGAAATGTTTGCTAATTTGGGCATGTTTGAAGTGGTTGAATTTGGCAGTGGTTGAAAATCATCGATTTTCAAAATAATTTTTCAGTTTAGGGGCCTGTAAAACACTTTGCACAAGGTGCCTTAAAAATCAATGAACGTCGTTTCATTAGATGGATAGTTGGCATCAGTGGTGGCAACTTTTGGGACCCAAAACGCGCAAAAATGTTTGGAAAAGGGGCTAAAAAGGGCTAAATTGAAAAAAGATACGTACAAAGCTTTATCCAGTAAAATTTTTCGAAAAAGCGCAAAATAGGGCTAACTTATAAAGTGTTTCTTATGAAAATCAAAACACGTTTATAATTTGGGACCAACTAAAAATTATAACCAATTTTTAAAGAAATAGAAGATTATTCTAGACTCTTCTTCTTTTTATTGCTGGTAAAGCAAACTAACAATAGAAAATGAGTAAAAACGAAGCTGCCATGTTAATTCACAAACCGCTATTACTAGAATAAAGAAAGAAATAGTTCGCAAAAAGTGTGACCCAAAAGTAAAAAAGGGCTAAAAGAGCTAAAAGATAATTGTAAAAAGTGCTAGATTTTTGGGTTTTTTTTTTTGCTGTGGCAAAAAATTTTTTTTCACGTTTTGAGTAACTAAAAACGGTATAAATCTAGCCCGAAGAGGGCTAAGTTTGCATCCCTTGTTGTCATTCGTCTTGCCTTAAATGAAGACATCCTGGCTATAAATGCAGCTGATAGGGCAAAATGAGTAAAAAAACTCATATTCCAGGATTTTTTTATTATAAAAAAAATGTTTTAAGAAATTTATTATTTGACATATTGTCATAATATTATTTTAATTGAAATTTGCTGATGGAAATGTATGCATTTCATTGGTGCTTTACCAAATCGTCAGTAGACTTCAACCACGCTTTTGAAGAGTTAAGGCCGTGTCAAATACAACTTTGTCGCTTTGCGTGACGTTTTTAACTTCGATAGAAAAGAGTAAAGCAAAATGTGTATGACACAATGAAAACTTTGACAACACTCGCGCATTGCTCGTTTGCCAAAAAAAGTAGTTGATAATTTTGCTATTTATTTGTTTTTTTTTTTTTTTTTGTTATAAAAATAAGTCAATTATGGTATTTTACGAATTATTATAAATAAATAAATGGCACATACATATTTACCTCTTATTAAAACAGATTCAAACGCACGATATGTTTCGTTTGGCAATATAATAAAAGAAAATTATTCCAGCTGATTGTCAAAGCAAGCAAAAAGATGAGAGTTGCCGAACTTTTCGCTTCACGCTGCGTTAAAAGTGCTTTATGTAGCATGTTTCGTATAAGTATGTACATTTCATCTTAGATGTCAAAGCGAATCTGTAACGCAACGCGAAGCAAAAGGTTTATCTGACATGGCCCTTACAAACCTCTTATCTTATGTACAATCTTTCAAAAACCGTTTGAAAATTTACAAATAAATGATTTTAAAAAATAAGAAAATAGTTTTTTTATTCGATATGAGTCTATTTTATTTTCCTTTATACAGTTAGTAATCCATTGAATAACAATAAAAGTATTCATAAGACAAAATGAAAAATAAAATCCAAATTAAACCTTTGATATATTGTCATAATTTTATTTTAATTGAAATCGCGACGGCGTCCTCCAACGGTTTTTCGTGCATCACACGCTGATTTTCGTGCATCACACGTTGATTTTCATGGAAAAATATGACATGCGAAAGGTCTTGGAAAATGCTATAAAACGGGCACAAATGTGTATCAACAATGTCGGCAGCCACTTGGAGGATATCATATATTCCACTTAATAGAAAAATTATAAATTAATTTTTATTTAGGAAAAGAGTTATTCAAAAACAAAATTGGATGATTAATTTTGCGCCACCTTGTATATTGGATTTTGCATTTAGAATATATATTTTATTTTTAAAATTTTATCTCATTTCATTTCATTTTTATCTCATTTCATTTGTGAGTATATTTCACAGTTCAAAGCGGGAACTTTTCTCACAAAAATTTAACACACACTTTTGCTGTAATTTGGCGATTTATTTCCTTACGTGAGAGCTATTACTCGCCAAAAAAGTTACAAGCACAGTTTAGTGCTTAATCAGCTGTTTCTTTCAATTTATGACATTTTTTGTTTCATTTCACACATTTCAATCGAAAAGTTTCTCGACGCGAGAGTTACAAAACATGGGCACAGGCAGCGTTGCCAGAATGATGATTTTGTCATATTTTTGATGATTTTTAAACCAAAATATGATTTGATGATTTTTTTCCCCAAAAGATTATTTTTTTCTCGCAAAATATGATTTTTTATACTTTTATATGTATATTGCCAGAGAAAAAGCAAAAAGTTCCATCTGACATTTTAAAAAATCCAGGAGAAGGATGAAACGTGTTTAAATGATAAAAATATTTTGACAATTAGTCGACAATTTTAAAATACAATGCAAAAAGGACCAACAAATTTATATATTTATTGGGAAATTTTGCACCATTGTCCATATATTTTTCATTTAAACAAGTTTTATGCTTCTTCTGTAAAACTTTTAAAATGTAAGATAGGGCTTTCTGCATTTTCTGTGACGATATATAAACAGTTATTGAGACATTCATGCCTTACGTTTAATAGTTCTTTGGATCAATTAATATACATATAATTTTCAAACGTTCTTAACATAAAAGTTTATTGAAGTGCATTCATGAGCTTTGAAAGATGGTTTTGAATGACAAAACTATCAATTATGTTCGATGATAAAAAAAATTGTGTGGGATATCATGTACAGATTTTTTTAATGGGTATGACTAATATTTAAAATAGCTACGTCAGTATAATTCACCCTAAAACGATAACGGATTATTCGATATTAATAAATAAGCCAGTCATGCATATTAATTTTTTATATTTCCAACTGTTTCGGAGTTCTTCGGAAATTACCGGCGAACTTTTTTTCTGCAAAATTAATTGTTTTCAAAAACTCATAAGAGAAATTAAAACTGCAAAAACTTTAAGTTGTTATCATTAGTCTGACAGTTAGGATAACTAGAAATAAAATAAGCCTTAAATCATGAAAATCGATGGAAAATTTTGATTTTATTCGCAATTAAGTGATATAAATCACAATTTCCATACAACAGAAAATTTTAAATCAATTAATTGTGAAAAAATTGACATTTGCTTTCGATTTCAATGGTTTATGGCTTATTATATTCCTAAGTGGCTTTTCACACTATGCTTTTTTAGACTGGCTTTTTTGAAAATTTTCTTTTAAATCCCCTACGAAAAGTCACACACATTTACATTACAGACTTTTTATCCATTTCTTATTTGACGGTTATACATATGCTTAATGCTGAGAGTACGAAAATAGCAAAGAGAAATAACAAAAAACCCCTCAAATTTCAATTTGTGCCTTTTTTCTTACCCCGCTAGCTTCTCACCTCCTCTCTCTCTCTCTCTCTCTCTTTCAAACTAAAAAAAGGTACTATACTGATGTACCTAGTGAAAACCTTAGTCATGCCCATTAAAAAATCTGTACGTGATAGGAAAAAACTGAAAACAGATTTTTGCATTACAGTTTGTATATTTAAAAGCTGAAAAATGTTATTCTGTATACCAGTGCATATAGTTGTTTTCCGATTTTTTTTTTTTTGTCGCGGTGGAAGTGATTTTGTCGGATTTTTATATGTTCTTACAGTCATGGCGATATTTCATATATATCGCTGATTGCTCCCGATTTTCAAAAATTTTCACGATTTTTTTACAAGTATGTATCTTCTTAATAACTATGGGTTGCCAAAAAAGTAGTAACTTAGAAGATGACATGAAGGAAATTATATAATCGTAAAGAACGCGTTTTTGTTTTAGTTTGATGTAAAAGTCTCATTGTTCAGCTTTGGAATAAAAATTTGTGATGATTTTTTATATCCATATATGATTTTTATTTCGCCAAATGATGATTTCCGTCGAAAAGCTTCTGGCAACGCTGGGCACAGGACTCTAAGGTACCTCCATACCAAATTTCATGAAAAAGCTTTCTGTGGATTTTGCGTGATGCATATTCGGACAGATAGACAGAAAGACAAAAATTCCAAAAGTTGGTGTTTTGTGTTCTACATCGATTACTGTTTACGCCACCATAAAAATTTTCAGAAAATATTTCATGTACAGACACGCCCCTTTTACAGGTTTATTATATGTATAGATATAACCATACATCAATGACGTTCATGTTCGATCGATTTTAAGTGGTAAATAATATTGGCCAGCAAGATTGAAGAAATACTCCTGTATGCAACGCAGGCATATAGATTAGCTAGCCCACAACAAATAAATATATTTTTGAAACATAAATTCTAATATATCGAATAAAGTAATACACTTGAAAGGAATGGTAAATTGCTATTTGTTCAATGAAAATTTTTAATTTTTGCTAGAAAAAAAGTCATTAGTTTCACTTTTGTTCGTCTGTAAGCTAGTCACCAAATCTTGCGATAGAATTTGCTACAACTTCTACTATACCGATTCTTATCAAAATGTGCATTATTTTCGGTTACAATACAACATTATGACAAGATAAATGGGCGGTACCACGTCCATATTTTTCAACTATTTCTATTTAACCAATTCTTGTGAAACTTTGCACACGCACTGAAGGTTCAATTATACGTGACATACCATAACACCATAAACATAACCATACTTACTGCCATCGATTAGTGGTGACATAACCATAAACAATATAACTAGAAGCACAAACGAAAAATATGAACTAAAACTTAGCAATAAAAAGCAGTGAACGTAAAAAATACAAACACAAAGAAAGACATACCATAAGTTCGTTAATTTAGCGAACAGCTGCTTATGATTATGACAAAAAACCAAAATTCAATTGGTTTCTACAGTTATCGTTTTTGCTGTGGCAGGATGGCAAATCACCAATAATCAAATACAGTATTGTCCACAAGATTGGTTTGAACAGCTGTTTTGTATGGTCATGGCTATGCCACGTCTAATTGAACCTTGAGTTCCTGCGACAATGTTATATTGTGATAAAGAAAAGTAAGCAGTGTCACACAGTTATAAAATAAATATTATTTTTCATTTCCCTCTGTTGAGTTGATTCTTATAAAATTTTGCACATAAGTACATTGAGGGGATTAAAAGCAAAGGGATACAAGTGCAAAAAACAAAATTCTGAGTAATTAAGCTTCAAAGTTTTTTGTTCCTATGCACTTCATACCTAATATTTTTGGTTTCTAATACAAAGCGTTTTTTGAGGTCATCCTACAGGTTTGAATTTTTTATAGTGATAGATATTAGTATTATGTGTTGATTTGTGCATATAACTTAATTTTCACAGTTTTGGTACTTGTACGCCTTTGCTTTTAACCCCCTCAATTGTTATTTCAATTTATATAGAAGATGAAATAAATAACCCAGCAAATTTTTGCCGATTTCAGTCCGAAGTCGGTCAGAAAGTCTGCACAAGACGCCGAATTCGTATCCGATGTCGGTCAGAAAATGTACCGAAAATCATATGAGTGGTTGACAAGAAACCGGATCTCTTTGTGTGAGGAAATTCTAAAAACTATACCGAAAGGTGTAACAGATTTCTGTACGAATTCCGACGAATTTCCTAGGGAAATTCTAAAGGAATTTTCGACATGTCTTATAAATGTCGAAAAAATGTCTGACAAAACATAAGAAATTTTTCCGATTTATCTGATACGTTTTACGTCCTGTCGCATTAATATCAGAGAAAAGTTGGAGCTAAAATTAGAAATTTATCAGAAATTTCGTTTAAAATTATCCATGCATTGTTATGCTGCTTATGGCAGCTCATCAGAAAACATTAACCCATATTTCATAAGCTTAAAAACTCAAATATTTGTGCGTATAAACTGAAGAGATAAATGAGAATTGTAACGAAAACTAAAATCAGACAATGTGCAGAAGTGGCTGCTAAAAGTCGTAAGACGTAGAACAGAAAATGTGCAGACTACTCTGTTAAATGTCTTAAAGGAAATTAAATTAAATTAAATTACGGATAATGTGCAGACTATTCTGATATTAATCGGATAATATTTCAGACAATGTACAGAAACGTCGAACTAGAAAACTGTCTACTATTCCGCCAAATGTCTGAGGGAATTTTAGACAACTCGGCTGATTGTCTGTTAAAGTCTCAGACTTTTTCTGATGTTAGACATGTCGGCCAAAATTGTTTGCTGGGTAATAAATGAAGAAAAATTTATCACTTATTAAATATGAATCTTTAAAATCTAAAAGTTCAAGTTTAAAGAAACTTTCTCCAGCAAAAAGAATCTTGTAGTAGTATTTTTCTTACAAAAAGTACTATTTTTAGTTTACTTTTACTATGAGATGCGGATCTTGCAATAGTTCAATTGTACTAGTTTATTCATCCCTGCTTTAGCATAAACATAAATGTAGAGAAAGAAGTAGGTATTGAAGCTGAATTTGAGGCTACTCAAAGATTAGTTCTTCTTTTTCCAAGCTCCTTGGTATAAGCCACACAACATTCAATCGTTTTTACTTTTTGGCCGTTGTCTACGACGATGCGCCACTTTAAGTCAAAAAGCCGCTTTAAGCCAACAAAGTTCAGCCCAAAAGTCATGCACACACATGGTAATAACCAACGACTAGAAGACGACACAGACTAACAAAGCAACAAACTAAACGGCAGTATGTACCAATTTGCAAATACATACTCTACTTCTTGGAGTTTGCTTAGCAGCCTATAACCGAAAAAAGAATTGTGATTAAGTCGAAACTTTATACCCTTAAATAACAAATAGCAAAGTACTCTATTTTTGTTTAGAATCGAAATATGAGGCTGACTCGAACTATTTTGGATATGCATAAATCGTTAATTACTAAACAACTGTATAGCAAAAACTAAAATACGATTTCAATTGCTAAAACTGCATAGTCAAATATTTGTGTTATTAAAATTTAGCCTACAACGAAAGTTGTATATTCAATTTTAATTTTCAATTGCCCGACATTTTTTAAGGTTGTTTTAAAATTTTGTTTTTGATTAATTAATTCAATTACGAAATTAATTGAAACCAATTTTAGTTTTAGATTAACTGTATTTATTAAACATTTTTGCGGAATATTTATTATTGTCCTCTAAATACGAGTAGTAGGGTGCTAAAATAAATCGTGTACAGGATTTATTTAAAAGCAAAAATTGTATGCGACATCAGGAGTATGTACTATTATACAATATTATATACATTTGTAGGTTGTATTTTGTTTATTATCTGCAAAAGAAGAGAATACGGATACTTTGTAAGATAACCAGCAAACTAGATGCTTTTAAACGTGTAAGAGTACAGTAGTTTATTCAATGGGTCATTGTTTGGAGACTGAACGGTGAACGCGTTTCTTCGATTCGATTAGTACGAGTAGCTTTTAGTTTCTATTTTTCTTTTTATATTTATTTGATTTTCATTTGAGATTTGTATTTTTTATAGTATTAAACTAACGGCTAAAATCGTTTGTTACGTTTACTGCATGTAAAACAAATCGCGTGCATTACACTCGTGTTCTATATCCAATAAGGAGCGTGAGAAAATCAACCTCAGTTGAATGCAGAAATGAACAAACTTTTTTTTAAGGTAGCTCTCTATTATGTATATTAAATCATTTAAGTAAAATTTGGTAATGCGTAAGATTCTTGATGATTTTTTGATATATTATAGACAGGAGCACAGGTGATACAAAAATATGCTGATAAAAAGAAAAAAACGAATGGTAATGAATATAACGGTTATCAAGTGTTCTGTATCAAGAGAAGTTAAAAAAATTGCTTTTTAAATTTGTAATTTTAGTGATTTTATTATTGGCGTAAAAGTTTTTGTATGCATACTATCATATATATATATATATATTTTTTCTTAAAATTGGGCTCATTTTAAATAGTATTGGTTAGTTTTTGAGTAATATAATACATAATTTAGCCAAAAGCTCATTGAAGTTAAAATCCACTAAAAGGAAGAAAGCAAAAACTGTATATACAATATTTAATGGAGTATAACTAAATTGTTTTATCGAGTTCAGCTCTCATACTGCCACCAGAATATTAAGTAGACTCTGTAATTTAAAGATAAAAAAGAAGATTGGTGCTATAAAGTGCAATTTTTTTTAACACTTTATTAGCTTCACTCGTAGCAAATTAATAATGTAATCAAATCTGTCGACGTACTTTCTACAATTTTCAAGACGTCCGATCAACTTGAAACTTTGCTCGCACTTTATGTTCTCATCACAATACAATTTTATGATTATAAAAGTTGTCAGTGCCACGCCAATCATAAGTAAATATTATTTTTTAACTACTTTTATTAAACCAATTTCTACGAAAGTTTTCACACACATTGAGCTCCCTTGATAGTACAGTTTTTTTTTATTTTAAAAAAGTGTGCAGCGCCTTGCCCATGCAATCAGCGTGACCGTTTTGAGACTAAAGTGGCAATTTTTCGCAAATAGTCATGCATGTTACAAAATACATTCTTTTTAGGATAGCCAAGAAAGATTTTATTTAAAACCATAGTCATTTTTTACATTCACACGAATATTAGTGCTAAAACTTAAAAAAACACTAAAAAGTGTGTGACAGTGCAACATTTCTTATACATAAAAGCAAAAATTATTTTTAACCGATACCAACAAACGGAGAACACCATAAATTTGTTTGTATTTTTTATGTATGTTCCCTCAGAACTTCTCCATCTATAGACCATTTTAGTCCATTATTTAAAATTTTTATATTGAACTTGTTATCTGGCTGCCTTTCTCTTTGCTTTGCAGTCAGGTATAAGTACGTATGTATGCATGTGTTGTTTCAATAATTCGTTAGAAAGCGGCGTACTTCATTGGTGCTGAAAATTCTTTCTTTTTTATATAGAAAAAACATTAAAATTGATTAATTTTATTTCAAAAGTATTATATGCCCCAGAAATTCATTAAATACTAGAATTTGGTTCAATTATTCCCTTTTTAAAAAAGTTGCCGCTTTTTGCGAAGAATCCCCTTTTTGGTGCCACTTCTTTCTTCAAAATCCCCTTTTTGTGCCACTTTTTAAACATTTTCAACGGTCACCCTGCATGCAATATAAATATAGTTTTTCAACTACTTCTACTTCCTACGTCGTCTATACCTGATATATTTTTATCATGACAACTAACAAAACGTCGGCAGAACAGATGTAAATTTTTTGTTATTGTTAGTATACATGCGAATACGTTGTTTTCTTGTTATGATAAATCACAATTTGTTTGGCGTCGTGAAGGTAGTTTGGACTATTCATGCACTATTTCACTTATTTTTTCATTAAACTGCTTTTATTTAATTAAAGCATTCATATTTTGCTCTATTCGTATATTATTTTTTTAAAAATGTTGTAAAAATTTTAGTTTTTGAAAATAAATTGAAACGTAAAACAGTTTGTTTACGTTTTTTATCAAAACAAATTTGTCTGAGCTTGAGCTCTGAGAAAATTGTCAAGACACTGCAATAACACTAATAAATGCAGTCTATACCTGATAAATTTTTATTTTGATAACAATTTGACATTTATCATGATAAAAATAGACTCACTCTTATGAAACTTTCGAAAATATATATTATCCACTACGTTTTCTTCAAAAAATATATGTATGTTGTATTTTATTGTACAATGAATTTAAGTAATTGGCAAGGGTAAAACAGAGAGGTACTTATGTATGGGTAGTTCCATGTCAAATCGATGATATAACTTTTGGAAAAAAATTAGAAAATTTTTTTCCAAAAGTTATATTATATTCAAAACTTCATAATCTCGCAGAATTTGCCGAAATTGTTAAGTTTATTTTTTCAATATATCAAAAACCATGTCATATAGAAAGATGATTCTTATGTCATTTTAGAGAGAATATTTGGGGCTATAAAAAATATTAGAAAGCTTTTTATTTTTTTGGAAAATGTAATATATGCAAAATTTTGAAATTTTAAAAATGGACTTTCTTAAAAACCTTTATTTTTTTTTTTTTGCTGATTTTTTTTAATAATAGCCATCCTGAAATTTTAAAGGAGATGTTTTTTTATCTTTTTTAAGATATGATTTTTTTTTTCTTTCACAACCTTTAATAAAGGTAATACTGAAAAAAAACATTTTTCATTTTGTAATTTTGAGCAAGAAGTAAGTATTCAAAGAAAAACTTAATTTATTTTTGCCATGTACTATATTTTAGGAATGTCGTTTCTTCTTTGATCCTTTTCCTAATGATGATGTCTGATTACTATTTCTTAACCTGAAATAAGTTAAAACGACATCAATATCGAAACCAAATTCAACGTAAATCAAATATTTATTATTAAAATCTTAATTTTTTATGTCTTTAACTTGTTTTAAATTCTGGTTCATTGACAAACTCGTAGGTATGAGTATTTTTTAATCTAAAATCCTTTCCCTCTCTAGATGAGCACAAAGTTTTTATTCTAATAGAATGATTCGAAATAGGAACGGCATCATGACAGCAGCGTATTCCTTATACTGCACAGAGAAAACAGATTCATTGTGACAACCGAATTCGTTGCCAATCGAATTTCGTCGGTTACATGAACTATCTTGAAATTCAGTTGCATATTCCAATCGAATTCGATACAAGAAATTGAATATACCAGCAAAGCCATTAAAATAAAATACTATTGTGAATAAAGTTTTAGAAATTGAAAATTTGTAATTTATTTTAGTTTAGGCAAAACCCAAATTATACCAAAAACAAAAACACAAATACATACAAAAAAAGGAAATTATACAATTTTGATAATAATTAGGTATCGATTGATAGAATTTGATTTGTGGTCCACTTTCCGACTTTCCCCAGATTGTCTGTAATTTATGCATTGAATTATTAACGTATTAAAAGCATTAAAAGAGATTAATTTCTTACATACCAAACATAAAAAAGCACGAAATATTCTGTTTCTTGCACTTACGGGATTGTTTTACAATAATAGCAACCTTAACGTATGGCTCATTGCTAGCTTTCCTTACTTACGAATTGCATAAGCCTTCACCTTTTTAGAAATCCTTGAATTGAATAAAACGTTTTCACTATGCAGCACTGAAATATTTCCTTGGTATGACTAATACTCTCAGATCATGATTGGAGTTTACTTACGGTGAAGTTATTTACACATTTTGTATGAGATCTTCTTTATTTCCTTCAGCTACAGTTAGTTAACCAAGCCAATCCACTATTGAAACGCTTAAATCTGCCCAAGCAAGATTGCCAGTTTTATTATTTTTTACAAGCTTTCAGAGGAAACACGAAATAAATCACTATTAATTGAAATGGGCTAAATAATGCAAAACTTACCTTTTAACAATAATAAGGATTCAAATTGATTGATTGAATTTGAGTTCAATATTATACTTTTTGTTATTAATTAATTTTAGCTGTCAGGCAGTCCTATTACCAATTTTTTATTTGCTCCAAACTTCTATTCGGTTGGAAACACCAAAGCAGTACTTTGAAAACTACAACCGAATTTTTATAATAATGATTTATTATTGTAACTGTATATGAGGTATATTATTTCAGATATAAAATTAGAAATATTATTGAGTTTATTAAAATTCAGTACTTGTAATGGAATATTATTTAAGTATGTGCAATTTTAAGAGTTGTAACTGTTTTCCAACAGAACTATTTTCTCTGTGTGGTAAAGCCTTTTTGAGTTTTTTTCAGTTTATTGAATCTGTACATCTAAGACAAAATGGGTATTATTTATTCCTTGAATATTGTCTTTTGCCTCCGTGGTTGAGTGGTAGCGATGCTAGCCTGTCAGTCCAGAGGTTGTGGGTTCGAATCCCACCGTAGACCCCGGGTGTTTTCCGCAGACAAGCTAATCGCTTCGCGGGTTGTGTTTGTTAAAAAAAAAATAAAATAAAAAAAATAAAAAATTGTGCGGGTGTCTGGATTTGTTGATCAGATGTCAGTTGTAGATTGGCTCCTCTATCTAGCTAATCGCTTAACTGTCCCACCCAAGCCATCACTAGGACCTTTTCCATGGGAAGTTGTAAAAAAATACCATTCGGCTGCTATTTGAAAATCGTCTTCATGTTGTATCAAATTTACTAAATTATAACGATTTTTATATTGGGCTGCTGCACCATCAGAGAAATATTGGGAATTTTATTTCTAAGAGTCAAATAACAATTTTCATACAATCTTGATGTGAAGATAACGGTTGAGTTCCATCCTTAAGTTTTAGTTTTTCAAGTTTTGCACCTTGAAATAACAGTTTAAAATTTTCATGAATAAGACAAACACATACCACGTGCGTACCATATGCACTAGCAAGAACACAGAACAGGTCGTCTTAAAGTAGCAAATTTCGAAAAACCTACTTTTTCCAATGGATAATTTTCTTTGAACATGTGAAAAATTTCACAAGGTTACCCAAGATCAACCGTTTTTGTTTTTGCACTCGCAGACCGTTTTCATAAACAGATTTATATTCTTTTTTTACCTGGTAGTTCTCTGCTGATGTCTTGTTTTCTAAAAAAACTCTTGAAATTTTTCTTTCTTAGTTTTTAACAACGGCTGACCTTTATTTTTTTCGGGAATAAATAAAATGCCATCTTGTTTTACTTTTTGTTTAGTTTTTACAGCCATATATGGGGGTGCTCCGAAAATATTAACAATTTTGTTAGTTGACCAACTTGATGGTAAAACAGACCGGATTTGTAATTTTTCATTTGATTTGCTGGTATTATCAAATTTGTTCTTCAGCTTCATTTCTTTCCCAGTCAATTCTGGGTTATCATCAACAACTAAATTGTCTCCATCAATCGAGTCAAAAGTATCATCCATAACATGTTTAAGGCACGATTGTAGTTTAGATACGATTTCATGATATTTTTGTCGGTCATAAGTTTTTGATAGGTCTAAATATTATTTTTTTTTTATAGAAGACAGACAGAATATTTTAGCGACAGCATTGAGACGATCCAGAAGATTCATTTGTCGAACCACAAATTTCAGATGACACATCATCATATATATATATATATATATATATATATATATATATATATATATATATATATATATATATATATATATATATATATATATATATATATATATATATTTATGTTTTTCCAATTCAATAAGAATTATGTTTTTCCAATTCAATAAGAATTTTCTTCAAACACGAAATACACAATTTATTTCCCGGTGCAATTAAAGGCAAAATAACTTTAAATCGAGTATAAGACTCAAAAGTGACTACTTTCAATGATTTGCGTATTTGAGTAACATAAATATTGTACGGATCAGCACACACTTTTTGGTTTAAAATATATTTTCTACAAAATTTTCTGTCATGATTATTGCAAATAAAACTGACCATAATACCACTTAGGAAGATCTTTACAATTAATAAAACTTCTCTCACAGCACTCTTCATTACTTAGTATGCAAACAGGGCTGTCAGGTATGGCGATTTCTCGCTAAACATGGCGATTTTTCCACTTGTTTGGCGTCAAAATTTTTGATTTGGCGACATGGCAATTTTTCTGGCGATAAATAAATTTGTTGGCGATTTTTATAGCTATTTTCTTTAAACAAATTTTAGCTTAAAAATGTTTATAATTCCGGAAAATTACTTAGTTGAAAAAGTATTTTCGAATATAACTCTCACCAAAACTTGTGTGGAAGAAATTACAACAAAGAGATTTTGATGTTTTTTTCTTATATTTATTACGCTCATTAATGGATTTTGACTTCTGATGAGAAAAATTGACAAGAAATAGTTTTTGGCGATTTTATTTCTACTTTTGGCGATTTGCTGCTAAATTTTTATGCGATTATTTTATAAAAACTTATATTAAAAAAACCTATTATAAAAAACAAATTTACTACAAAATATATATTAAGAAAAACCACTTAAAACAGATTTTGGTCACTTTTGGCGATTTTTAAAATCAATTTGGCGAAATAGGTCAGAAAAAATCTGACAACACTGTATGCAAATGGAACACTTATTACTTTCCATAATTAATGTTTTGACTATTATGCATTCTTAATGAAACAACTTGGCTTTTTAGAGGTAAATACGTTTGACTATTAAAGAAATGTTGATTGAAAGTGCTTGAAGCACAGTAATTTCATAACAGTAGTGTATGTATAGTTTTTTCTTTAACTTTGTTTTACGCTTAGTGTTCTGTTGTCAAATGGAGGGAACATTCTTTTTAATTGTCAACTTTAAAATTTCAAAACTTTGCAGATATTAAATTTTTCCAAAAAATAAAAAATTTTCTTATATATTTTTGTAGCCCCAAATACTCTCTGTAAAATGACATAAGAATCATCTTTCTATACGAGATGGTTTTTGAGATGTTAAAAAAATAAAATTAACTAATTCGGCAAATTCTGCGAGATTATGAAATTTTTAATGTGGCATCCCAAACCTTAATTTCGACGCGCTGAATCCGAAACTGAGGTCAGTTTGGCTCGTACACCTTGAAAATTTGGAGTAAATTGCGAAAAACTGCAGTTTTTCGCAATTTAAGGGAGATTGGGGCAGCTTTAGCACTTTTTCTTTAAAGCTCTGAATCTAAGAAAGTATTCGACAGATTTAAAATTGCTATTGTTTGTTGTTGTCCTTTGGATATTGGTACAAAGTTTTATCAACACTTAGTATTAAATACTTATTTTTGAGAATTAATAGAAAAAGTCATTTTCGCTGAATGTGCCCCATGCCGGGCTAGTTGCTGTTTTTGACGGGACATCGATCCTATAATTAAATGGAATTGGTAAATCCCATATAAAACTCTTTTTAAGATAAAAGGATTATGAGCCAAGCAAGTATTTATTTATTAACTGAATTAAATTAATGAAAAATAAGCAGATTTCTATTTTTGTACTCTTAAAACGTAAAACAAAAAAATATTCCATATTAAATACCTATGCAATATAATAGAGAGCTAAAATCTACTTCGAATAAATATTTAGTGTGACTGCTCAAAGTTGAAGGTAGTTTCGAGGAACTTGGTAACTTAAGTTCTATTTCACCCCAATTTAAAACGCCGAATCTACCCCGAAATCACTTCTACACTTTTTTCTTTTTTATAATTTTAATATTCAACAAAGATTTAGTATTCACTTATTTTATAGGAAAATAGCACAACTCTTAATGTTGTTTTGTAAACTCTATTTTAAATTTTTAAAAATTTCAAAGACAAAATACTTACAAAATAGAATTAAAATATTACAAAAACACTTGCAAAATGACTAAAACACGTATAGCTAAGCTAGCTCGTAAGCTAGAGATGACAAACTTTGTGGGAGTTCTTTATTTTAATTTTCGATAAATATACATCAATAGTCATTGATGTACAATGGCTGCTTCATAACGAAAACGTCACTGCCGAAGGTACCCCAAAGCCGAAGATGCCCCGGTCTCTCGTACTCCTAACTTTGAGAGTGTATATGCCAAACGGACAGTAGAGTCGGATTCAGCACGTCGAAATACATATAGGTAGGTGGGTCCGATCAAATTTACAGACCACTTTTTTACCATGCATGGGGGCTACCAATAAAAGTGAGCGGACACTCCCATTTTCTCTACAAAGCTTCAATTATGGATTGAAACTATCTATACGAAATTTCAAAAGCAGATATCAAGAGAGTTATTAATTTTTGCTACCTAAAATTGCGAAAAGTCACACTGTACGTTTGGAGCTAGTTATCTATATAATTAGTAGGCAAGACGATAAATTTGATTCCCTTTAAAGCGCATATAGTACAGCCGATTTAGACAATAAATATAGCATTTGAAAGGTATCTATTTACAGGTGAGCACAATATACATTTTATTAGAGTCGGTTCAGTTTCTTAAGAGATCTAAACGTTTAAAATTTATACTAATACATGTACAATAGGTAGGGTATTCATTTTACTCGACTTTTCCATTGTTCGATATATCAATTAATCGAAAGTGTGGTTTTAAATTAATCGAACCATCGAGTAATGCTTTAATTTCGTTTGTTTGGATAGCGTGAGAAAAGAAAAATTTTAAATATTTTTTATATAATGCACAATATCTCTGAAACTAGAGGTGCTAAAAAAATAGTGAAGGATCAGTTATTTTAATTTGAAAAAATTAAAATAAAAAAAGTTTCAAGGACTAAGCCAAAAACATACGACTTTTAACAATTAATAATACAGATAGTATTTTAAAGTTTCGAGGACCATTCGTGAAATATTAAGCATATAATGCAAAAAGTTTGCTAAATTCTGCAAATACTAAATATCACTATATCTTTAAAATTGGAGCTACTAGGGAATAACTTAAAGATTAGAATCAGGTATTTTTATTTAAACAACACAAAAAACTTCCATTTTGTTGTGTTATGTTATCGAACAAAATCAATACACTTAGTTCTAAAAAATATCATACTTTTTCTTTATATCTCACATTACTAAGAATGATCTTTCACTAATCGTAGACGCTAGATAATTTGAGAAAAGTAAATTAAAAATCATTTCCCATTCATCTGATCGATTCTTTGTATTTTATAGATGCATAAATTAATATTTTGGTAGTGCTTTTAATTTGTTACTGAATTCCGCCGATAGATTACATTCAATACCTTAATTCGAAAATCTAGTTAACTAGTTGCTCTTGGCATCTTTCCTTTATCTCAAATAATTTTTGCTTGATATTTTCGAATTTTTCTAAAAATATTTATAGCTACTGCACAATTTACATAATTCTTTGATCATGCGGTCTATTAGTATGAAATAACGTTTGAATTTAATGGAAACTTGCACATAATTTCAAGAATTTATTAAGAAATCTACAAAAATTAATCAATCGAGTAATTCGATTAATCGACCTAAATTACTCGAATCAATTTTTACTCGAAATTTTAATTTTTTGATTCAGTAAACATTATTTGACTTCAATCAATTATTCGATTAATCGATCTAACATTATTCGAGTGAATACCCTGACACTAGGCATACACCCAAAAGATAACGCCACCAAGCAGCCAGTGATGTGTACATGATGAAAACAGTTTACTTAAATCAATTTGGAGGACAAACCTCCGCCACAAACCGTTTTTATTTATTTACTAAAAATTGTTGGTACGGAATTTTATGTTTTAAATAACGATATACAAAATTGTTTACAAATTTTTTTGACAATAATCACTATTCCATAATTTTTATTATGAACTTTTTTAACGGCCGCGAAAAAGTGACACTAATTTCCCTCTTAGTTTTTTATGTAATTTACGGTTTGGCATTTTGCAGCAGCTGGTGTCGGAAAATAAACACAAATGTGTCAGAGTGTGGCCAGATTGTTGGCGGCGCTGGCACACTGGCGTATGCTCCGGCTAGGACTCGCCGTCTTCGGGTGGTGTTCTTGCCACCAATCTGTCGCTTTCAGCTGCCGCCAAAAAAAATATATAAAACAATTTAATTTTACAATTAAATTATTTTTATTGAGGAAGGATTTTTCAAATCATGTAATAATTAAAAAAGACACAGACTTTGTATAAGGGTCGAACTAAGCACCATGATATTTTCGGGATCCCATTCATAATCCCATTGTCAGAGCAGTGATGCCAACTTTTTTGGTGCAAAAAGCAGAATAAAATTTTAAAAAGGCACTAAATAGCACAATTTCCATATAAAAGCAGCTTAAAAAGGCACTAAAACATTAAAAAACACTAAAAATGTTGACTATCAAAACTAGGGATGTAACGAATACCGATACCGATACCGATATATCGGCGATATTTCAGATTTTCCGATACATCGGTATCGGCGATATTTTACTGTCGATACGACGATACTTTTAAACATTTTTTCAGAGTTTTTTTCTGACAAATTATTTATTTTTTGTTAATTTTACCATGAACTAAACTCATTTCGTTATTTTTTAAATCTTATTAATATCAATTTTAAAAATTAATAATATTTTATACTATTATTTTGTAAAAAAAATTATTTATTTTTTGTTAATTTTACCATGAATTCAAATTCAATTCGTTATTTTTTAAATCTTATTCCAGCAAAAAAAGGCACTCCAAAGAAGTCATGAAAATGTAGAATTCGCTATCCGGAAGTATTGCAAATTTGGATCATTTCTAATTAGTTTTACATATCCTTGCCATTGCAAGAAGTTCTGTTTTTAGATTACCAATCACCGAATTGGAAGCGATGCTCGGACAAATTTCTTTTTCTGTGTTCTATAATGATTTTTCCTCAAGAAAAAAGGATAAAAAATTACCCATTTTTACAATTTTTTTAATGCGAATATGGCGAGAATTTTTTAAAATTATAAAGGAATTAAAATCTTTTTCTTGCTTTTCTACTAATTACACTATGCGATAAATAAAGACTTTTGGAAAAACATAAGAACTGGACAGTACAGGTTCGATTGTCCTACAATGGGGTAGTAAAACACTTTACTCAGTTTGACGAATTTGGTGACCAATTATTTTTATTGACCTCCAAATTTTCTAAAAATCAGTGGGGCCTCAAAAAACGGTGTCATCAGTATTTGGCCAACAGCTAATTCAAACTTTATAATACCGCTTAACTGTATATGGCAATAATGTAGTTAAGAGTCTGTTTAACAGATTTTTTTAACATTTCATGCCAAAAATATTTTTTCGTTAACTTTTTGTTGACAAAATTAAGGAAAAAAATGTTTTTTCACTTTTTTCAGAATAACTTACAGCGACTTGTAATTTTTAACTAACAATATTTGGCAAACTTATAGTTACGGTAGAGCTGAAAAACTTTTGTGGACATATCAATACAATCTGCACGTATCTACGCACACTAATAGCTCACACAGACCACTTTTTACCTTAAAAATTTTAGTTTTTCACTATTTTTTATGCTAAAAATTTTTTTTGAAAATAGTATATTCAAGTGCATACTTCTTTGTTGTGTTTCACTAACATTTTGTGCCCAGAATAATAATATGTTCCTGTACTTTTTTTGAAAAAAAATTAAAAAAAATTATTTTTTCACTTTTTTAAGTATAACTTGTAGGAACTCCAAATTTTTCATTACCATTATTTGGCAAAACAACAACAAACAATAAAAAATAGTAAATACTAAAATCAGCAACATAAGAAGTGGAACAATAACAAAGAAAACAAAAAAATGCAATAAAAATATAGCCTAACTCGTAAAAAACGAAAACGTTTAAGGCAGAAATTAGTTTTTCTGGGCTGTTTAGGGTGCCCAGATACATTCAGATTGTATTGACATGTTCACAAAAGTTGTTCAGCTTTACCGTAGCTACAACTTTGCCAAATATTGTTAATAAAAAATTACGAGTCCCTGTAAGTTATTCTGGAAAGAGTGAAAAAAATTTTTTTTCTTAATTTTTCAAAAAAGGTGCACGAAAAAATAGTTTTTTGGCATAAAATGGTAATAAAATTTGCTTAGCGAACTCTTAGCTACATTATTGCCATATACAGTTAAGCGGCATCACCGAGTTTGAATTTTCTGTTGGCCAAAAGTTGATGACACCTTTTTTTGAGGGCCCGCTGATTTTCCAAAACTTTGGAGGTCCATAAAACGAAATTGGTCACCAAATTCGCCAAGCTAAGTATAGGGTTTTACTACTCGTGGTAGTACAATCGAATCTATACTGTCAAGTCCGTGTGTTTTTTGGACTGTTGCACTGTGTTATCTGCATATTTTTAATAAAGATTTTTTGGAAGCAAAGAAAATGTAGCTCCTTAAAAAATACTCGCAATTTTTATACTGGGGTGATATCAATTTTAAATATTAATAATCTCTTACACTGTAATTTTGTATAATAAAATAATTGCACTTGAGTTTTGTTAATCTAAACTTTAACTCCATTTCAATATTCGTATCGGAATCGGTATCGGCGATATTTATTTTTAAGTATCGGTATCGGATCGGCAAAACGGCGTATCGTTACATCATTAAAACATCAAAAAGCACTAAAAATAGTGCTAAAAGCACTAAGCTGGCATTCCTGTATCAGAGTTCTTGTTATATTTGAGGCTACTACAACCCCCAAAGTCAAGCAGACAAATATCAAACTGTAAAGGACTTTGCATTAACCGCTTTACAAGTATGGAATTTTCTACAAACTTACTTAAGCTCTTTTTTTTTTTGGTAGCTTAGAAATTTCTTAATATTTTGTTTCTTGTCTTAGTTTTGAAAATTTTTTGACAAAAACGTCGAAATTTGTCCAAATTTAGTTATTTTTCACTCTCATTTCAGAGACTTGACTTTGATTCCTTTTCACCGCTACATAAATTGAGCTAACTAAAAAATGTTTCTGCATGTTATCACCAGGGCTCGGCAACTAAAAATTGATTTTAAGCGCTTAACAAATGCACCTAAAAATTAAAATTATGCTCAAAAATATGCATTTACCTACCAAAACTAAAATAATATGGAAATATTTATTTAAATTGTTTATTGTTATTAGAGAAAAAACCTAAAACAAATTTTTATAACTCCAAAAATATACATTTATTGCCAAAATATGCAAAAATATGCATAACTTTGCTCCACTTAGTCATAAAATAATGAAACTTGAAACATAAGGTCTCCATACAGAGGTTACCTCATAGGTGAAGTTTGCCATAAAAGCTTCCCGAGATGTTCATATTTTAGTACATATTCACTGACTGACTCACTGACTCATCGATATTATTTGGTACTTCCAATATAGCTAGACACACAGGTAGGTCGTGATGAGTAATTAACGAAAGAAATTTGAAAATGGGCACTTTTCATATGGGGGGATTATGGTGCCCCTTTTTTGTATGGGGCACTTCCAGTATAGCTAGAAAGCTGAAATTTGATATACAGGTAGAAAACGGAAATTTTTCATCTAGGTCGTGGGGAGGGCTAGAATGCCCTTTTTCTGTATAGGGCACTTATTGTATCAAATGAAAGTTTAGAAAAAAGAACTGAGATCCGCACAAAAGCATAAATGTGAAAATAAGGCCAAGCTCGTATCTAAAATTTCGGCCATAAAAAGTATCGAAAAAAGGACCAAGTTCTTGATAGGTACAATACCATCTCATTTCTAGGCAGCCTGTTAGCTATCATATAATATATAGCAGTTTATTGAAATTGTTAAATTTGGCTCCTGAAGCTCCTAGGAGACCCCTAGACGGGTCAAATGCATAGCCGACTCCCATTAGTTTTCTAAACATACCTATCGCCCATCTCCATTCCTTAGGGAGACTTCCATACATAAAAATATCTCGACTTTGAAGTAGCTATTTAGCAAACAAACCAATATAAACGTTGATAAAATTAACAGAAGTAAGACGATTGAAAAGAGGGATATAATTTCACACAAATTTTCAAGACCCTGGTTGAGGACCATATATAACTCAAGATTGTATAAATCATAACACGATGAGAAGAATTTTGGAGTAAATAATTTTTTGTAATATGTATAACTACTGTTGATAATTTGTTAAACACGTGATACTAATCTGACGAGAGAGAACATAACCTCAAAATTTGTTTAATTTCCTGGTTGAAAGCCATATATAGCTCAAATTGGAGAAGATTGTTACTGGTGGAGACGATGTATACTCTAGGAGTGGACTTTAGGATTCCCTACTTCCTGTGCTAAGGCTGGGTCGATTGGGGCCTTAAGAAAGCTCCTATACGTTGAAGACCCCGGCACATTGCTCATGATAGCTAGCCATTTTTACTAAGTTTAAAAAAAATTATAAAAATTCAATTTATAGTATTAATTTGTTTAAAGGTGCAAATTCAAACTATTTTTTTAATTACAACCTTATTTTATTTTTTCTGTGCATAGAATTTGTATGAAAAAACACGTTACGACGGAGTTCTATTTCCACATCTAATATTTCATATAAATTTCATAAATTTTGTAAATTGAACTTTTAACCGACTTCAAAAAAAGGAGAAAGGTTATCAATTCGTCATGTACTTTTTTATGCATGTTCTCTCAAAACTCCGCCATTTATGAACCGATTTCATTTTTTTTTCTCTATTCAAAAGGATGTACTTCCAGATTGGTCCCGTTGAAAGATGGGCGGGGTCACGCCCATACAAAGTAAATATACATTCGCTTTCAACTACTTCTACTCAGTCGATTCTTATGAAACTTTACACACATTAAGCTTCTGTTTATCAGGATCAAAAAAGTGGGCTGTGCCACGCCCATGAAAAGTAAATACAGTGTGGCACAGAATGAGCTATATGGTTTAAATGGTTTATAACTTATTATTTATGCGATTATTATAGTTTTTTTGTTAAATACAGTATATTATTGCGGAATTTTTCGCAATTAGCTTTGAAAAATGATATCCTGTAAGTGATATCCATTTTCTGCTTGCAGATACGTGCTCTTTTTAGCATATTTTCTATAATTTTTCGCAAAATTTCGGGTGTAGTGGCCATGATTTCATTTCGAATATTGGTTTTTAGTTGGGGCATGGTTCTTGGTTTGTTATTTTGACCAGTGTGCACGGTAGGTGTTCTTCCGGCACCAGGAAGTGTTCTTACAGACCCATATTAACGAAATTTTCCAATCAAATGGTTTATTGCTGACGCTGTGCGTGCAATGCGCACATTAAAATGACGACGATGTGCACGCAAAATTCAATTATTTTTGTACGTTGTTCGATCGTGTAATGATTCATAATTAATTCCCCAAGCCTTCTTAACAAAATGCTGAAAAAAAACAAAGAAAAAATAATAATTAAAAAAGTTATAAAGAATTCAAGCCAACCTGTATTATTTTTCAACAAACTTCTACTTAACCGATTCTTCTAAAACTTTGCATACACCTTTAGTTATCCGCTACAATACAACATTATGTTTAGAAAACTACTTCTACTTATCCCATTCTTATGAGACTTGGCACACACAATTAGTTCTCGTAAAAGTAAATGATGATGAAATATGGGGCGGTGCCATGCCTATTTTGTAGTCGGTTTTTTTTCAAGAATTATATTGTTTGTTTTGTCTTATAAAGACATACATGCATATGTCAATCGATATATATATATACCGATTTCTAAAATAATTATAGTCTGGCGGGCCAAACACTGTACAGCACATCTACAAAAGACAACTACAAAACAATTCAAAGCAACATGCAAATCGCAAACAATATTATTTTGTTCGTACTTTTCAAATGCAAGTACATAAGTACTGTGTTAGAAAATTCCAGGTACAGAATCTCCACAATTCGCATGAATAAAAACAATATTAAAAGTCTTGTTAATGGTGCTGATAATACATGTATTCGTACTTAAGGTATGGTCACACTTGGCAAATATTTGCCGAAAAAAACATGACCAACAGATAAGCTAAAATTGTATTTCCTTTAATTCCAATATTTTTTTCAATATTGGTTCGCATTTATTAAAAATAATACAAAAATAGCTTAGACCACACAATTTCTTGTCGTACACTTTATTGTCCACTAATATTGATGAAACATATATGGCTTAAAAGGTATTTTTCTCTAGATATGCACAACATATTTGTTTACTTCAAAAACCCGGTTACAAAACCGGTTACAGAAAAACCCGGTTACGAATCAAGTTGTGGACTTTCGACCACTGGGCGGGATCCTAGCTAACTTTATTTTGTGACATAAAAACCAAGTTAAATCACTTACCAAAAGTAATGTGTACGTTTTTTTTTGCAAATATTTTAAAAGTGTAAACGTACCTTTACTCTCATACACATGTGTTTTGTGGCTAAAATTCAGTTTTTTTAGTTTTATTTGTTTGTGGAGTATATTTCAATTTTATTAGCAAGTGCAATTTTTTGAAGGTGACTTCTAAATGTAAAAATACACATAAATTTATCATATACAAAAATCTGCATAAACAAACTAATAATTATGTGTTGTAGAAAAATCAAATAAAACTACAAAAAATCTGACAGTGCAAATAAAGTAATAAAAGCCAGATACAAGAGTTTCATTTTCATAAAATTTTTCCTTTCGGAATATACAAGTAGCTAACAAGAAAACCATAGATGAGAAAATGATGCAGGTGTAAAGTTATTTAATAGTTTTAAACAAATATAAATTATTTTTCTTGTTTCTGTTTGTAGTCTTAGCCAAATGCTGAAATCACATTACTCGCATATGCTTAAGCTACAAATTTAATAGCAGAGAAGGATTTTTATAAAGATATAAAATCACAAAGGAAACCAGTTGAAACGCCCAATTAATTAACAAGCTAAGAAAACTTTTAATAGTTATTTCAAAAATTCAAATGTACTAAGTTACAAGTAGTAGTTCTAACCAATTAAAATTGTTAACTTAATAAAGCTGTTAAAGTCTGCATAACTACTGGAACTTAAAAACAATTTTTTTTATATTAAAAGACTTTTAAATGCTTTAACTTGCATAAAGTTTTATTATAACTTTATAAATTTGGCTTCCGTTTAAAATATCTTTTTTATTTTCGCCATTAATAACACTATGAAACAAAAGTTGAGAAAAAAATTATTCAGAGGCTCTCATGCACCAATTCTATTTGGTTGGAGCCCATAGAGAAAGAAAATACGTATGGTTTTTATAGGTCAGGTTTTATAGGTCGGGTTTCTTAAAGTTTGAACTTTAAACAGTCATTACTTCTTTGTTTCAAAACAGATTTCTGCGATCTTTTTCAAATTTCAAAGATATGATTCTTATCTTTCAAATAAGGCTTTAGCTTTTCTATAAGATTTTTGGGTAAAGGTTCCCTGATGATCTGCATTTAGGCTCAGTAAAATGCGCATAGGAACTAGCTAATACCCCTTAGTAATCCATGTGAATGTGTTTTTATAAAATAATTATTATTCTACTGAATAGCCAAAATATTAATTTTGGGAAATAGCGCAATTATAAATTTAAAAAACATACCTTTTTGCAATTTCCAAAAAATCACTAATTTTCGTAGGACATTTTTGCCAGCTTATTTCTCTTCAAGGAAAGTTTTTTGACCATTTTTCAAGAAAGTGAAAAAAACGCATACAGCAAACATTTTGAGGGTTGTATTGTTTTACATGAAAATGCTGAACATAACTTTTAGCCAAAATGTAAGTATTACAAGATTTTCTATACCAGTACCCATGTTCTGTAACTAAAGTGAGAACTTTTCAATGCGAGTAAATTATTATCATCCTGTAGAGCACAGTGTGAGTAAAATAAGCCTTCAATTTTCTTTGTATAGTTTAATGCACCGAATTTAGTTATTTTATAAATCACCCTGCAAAAAACGGGATGACTAACATAATTATTAAATTTTTTCTCGAACATGGGCACAGATCACTATAACAATGTGTAAAGGGGCGAACTTTAACTCCCCCTAAAATATTTCCCAGGTGTAAACTTTCAAAATGGTGCTCCCTACCAGGATCAGTCGTTAGAGTTTAAAAAAATCGGATTTGTTATGCAGTACATTTTATTAGATTGTAAGAAAACAAAAGACTTTAGACACAAACTTTTTTTGTTTCTTTTATGCAAATTTTTTCAAATGAAAGTCGTTGAACCTAGAATACAGAAACAACTAATTAGTTCTGGTTATACTTTATCAGAAAAAATTTTCACAGATCACGACATCGCTCCATTTTTTGGTTTTTTTCTACTCATTTAGGAATATTAAATATTCAGCCGAACTATTTTGCGCATTTTTACGTATTTAAGGTTTTTTTTTTTAATTTTAGTCAGTTTTCATAATTCTAGTGATATGTAAACAATTGCACAGGCCAACAGGAATCGTGTATCCTGAAGCTTTTCAGACAATTTGAATACACATAGAATTGAGCTTCAATGCCTATAAATTATTATTTTTTAATTGTCTCTGGTTCTCGAGATTTGCCGTTATGTAGAAAGTTAAGAAGCTTGTTCCACATAATTTGCTATAGCTCAAAAACAAACCGTTCGATTTAATTAAATAAAATACAAAAAATTGGGACTAAATGTATCTTCAAATTATGTTCTTATCAATTCTTGGCTAGCCTAGTAGTTTTAGAGATATTGAGGAAGTTTTGGCAAACAAACACATTTTCCAGGAAAATTTTTAAATTTTGTCTCTTAATTAATTCATAAAAAAATCTAAAACGAATAAAATCTTAAACTTTATTCTTAAATTCAGAGTTGTGGAAAATACATATTTGAAATTTTTTAGTTTAAAATACAAATACTTCTTTGTTTTTGTATTTCAAATAAAAAAGCATTTGTATTTTAAACTCAAAAACTTTAAATACCAATTTTCCACAACTCTGCTTAAATTATATAATAAATGTGAGCACAAAACTTCAGTTTGCTCATAATGTTCATTATTGAATTGTTCTCTTCTTTTATTGCTTTTGATTTTATGAGAAAACTAAAATTGTTATTCCCTTTTATGAAAGCACACAACCAGTGCTGCCAGGCATTTTTTTTTCCCAAAAATCGTCAAATTTGGGAAAGATAATCGTCAAAATCGTCATGGTTTTCGAAAAAATTTCGTCAAAAAATCGTCACACTAAAAATCAACTGTTTTATAAAAAAAAACTAGAGTCCGACCGAAACCAGTTTTTGACGCCGAACCCGAACCGAACCTAGTATTCGGCAAAAAGGACGAATATTCGGCCGAATCCGAAACTTGCCGAAACTTGCCGAAACTTTTTTAGCATTAACTGATATTGACATTTTAAAAACTTAAAAGCACTTAAAAGACATTTATTTTATTAACGGCCCTTTTCACCATGTGATTAAACGTTAACGTCGTCTTTAACGGCAAATTCGGCATACAAAACTCTCCGTTAGTCCCAGTTTACACAATGCAAGTCTTATTGATCAGCTTCTTATTCAGCTGGGAGAAAAACAGAGAAATGTGTATTCATTTCTCTGTCTTTCTCACAGCTGAATAAGAAGCTGATCAATAAGACTTGCATCGTCTAAACGTCGACTTAAAGTATACGTTAACTTTTAACTGTACACTGTGAAAAAGTGCGTAAGAGTATTTCTACATACATACAGTGTCAGTCAAAATAATAGTAGAAATTTAATATATTTCTTTCCATCGAGCATATATAAATCTTAAACATTTACGAACATATGACTAATAGGAACTTGGTATGAAATTAGCTTAAATGATGAATAGAACTGAAATATTGGGTTCGGTACACATACATTGAGGAGTGTTTTATCTCTCTATTGATGACGTTACAAGAGCAAGAGCAAAAAGTTGAGTCGGAATAACTAAAAAGATATATGTACCTATTTTCGACACTAAATTTATACGATTTCGTTTACTTCTACTAAAATTAAGTTTTTTGTTTACGCCCTCATTGCATCGATGATATACACAATAAAGAATTTTTCTCGACGGTGTTTAATTTATCGTGGAGATTGAAAATGAGCTTTTTCATATTTTGAAATTATTTAAAAAAAATTTATTTTAAAAAACAAATAATCAATTTCAGAGCAAAATAGCAGAACTAAATTCGATTGCGAATAATCGATTTATTATAACATAAAATAGATTTTCGATTGGAATCGAAATCGGTTTACCATTCTCTAGTTTATGCTTTTTATTTTGGCAACAAATAGTTGAATACTTTATGTTACTATGTATATCTTTTGCTTGCGCTTTATAAAACTAAGTAAAATTTTCCTTCAATTTGAAAAGACATGAGACGGGAAAAACAGATTCATGGCGGTGAAATATTTTAAACTAGGAAAATACTACTTCGATTAACTTCCTTATTTATAGAGAATAAAAACTTTCGGTTTCGGTATTCGGCCAAAAAGTTGGCCTAAACCGAATATCAGCCGAAACCACAATTTTAGCCGAATCCGAAACCGAAACCGAATATTCGGTCGGACTCTAAAAAAAACCAACAGTGCTTTATAAAAATAAAACAATCATTTCTATAGAAAATAGCAATTCAACTGTTTTATTAAAAAAAATAAAAACAAACACAAAACAATAGGAAATTTAAGACTATCTTATAATTATTTAGCCAATTCAAAGCTAGTTTATATATCATATTATTTTGAATTTATAATGATTTTATGCTTTGACAGTATATTTAAAAATTTTATGTAATCCAAAATATGCAAAGTTATAAGAAACAGAAGTTTAATGCCGATATATCCATATAAATACCAACACATTTTAGTACAGTTTTTGGACAATAAACTTTGTTTTTTCAATTTTATTGTTTTATTTTCGTATAATCTTCAGATTTTGATAGAAGTTTATATTTTTCACATATGTATGTATACAACTTTTTCGTGAAAATTTAATACGAGAATTAAATCACTTTCATGTTGATATTAACTGCACTTTCCCAGTGTTTCCATTGGTTTATTTTTTCATTCCCATTTTTCTGATTTTTTGTTCTACTTAAGACAAACTTTTTTGGTTTGATTTTATACTTAACATATGAACATGAAAACATGTGAAAAGCTGAAGCCAGTAGCTACACAGAAAAAAATAAGTTTCGTTTTTGATAACAAAAATCCCGGTATTCAATAATTTTTTTTTTCAAATTTCCTGTGATAAAGAATTCCCCTATATTGATAACAAAATTATTTCAAAATAAAAATATATATATAAATTTAAAAAATGTTGACATGGCTGGAATACGAACCCAGGCTTTCCGGACGTAAAGCATACACTCTATAGCTGAGCCATATCCCATTTATTTTTTTATGGGATACAACTTGTTTTAAATAGTTATGTATAAAAAGAAAAGAAATAACCGGCATGGAAAAGAAATACTTTAGGGATGTAACGATACGCCGTTTTGCCGATCCGATACCGATACCGATATTTAAAAATAAATATCGCCGATACCGATACCGATTCCGATACCGATACGAATATTGAAATTGAGTTCAAGTTTAGATTAACAAAACTCAAGTGCAATTTTTTATTATACAAAATTACATGATAAGAGAGAATATTTGATATTGATAAAACATTGGAAGTAATTTTTAAGGAGCTACATTTTCTTTGCTTCCAACAAATCTGTATTAAAAATATGCAGATAATTAGTAGAAAAGCAAGAAAAATTGTTTAATTCCTTTATAATTTAAAAAAATACTCGCCATGCTTTTTAAAAAATCGATTTTTTTTAAAGGACATTTATCAACTATAATATTCATCTAAATAACTTAATAGCTTAATTATTAAAAGACTTCTAAGTTTATATTTATTCACTTAAATTTACATGAAAATACAGTTCTGAGTTTAAATTCGCATAAAAAAATTGTGAAAATGGGTACTTTTTTATACTTTTTCCTCAAGGAAAAATCATTATAGAATACCGAAAAAGAAATTTGTCCTAGCATCGCTTCCAATTCGGTGATTGGTAATCGAAAAACAGAACTTCTTGCAAGGGCAAGGATATGTAAAACTAATTAGAAATTATCCAAATTTGCAATACTTCCAGATCGCGAATTTTACATTTTCATGACTTCTTTGGAGTATCTCTTTTTTGCTGGAATAAGATTTAAAAAACAACGGCTTGAATTTGAATTCATGGTAAAATTAACAAAAAAAATAATAATGTTTTTACAAAATAACAGCATAAAATATTATTAATTTTTAAAATTGATATTAATAAGATTTAAAAAATAACGAAGTGTATTTAATTCATGGTAAAATCGAACAAAAATAAATTATTTGTTAAAAAAAAACTCTGAAAAAATGTTTAAAAGTATCGTCGTATCGGCAGTAAAATATCGCCGATACCGATGTATCGGAAAATCTGAAGTATCGCCGATATATCGGTATCGGTATCGGTATTCGTTACATCCCTAAAATACTTACAACGAAATATTTTATTATGTTAAAGATAAATGTTATTGAAATTCATTTTTTTTAATAACATGGTTTTATTGAATATAATTCTTGTCTATTTTTTTCTGTGTAATTGTTTATTAATACGATTATTTCGAACGTATTTGCTTGTGAACCCAAATTGATTATCAGGCTAAGGTTCGTAACAATTAATTCAGAAAGAATTGGGCTTGATTACTATTCCAAGGAACAAGGGAACAATTAAGATCAACTCAATTCTTCAACGTACACAGCAGAACAGAGTAGCGCCACTTTCGGAAGCCACTACACTTCCATCGTCAGTACTCACGTGTATTTTGCTTATCACTACTTTTAAGGTGGCTTTGTTGAATGTAGTTTCAATAATTATATGTATATGTACAATGTATGTATTAGTGATGTTACGAGGAATGTTGAACTTCAAAAATAAAAGTTTTGAAGTCTTTTCTCCATCAAGCCTATTGCACGGTGTGTAATTAAACTCCGCACCACTAAATAGTCGCTCGCTCGGAACACTCGCCGCTGGTATCACTAAATATTGCCTGCGTATCAAAACAAAAAATCGCCAATCGTCATTTGGTAAAATTTATGCAAAAAATCGTCACGTTTAACACCACTGCACGCAACAACAATGCCGACCAATGTTTATTGTTGTGTCGAAGCAAATTTCAATTATGTTAAGGCAAATTTTAACTGTGACAATTGTGTCAGCTGAAATGAAATATTGTTATAGTCTGACAACATATGTATGTATGTATGTATGCGTGAAAGAAGAAACAAATAAAGCCAGGGACTTTTTTTTCTTAAGAAGTATATGTATTTGTTTCAAGTGTTGTGAAATGCTGTCCATGTTGAATTGTACAGGATTTTTATTGTACCGTTGACACAAGTGGCGATTTGACTTTTGTACAATGAATATATTTATTGTTGTTTCATTGTTCTCTATATTTGCTTTACACTGAATTAGAATTACAACTACATATACTATACAAACAATATTTGCGCTTGAAAAAATACAATAATGTACATTTTTAATGGCAGTGCGCACACGTTTATTATATACCTACATATGTTCCAAGTAAAATGAGCCATATGCCATTAAAATCGATTCAGAAATTTTGATTTTATTCAGAATAAAGAAAAATTGGGAAAAATTTCTATTTCCTTACAACACACAAACAATCACACAAATTAAAATTTTATTTAAGTTTTTAAATTTATAATCGCATTATTTCCCAAAATTAATATTTTACTGATTCAGTAAAATATTAATTGTTTTATTAATAATTCTTGAAAAAAAACGACTACAAAATAGGCGCCCATATATTTTATCATCATGTACTTTTACGAGAGCTATTTGTGTGTGCGAAGTCTCATAAGAATAGGATAAGTAGAAATAGTTAAAGTTACATATAATTTACTTTTCATGGGCGTGGCGCTGCCAACTGTTCTAACCACAATGTTGTATTGTAACAATAACTAAATGTGTATGCAAAGTTTCTTAGGAATCGGTTAAGTAGAGGTAGTTAAAATGCTTATTTACTTTTAATGGGCGTGGCACTGCACACTTTTCTAAGCATAATGTTGTATTATAACGATAACTAAAGGTGTATGCAAATTTTCATAAGAATCGGTTAAGTAGAAGTTGTTGGAAAAGAATATTTACTTTGCATGGGCGTGGCACAGCCCACTTTTTTTAATCCTGATGTAGTATTTAAACAGAAGTTTAATGTGTGTGTAAAGTTTCACAAGAATCGGTTGAGTAGAAGGAGCTGAAAACGAATGTGTATTTACTTTGTATGGACCAATCTGGAAGTATGTACATCCTTTTGAATAGAGAAAAAAATCCGATATCGGTTCATAAATGGTGGAGTTTTGAGGGAACACAAATAAAAAAATACATGACGGTTAAAAACACATTGAAATTGATGACCGAGGGGTATTAGCTAGTTCCTATGAGCATTTCACTGGGTCTATAATCAGATCGGTAGGCAACATTTACCCAAAAATCTCATTAAAAAAAACTAAAGATATTATAGCAAACTTTTATTTAAATAAATAAGAAGCTTAAACAATATCAAAGCTTTAACATGAACTCATGACGGGATTTTTTCCCATTCTAAATTGTAGTTGTAAGAAGGTAAGTAGAAAAATAAATGCAAAAAGAACAACAACTATAAATTAAATATAGTGTGATGTCAAACAAGTGTTTTTGGCCGGGTGCTGCCATTTTTAAATAAGTGATTTTTATTGAGAGTTGCTAATTAGCCCCAGTGAAATGCGCATAGGAACTAGCTAATACCCCTCGGCAATCAATTTCAATGTGTTTTTAATAAAACAGTTAATATTTTACTGAATAAGTAAAATATTAATTTTGGGAAATAGTTATAGATGGGATTCTACCCGGTATTTACCCGATGTATGGGTAAATACCAGGGAAATACCGGGTATATTCCTTTCTTGGGAATTTATTTGGGTATTTATAAAAAGCATTTGAAAAGGAACATTTTCTTTTGACATCAAAATTATAAAACAAAAACGTTTAATATACATTTTTATTTTGGTACTCTTTACAATTTTAGTGATTTCTTCTATAGTTAGCGATTTCTCATGAATATGCTTTTTAGAGGTTTCCGATGGTGAAAATTCTCGCGAATTTTTTCAATGTTCGGGATAGAAGGTACTTTTTGCATGTTTTTTGGTTCTTTACAGTTTACATGATTTTTAAAACATATTAGACTTTGTTATCATGCTGCTGTTAGCAAGTTTTTGCGAATTCTCGCCATTGTCACGATTTTTTCCGAATTTTTGGCATTCCTTGCAGTTTTAGCGATTTTTAATCAACATTATGGCTTGTTTAAAATTTTGCAATTTTTCGCGAACTTTCGCTATTTTCGCGATAGGTGAAACTTTTCCAAAGGTTTTGGTTTTCTTACATTTTAATTAATAGCAAAATTGTTATCTTTCATACATAAGCAAGTTTTGGCGAATTTTCGTAATTTTCGCGATTTTTACCGAGAGGTTAACACTACTAGTAGTTTGAGCGAGTTTTAATCATAAAATTTGCAGTGCAATGAGTTCGTTTATTAATTTTTCCCAGCCTTCGGGTATATACCAGAGTATTTACCCATTTTTACCCAATTTACTAATTTTACCGGGTATTTACCAATTGGGTATTTACCCTTTTCCATCTATAGAAATAGTGCGATTATAAATTTAAAAATTCAAATTTTAGGAATTCCCAATAAAAATCATTTATTCAAAATTTTATTGTTGTGCTAGCCCCACCCGTTGTGCTTCGATACCCCACTGTTGTGAAGATATAGGAAAATTAATACATAGTCCTACCTCCTATGCCACGAGGGTTTTGTTTAAAAATGCAATTTGTTATCAGAGTAACTTTAATCAAATTTAGAGTCTCGCCATGGGGGTTCTCTAGATATGTATAGGATAATTACAAATTACTGTAAAGATATGTACAGACAATTGTCAGATCTTACAATATTGTAAGTAAAATGTGATAAAAATTTCTTACAATCGTGTGAACTGAAAATTTTTGTCTGACAACGTTGGAAGAAAAAACATTGTCAGTCGATTTTAAACTACCTGCTGACAAAAAATTGTCAGACATTTCACAATCGTGTGAACACATCGCGTTGCCATTGTCAGATTATTGTCAGACATTTTTTAAATGTCAGATGTGCGAAGTTTCTGCATCTGATAATGGCGTCATTGTCAGAGTTCTTTATATTGGCAGCACTGCACACATCTTTTTTTAGGGAAAAAGGAAAATGAAAGAAAATATGCAGCTAAATAGTCACTTTTTAGAGTTAACACAAGCACATATGATAAATAATTGTTAATTGTCAACGACAAACAACAGATCTGACAATTTTTGGATCTGACAATCGTGTGAACTGCCAATTTCTTGCTGACAATATTGTCAGATAAATTTATTGTCAGACAATTGTCTGCCAATAAATTGTAAGCTTTTCTAACAACTTTGATACAACCGTGTGAACTAGCAATATAGCTTGTGCTGACAATTTTTTATTGTCAGTACATCGTCTGCACATTGGCAGATCTGACAATATTGTCAGATCTTAATCTGACAACCGTCTGTACAGGGCTTAAGTCTCCACATCCTCCTATACCACCAGGCTTTTGTTGAAGAGTGCAATTTGTTCTCAATTTAAGCAACAAAAAATTTTGAGAGTCTCGCTTTTAAGAATTATATTGTATGGGGGTACCTGTCATAGATTATACGTAGATAGTCAACTAAAACTTCAAAAACCAAAGTCTGCTGTCAAAAATCTAAGTCTAAGAATGTGTTAGTAGAACATTTTGTTTTAGTATTGGTTTAAAATAAAATATTCCCCACAGCTACAAAACCATACTTAGTAGAGTTGCAAAACTATCGATAGTCGCCCCATTCGATAGTTTCGATAGTTCGTTATACAA
The DNA here is from genome assembly GCA_956483635.1 of Panzeria rudis. Lineage (NCBI taxonomy): Eukaryota > Metazoa > Arthropoda > Insecta > Diptera > Tachinidae > Panzeria > Panzeria rudis. The sequence goes on from OY101448.1 coordinate 128,799,730, forward strand.
CTATCGATAGTATCGAATTTCTAGAATAATGCTAGAGTTTTAACCTTTCATTCATTAAAAGGTTTTTGATTTCTTTAACAAATCTTATATGGGAATTTTCTTAGCAATTATTTTATAAAATAAAGTTTTTTTTAACAAATTGAGTTATTTTTTTTATGAATCTATTATTATCTGGTACAATATTTAATATCGTTACCTTAATATAGAAATGCCTTAACTCGTTTTTGTTCAAATCGAATTTTTCGCATATTGCGATAGATTAAAGATCCATCGAGCGAAATTGACTATTAAAGCATTGTGCGGGATAATTATAGATAAGGACATTAAAATAAAAATGTTAAGAACCATAAAAAAATGGATAATCTATCTGTTCATAGAATCCGATACGGAATTGGATTGGTAACGGAATTCCAATTGTGAATGCGTTCATGAAATCGTAACGAAATTGCTTTGTTCAAAAACTGTTTATTTTCGTTCAAAATTCAAAATATCGTTTACTAAGTTGTGTATTTAGTAATTAGAGGCTAGGAAAAATTTGTGCTACCTGATAAATGCATAAATTAAAGGGCTCCTGAACTCCATGAGCAATTAATTCCGTTTCTCAACGGAAATTTCACCAATTCAAGTACAAACGGATTTCATGAACGCAACCGGCTTTGTATTGGAGCCTGTAATGGATTCTGTAAACAGGCTGAATAGCTTCAAAACGGCTGGACCGATTTTCTTCCAACGTAGCGCAGACCCAGTCACCTTTCAATAAAAAAAATTAATTAAAATCGATCAAGCCGTTTGGGAGCTTCATTGCCACAGACACACAGCTTTAAGAGGATACTAGCTGAAGTACAATAGTTTAGACAATGCTAATTCATTTACAACTTTTATTTACCTCCACCATTAATTATCATAAGTTCAATAACAAGAACTTAGCTATAAATGAGGGTTCAAGTAAAGCGAAACATAAGCTTTTGGACTCTAGTTTTATCTACGGTAACTGGAGTACCCAATAATTTTTCTTAATAATGATACATATATCGACAGTTTTCACTTTTAAGCAACTATTGCGGTCAGAATTTATGGATACAATTTTTTTCGATAGTGTCGATAGTGAGAAAAAACATCGATAGTCCATTAAAAATAAAACTATCGATACTATCGATAGTACCATCGATTGTTTTTCAGCTCTAATTGTACAAAAAGTATTTAACAAAATTTATATTTTTTAAACACGAATTTTTAGTTATTATATACAATTAATTTTGCATTAATTAATGAAAATATGAATCTAGAATAGGGCTGCCATACGTCCTGGTTTTCCAGGATTGTCCTGGTCTTAGACAAATTGTCCTGGTGTCCTGGCCCACTCTTAAATTGTCCTGGTTTTTTGATACAGGCCATTGGAGACAAAAATTTAATTTCTGCTGATTTTTGTTATGAACAGAGGTTAAGCTCTTGTTATAACGCTGTTTACATGAAACAATTTTACCAGCATTTCGTCCTCTTATTATTGGTTTGACCCATAAAAATAGGAAAAAGCATTAGAAAGCAGCAAACCAATAATAAGCTGACGATTTGCTGCCTGGGGCCAGGGCTGCCAAATGATTTTTCGTGGTTTTATTAATTGTTATTAATAAGAAAACAAAAAAATAGCAATCGCCAGTAATTTATTGTGGTTTATAAACATAAATGCATAACAAAAAAAATGATTTTACAAGCTTAAATATATTCCATGGAATATATGTAAATGATTTTCAGAATGAATAAATCGCTTTTAATATGAGTGCCAAAACAATTGCTTTTATGAGTTTCAAATAATCTGTAGAATAAAGAATTCCTTCTAAAGTTTAATTTTCTTAGGAACATCGAAATTTAGTTTAGTTAGCCGCGTACTGAAGAGTGTGCTAGGCTATTAACTGGGAGGTCGCAGGTTCGATTCCTACCAAGACTCGGGTGTTTCTGCAGAACAGCTCAAAAAGGCTTAATCAGTATGTGCGTTTGTTAAATTTACGTAGCTAAATATTTGTCCGATATTTGCAGACAAATGTGGGAGAACCATAATTTTTTTTTAAATTCTGCTAAAACTGGAAAAGCCTTTGTGGAATCGCCTCGCTTTATTTTAGAAATTGTTTGCCAAAAATTATATAAATTAATTTCAGTCTTTTTGAATATTTGTTCAAGAACTTTCAATCTATAAAATTCAGAAATTTCTAATAATATCAAAAATAGTGGTGATTTTTTTCTTCATTACGATATTTGAATTTATTTACAGTTACCATAAAAATCAAAGCCCATGTGTTTATTTTCGCTCCTCGTAGTTTTAAATGAATTTTTTAGTTTATTATTTTTTATGTATGAATTACATGTTAAGTTTTGTATCTATTGTTTAATTGTTGGACTTCCATTTGAAATATATGGTACCAAAATAAAAATTTGTTGTGGCTCATTTTTATATGATTAGTTCTTGGAGTATAAAACATGTTTGAGGGCTTCGTAAGGATAGAAGAATGCATTTTAAATTTAATTTCTATCTTCATTACTTTAGGCGATAAACGGTTAACAAAAAAGTACCAAAATTATATGTTTACCCTTTTTCGGCCCCTAAATGTAAAAATTTCAAAAAAGTACCAAACACCCGTCCGCTTATTTTTTGATATTATTATGCTGTTTTTGGAATTTTATGTCTACCTTAGTTAGATCCGGAGATATAAAGTTACCGAATTTACCCGCTTTTACCCGTTTTTACCCCCTTAGCGTTTGAATTTCCCAAAACCCCGTCTTAGTGGATCTATATATCCTGAGGGGAGCCCACATACGAAATTTCAACTTTCTAGCTGTAGTCGTTTGGGCTGGGCGATGATGAATCAGTCAATCAGTCAGTTACTCTTTTATTTATATAGATTACCTGTATCGCAACTTACTAAAATTTGCAAATAAATTCTAAAGCGTTAAAATTTTAAAAGGTTAAAAGGTTTTAATAGTACATATCGCAAAAATTATAAAAATTCGCAAATAATTTTCGGATACAGATAGAAGCCGTTGTTGAATTATTTTCACATAATTTTACATTGTCGTACTAAATATTATTTTATGTATGTAATATTTGTTCTCATTTGTTTTGTATCATCTTGTTTATATTCAAATTGCATACTAAAAATGAGGGGTTGTTCACAACAGTCATATATTATAAGTTTTTTTTAACTTATGACATATGACTATGATACCTTGTGAATCCCCAAATGTAAAATTTTTATAACTACTTTATTTGATAAATTTTAAAAGTGTTCATCATCTTGATGAATTCTTCCTCGTTGTGTTAATAATTTTGGAAAAAAATTATCAAATGGCTTAAAGACACATTATTCACGAATTCATGGCGTGTTATCGACAACACAACAAATTTAAGTAAAAGAAAATACTTATTCGTACATATATTTTGATTTATACGTTTTTTAATGACTTCGTAGATTCATTTCATTTAACACATGACAATGATTAACTTCTGATTTAATTGATGTGGACAAATAAACATGAAAATTGTTTGTGTTATACACGTAGTCATTATGGTTAAAGTTATAATTATTTAATTAAACATTTTAATAACAAATGCTTTGATTATAATTTGGTGGAAAAGTTTACTTATTGTTTGCAAACTTTTGATCAACGAACGTTTAGAAACGAGAATTTTAAATCCAAAGAGTCTGCAGGTTGAGTTCTAACATTAAATGTTTGTCTATTTACATGTTTGCTTTCGGATAGACATCAATATAATTTCATTTCATTAAAATTTATTGACGTTTTTATTTGCACGTTGTGAATTTTTCAATTGCAAGCCACTCACATTGAAATGATTAAAAGGACAAAGAACACATACATATGTACATATATATTTTGCAAGATAAATTATGTAATACTTTTTTATTCGCGTTTTAATTCAGTTAACACAGTCTTAAAATTAAATTGAAATATATTTCATATGAAAAACAATAAAAAATAAAGAAATTCCAGATTCCATAAAAACCAAAAAATAATAATATCAATTTGGCCCAAGACAGCGCATGACCAAAGGTATTGCGGTTTGTGATGGAAATCGTTCGATTTGAAATCGACGCCGATTTTAAAAACAAATTCTACTGAAAGATGACTCATTTACCTCTTTTAATGTTTTGAAGGCTTAGAATATTTTATTCGAATATTTTTTTTCGATACAATAAGATTTTTTTTTTTGAAAGCGGAGCCGATTTGAATCGTTCGATTTCCATCACATACCAGATTATATCATATTTATTCGTTTTGTTACTGTTGTCTAGTAAACTTGAAAAACTTAACATAATCTTGTACTAAAGTCATTTGATTCCAATATAAATCCACCCAACGAGCATAGGCCGACTGATAGGCTAAATTAAGGGAATCTGGTGTGGCATTTGTTAAAGTATTTGATAAATTAGTTTGGTTGGAGATATCAGTGGTACCAGTATTATTTTGAGATTTAAGTAATTCTTCATCCCCCTCCTCCTCCACACCATTATCATTACCATCATCTTCAGCATCTTCATCTGTATCAAAATAATGCTCACTTTCATCATTTTCCTCCTCTTCTTCTTCTTCTTCTTCTTCTTCTTCTTCGTATTCGCAATCCTCCTCTTCCTCATCACTTTCATAAGAATTATCTTCGCTTGATGTATAGTACACTTGGATTTGTTGTGGTTTTGCTGCTTCGTGGTTATTATGTTCAGACGATTCTATGCCTGATGAACCAGATGTAGATGTTTTCTCATCAAATCCACTTGTATTACCACTACGTTCTATCTCTGAGCCAGAATTAACCAAATTTTCCTCTTGAGGTGTAGTTGCACTATCAGTTGAACTTTCATTAGTTTCAATATTATCTAGGGCATTTACAATAGGCGATACAGAATTTGGCGGAGACTGATAGGGAGGAATCTCAATCTAAAAAAAATTATAATAATAGCAATTGAGTTTTAATCGTATTTGCCATTCGATGAGAGAATTTAAAAAGTTCTTGCTTACTTGAGCCGTTTTATTGATCGACAATTTCTGCTTCAATTTTTGATGTTGTTGGTGTGGTTTGTTTTTATGATGTTGTCCCGACAAGATATCTGGCATAAATTCTGGCAAAATCGGTCCTTGATTATGAGCTGGCGATGGAAAATGCTTTTGCTCCTCACCTTCTCTAGGAGTCTCTGTACTTATGTTCGTTTCATCTGTGGCTGGATACAAATCGGACGAATTGTTTTGCAATTCAGAAAAAGAGTCCTGTTGTATAGAAGGTGTTGCCACGGATAGTATAAAAGTTTGCTTATCAATATCCTCAGATAAAGAAGTGGAGATGTCGTCTTCTTGAAAATTGGCAAAGTCTGAATAGGGATCTTTTAAGTCATCAATTGGAGATTTTGTTCCAGGTTTATCGATCAGTAAAGATTTCAATTGGGCTAACTTATTGGAGGACAATTTAGGTTCGTCTAAAGTTACAGCCGACTTAAAAAGAAAAAGCAGTTTTATTATTATTATGTTTATTATTTCATGTTCAAGAATTTAATTCAAGTGTTACATTTAAGTAAAGAGTACCGGCTACAAGTACATTATCCCAATACGTCAAAAAGTATCAAAAGCAAAACCAAAAAATCCTTTAAAGAGGTCCTGGTCTATCAGAGGAAACCACTGTAACTATTTTATCTACTGTGGTACATAAATTTTGTTACAAGTAAGCAAAATAAAAAGGCTTATATTCCCCTCACTTAAGTATGAGCATTAGGGTGGCTCTTAATTTTAAAAAGTTCGGATTCTCCCTGTCTCACCCCAGTTTGGTAAATATTGGTAAAAAAATGTCAGATCAAATGTCAGGCAAAAATTGTCAGATCAATCGGTTGAGGGTAAGAAGGAAAACCATACAATTTAGCTTTCTTGCCTCATAACTTCAAAGTTGTTAATTTCACCAAAAAAAATCGTGAAAAGAAAATCTTGCTTGTGAAGTTTACAGCATTTCATACTCTTGATTAAATAAAAGAAGGAGGACTCGTTCGTTCTATAAAAGTTTACTAGGAAGTTACAATTTTTGTTTTCAAAAAAATTAAAATACAATAAATGGAATGAAAATATGTTTAAAGTAACAACAAGTGTTATTGGATAAAGTATATAACCGAAACCACTTCTCAATAACATAAAACAGCATTTCCATGAAAAATCCCGACAATTGTCAAATTCCATATTTAAAACTAAATTATTTTTTTTTCGCTTGTATTTTTTATATCGGTGGCATAAGATAAGAAAGGCGTAACTCAAATTTTCTCTATTTTGCAGGAGAAGGATAGAACTGAAGAAAAACTAGAACAATTACGTACAAAAATTAATTTTTCAGTAGCCATAAGTCCGTGATTTACAACCGTAAGTCGCTTAGTTTTTTAAGGACGGTATATATAGATGTTGACTATGAGAAAACGTCAAAAACGCGATTTGGAAAAAAACGAGATACGCCTTTTTTAATAAACCCATCGTGGAGACGCACAGTGTCGTCGTTTCATATAACGAGCGGTCATAAATAGAAGGAGCAACTGCTCAATGATAAAATTTTGCACACTAATTTTTATCCATAAAAGATAAAAATACTAAAAATTTGCAGCACATCGGAACAAGGATTCGAGTCCTTCTCATATATCCTGAAATTAAAAAGTTTTATAAAGGACAGAAAAACTGCATCAACTCTTTTGTAATGAATCTTACATTCCTGCCAAATTTCACTCAATTTAGATTAAGGACACACTTAGTTCAAAAAAGTACTGTTGCAAAAAAGCGTAAAAAAATTTAAACTATTGTTTCTTTCAAGTTCGGTTTATGTGAACAAAATAAACTTGGCATTTCTGTACAGATTTGTCTCTAGTCTTTCAGCCAATGCAATGAGTGTATCGATCTGACAGAAATATATTCAGTTACAGGCCTTTAAATTTGACAAAGTGACGAAATTGCGTTAATTCTAAGGAAAATAAAATCGGGATTTTGCACTTAATAGCTTATAATGTTCTTATTTTTTTTGTCGGATCTCGGGCTTAAACTAAGTTATTAATTTTTTTTTCATATTAAAAAAGCAGCTTAAAATTAAATTCATAAAATTATTCCAACTTCCAGTTGTGGTAGAAAGCTAAAAGATATGTTGAAAAATATTTAAAAAAATATTTTTGTATTCATTTAACAATATGCAACTATATATAGGGTATTCAATAATTTCCTTAAATTTTCTATTAACAATTCCTTAGAAGATATTCTTTACTTAAAACGAAAATTCTTTAAATCAAGTATTTTCATGGGAGCTGACACTAGAAATATGGAATAAATTAATACTTTAGGCAGCCATCGGCACCTAAATTCACTTTTATTTCATTGTACTCAGTTGCAGCTATTAAATTTGACAAAAAATTCCGCGAGATGTAGCGAAACTTTTTTTATCACCTGTCAAAGTTGCTGCAGAATGTGATAACCCAGTAAACAAAAATTTACACTTGCGTACACGGGTACGATCAAATTCAATGTCTATGACAGACCGTAATATAAAAGTAAATTTTTTGATACCAGCTTCACAGCAAAGCACAAGTGCCAACAATATGAGCCAACATCAAGCCGAAGAAGAAAAAACGACAGAAAGTGTCCCCCTAGAAACTGATTCAGAAAATCCAAAAATCCAAGATCGAAAAACCTCGCTCCATTGGCGAAAATGGCCAAAGATGGTAAATCTGATGCGGCGCTTTCTGAAAATCGCTTTTCACTTCTACAAAACGACGAAGACGATATCACCATTGTCAGGTCAAGCAAGCTGCCCCCAATATACTTAAGAGAGAAAAACTCATATGAGCTAATTAAAAGGCTAGTACAATTAATCGGTGGAGGCGTTTTACGTAATCCAAGTAAAACGCGGCGCGATTAATGAGACAAAAATTCAAGTAAATGAAGAAAATCATTACCGCTCAGTAGTTTCGGAGTTTGAAACACAAAATAAAAGTTTTTACACCTACCAATTGAAAAGTGCAAAAGGCCTCATACGTGGATCCAGAAGAGGTAAAAGCGGCTCTACTAAATAATAATTTTAAAGTGAAAAATGTTACTAACATTAAAAATAGAGAGCGAGTCCCCCAACCACTATTTCGTGTGGAACTGGAACCAGGTGACATGAAATTAAAAAATAATGAAGTATACCCCATTTATAGCTTAAGATATTTGTTGCACTGACGAGTTACCGTAGAGGAACCTCACAAGCGAGCAGGGCCGATTCAATGCCTGAATTGCCAAGAATATGGCCATACCAAAACATATTGCAAGTTGCGCACCGTTTGTGTCGTCTGTGGTGAACTACACAGCACTGCCAATTGTGATAAGCCAAAAGATGATTCCAAAATTAAAAAGTGCTTTTTTAATTCGTTTGCAGAAAATAAATCGACTACAACCAACTTCACGTTGTTTTGTTTTTAAAATAAAGTTATGAAATTGTTGAAAAAAAGTAGTCATTCAAAACTTCATTTTATATGTGATTAGCAACAACTTCTTTGGTGTCTAAAAATAAGCATTAGCTCCTTTGGAAGTAATTAAAAAGTGGTTCATAAAGAAGTACTCCATTTATTTTTGCTGGACATGCTCAACCTATTACTATCGACAATAAAAATTATCCCCAGTTGCGCCAACCAGCTACCAGCCGGCCTTCATACGCCAAAATTTTTAGGGCTAACCAGCCCATAGCGCAAAACATACCTAACAATCACTTCGCATACGCTAATCCTTTGAAGTCTAACCACCCCACAGTTCAAAAACGGCCTCTTGCCAACGATAACACTGGTTTCAGTTTTGATCGAATTGAGGCTTCAATAGAAAATTTAATACAAACAGTAAATTTTTTTACAACCAACATGACCTGCATGATGCAGGAAGTGTTGAAAATGCAGTCGACATTATTGCAGGCTGCATTAAGCAAACCATGAACTTAAAAATCTGTTTCTATTTATTTTTAACAGTATTTTGCGCCTCAAATGCTATCCCGCAGAATGGAAAGTTTCGCTAATTACCATGATACCTAAGCCAGGCAAAGATCATACGAAGGTGGAATCCTATAGGCCTATAAGCCTATTATCTAACATGTCAAAGCTATTTGAAAAGCTACTTATGAGTAAGCTAACACCCATACTGAATGGTAATGGATGCATTCCAGACCACCAATTCGGTTTTAGGAGACAGCATAGTACGATTGAACAAACACATAGACTCGTGAACGTGGTTAGAAAAACCTTCGAAGAAAAGAAATATTGTTCTGCGCTCTTCATCGATGTTTCTCAGGCATTTGATAAAGTATGGCACGCAGGTTTAATACAGAAACTAAAGCAAAACCTACCCGAAAACATCCTTAAACTTTTAGAAAGCTACTTAACTAAGCGAAAATTTGTTAAAGGTAATTTTCTAAGCCCTCCGCAACCTATTGAAGCCGGGTTCTGTATTATATCTATACAAATAAATAACCAAACTATACCTCAACACACTGGATTAAAATATCTCGGTGTTCATCTTGATCGTCGTCTAACATGGAAGTCCCACATAAATGCAAAGGTGACCCAATGAATTGGCTCATTGGATGGAACTCTACTCTAAGCCTAGATTGTAAACTTCTTCATACAACTCCATTCTAAAACCAATATGGTCCTACGGAATCCAGTTATGGGGCACTGCCTCGGCATCAAATGTAGAAAAAATTTAAAGGCAACAAAATAAAATACTCCGTACGATCGTCGTCTAACATGGAAGTCCCACATAAATGCAAAGGTGACCCAAATGAAATTAAAAGCAGCTCAAATGAATTGGCTCATTGGATGGAACTCTACTCTAAGCCTAGATTGTAAACTTCTTCATACAACTCCATTCTAAAACCAATATGGTCCTACGGAATCCAGTTATGGGGCACTGCCTCGGCATCAAATGTAGAAAAAATTCAAAGGCAACAAAATAAAATACTCCGTACGATCGTCGTCTAACATGGAAGTCCCACATAAATGCAAAGGTGACCCAAATGAAATTAAAAGCAGCTCAAATTAATTGGCTCATTGGATGGAACTCTACTCTAAGCCTAGATTGTAAACTTCTTCTATACAACTCCATTCTAAAACCAATATGGTCCTACGGAATCCAGTTATGGGGCACTGCCTCGGCATCAAATGTAGAAAAAATTCAAAGGCAACAAAATAAAATACTCCGTACGATTACAGAAGCCCCATGGTATGTCAGAAACAAGCGAATTTATAAAGACCTAGATGTGCCGCCGGTTAAGACAGTGTTTTCTAAACACGTGACAAGATACATAAGAAACTTGAGTTGCACCCAAATCCCCTAGCCCGAAACATCATTAACTTTAGAGGCCACACTCGGCTAAGGAGGGACACTCTTGCTCTCAGCCGAACACAAGAGACGTAAACAACCAAAGAACCAACCGCTGAAACAAATATTTTTGACTGCCATTGGCTGGACTTAAAATTTTTAATTATATTTGGATTTTTTCGGCTCTTGGAGTTAAGATTTGATTACTTATTGTTAGTTCAATTTTATTGACGATACAATAAATAAATATAACCGAAAAAAAAATCTGTCAAAGTTATGATAAATTTTTTTTTATATAATTTTTTTGCCATGGTATGTATTATGATTGCGTCTATTTTTACAGCCCTATACAACCATACGGAAAATATATTAAACTAAGTAGTGTGGAACAACTTTTTCAATTAATCGGTGCAATTCATTTATATATGTAATCCGTGTAAGCACATCATAACTTTTTCTATATTTACACCATGCAACTTTGTTGCATGCAATTTTCATTTTAAGTGAGAGTGTTGAAATAGAAATGTATACATTTTGTATTTCTTCTCTGTCTTTCTCACTGAAAAAAGAGAGTTGCATGCAACAAAGTTGCGTAGTGTAAATATGGTATTTCTATATATATATTAACAAATATTTAAGTAGTTTAGAAAGTGCAACTTTGAATCTTTATAACTTCGATAAAAGGTAATACTTTTGTTTAATTTTTCTACAATAAGTGTGTCCGATTACCTCAAAATTTGCAAAAATTGTTACAAATTTGTACTGGATCTTACTGAAATGCGTTCGTTTACACACAAATTTGCAAAAGAGAGCATCAATTGAGAGAGTAAAGTGACAGTTGTTTGACTGAGAGTCTGCAAATTTTTACTGAACAAATTTGTGCCAGTAAAATCCAGTAGAAGAAAAAAACATATGATTCAATAAAATAAACAAAGAAAAGTAAGCAATCAAAATGTATACAGTTTTAAAAAAAATCGTTTAAAAGAAGAAAAGTTGAAGTAAAAGTCCAACAAAAACTGAAAATAATTATTGTACATACATCCTAAGCAAGTTTCTTCTCAACTTGTACGTTCCAGAAGAGCATACAACGCCAAGTTTTTTTCTTGGCACACATGGCAAAAATTTTCCTCTAATTGGTTTATTTAAATTAATGCTTTAAAGATGTAAAGCTAATGTATATTTGAGTACTTATTAATGCATGTTACCTTAGGTACCGAATATCAAAAATCAAGTAATGATGTATTTGCGTATGTAATTTAAGCAGAAACAAACTTAAAAGTCATGTATAAATAAACAAGTGTAAAAACTTCTCCGAAGTTCTATTTAATACATACATTTCGCTACGAATTTATAATTATAGAAATGCATTGTACCAAGTACCAAAAATATATATGTGCTGGAAAGTCGAAACAACACATATTTTACAACCCTATCCATTTTATTGATCAGCTGTTTTGCTAAACCTGCAAATTTTTGCAATTTTCCGTTCGCGTACTTCTTTGTGCAAGAGCCATTCTTGTGAGTAAAATTCTCAAATTACCCAGAATTTACTCAACTACTTGATTTTACTGGAATATTAAACAAACGGAGCTAATTTCTTAGTTGAAGTGTTTACTGTTACACAGTGTGAAAAAAATTCGGATTTCAAACAATTCATATTACTATTTTTGGCCACCATACAAGACTGTGAGACGTAGTTCAAATTAATTTTTACAATTAAATTATTTTTATTGAGAAAGTATTTTTCAAAGAGTGTAATAATTGAAAAGACAAAGACGAATTTTTTACTTTTGTAAGGGTCGAACAACGGGACCTATAGGGACCCAAGTGGGCTGGTTTATTTTTTTTTACTCTTTAAAACTGGCAACCTGCACAACCTAAGGTTCGAACGTAACATCATGATATTTCCATCAAATTAAATTAAATTTATAACGGTTTTAGAATATTTACTTTTGCTTCTCTTATTCTATTATATGTATTAGAAATTATAACTTTTTTAAATTGTAGTTGTCCGCCGTCGTGTGTATTGAGCGTTACGCTTGTTTAGTACGCTTCATTACTCAGTTTAATTATTAAAATTTCATGAACAACATACACTAAATTAGCAGCGTAGGTTTGTACTTCTAAATATTTAAAAGTTTTGTCAACTTTGTTAAATAGTCCCAGCAAAAAATAAATGAACGCATTAAAAATGAAATAAGTGGTTCATGATTTCTTTAGCACTTGTTTCATCGAATGCATTCTGAATACCATCGTAAATCGTAAATAAAGCTATAGTTTTTGAACTCATTAAAAACGCATGCGATTTTACTAGGTAATCACCCCGTGAATACTTTTTCCATCGAAATGTTTTCCCTTTCCCTTCTTTTGCGATCGTGAATAAAAATTCGAAAAATTCCCCTTATCATGAATGATTTTTTTTTTCATGTAAATTTTTTCCCTTTTCCCCTGTTTTTGTTCCTTTATTTTAGCAGGCGAACTGGATAAATACATCATCTAATTGCTATTTTATCCTTCAAATTAAATATTAATTTATTTTATTAAGCTTCTTTCCTTTTTTACATTCACTGAGAACTGATAGCGGGAAAAAATGTTCACGGGAACTTCCCTACAAGAACACTACCGGTTATATAACTAGTTATATAACCGGTAGTGCTGACGGGTATATCGGTTAAAGTTTCTATTAGTTTATTAAGAGCCAAATGAAAAAAATAACCGAAACTCTTGTATACGTGTGATTTTGCATCTTCCTCTAACTAATTAGTTCCGCCGACCACATAACATATATCTGTACTGCTTACTCTGCTGCTTTTTATTAGTCAATGATTAGCTAAATATTGGTTAGCACTAACTAGTCACATCTAACCAAAATATTGGTTAACACTAACTAGTAATTTTCCCTCAAAGGGAAATGAAAATTTTATGGGAACATAAATTTCACTTGTTATTCGCGATAGTGGTGAATATATTGCATAAAATATCCACCGAAAATGGCATGCAAAAACGGAATTAAATCATCACATTGACACATTTTCATTAAACAAGTTTTAGATCCAACAAAAAATAGCTCAGTGGTAGAGAGCATGTCTTAACAGTCAGGAGAGCATGGTTCGTATCCCAGCTGCGGCAATATTTTTTATTTTCAGTTTTTTATATATGAGTTTCTCGAACCCATGCAAAAACGTAACCGAATCATCGAGCTAGCATTGGTTCTAAGCACTCATTTCAATGATAAGCAGTTTTGTTAAATGTGAACCCATGCACGTCAATGACACGCCTGTGTTAAAATCATTCGTTCTGCACCTAAGTTGAACCAGATCATTTTCAGTAGAACGCATGCACTAACTATTTCTTTTGCATGTCTTTTTTTGCTGGGGATAAGAAACGACTACAAAACAATCGATTTGTACCTACGATTAATCGGCTAACTAATCGGAATGGAAAATGGTTGAACGAAAAGTCGAAAATCGATTTCTTGCTTCGTTTACCATTCACTATCCTGTACTACACACTCTAGGTTTTCATTCACTCGCCTACAAACTTCGTCTGCCTGCTTTCAACTTTCAAAAACGAGTTATTATGATACTTTATGTGCGGACTACGTTAAATAAGAAATGAAAATTCTTGTAAAATAATAAATTGCTTACCTCAGTCACTGATTCACTATTGTTTAAAACCTCTTTGGTATAGGCATCAAATAAGTCTATTTTAGTACAGGGTTCGCAATAATCCTTTGTCTGTAAATCTTGCGATGAATGCCGATCGACTAGGAACTCCACCAATGTTGGTATGGCTGACTTTTGCATCAAGACCGATTGATAACGAGATATATCCTGTTGACTACTGCGCAAACTATCAGCCGCAATACTACTAGCATCATCAATAGTATTAGATGTTAAGAGATGGTGCGATGAACTGTTATAAGATTCACCAATAGGATTTCGATTTTCAGAAGGATTTGGCGGGGGTGGTGGTGTAGCTAAAGGACGCAATTCTTCAATTGAATGGCCATGTTTTGAAGCCGTCTCGACTATTTCTTGACCATGTAATTCGCTGAACAAGTTGGGTACTGGCAAACCACTGTCCTTCGAGTTTACTAGAAAAGTATTAGTATCAATAGACGACTCTTGGTTGGATGAAATATTGTTTGTAAGATTTTCCTTATTGTCCGATAACGACGAAGTAAGTGTTATATTGTCCTGTGAGGCTAAAGGTGCCAATATCTTTTGAATGTCACTTTGGTAAACTCCAAAATTGTTTGCATCTTCTTCAAAGTCGTCAAAGTTCCATACATCTCTTTGTTCTTTTTCTAACTGGTCTTTCAAGGGAAATTTAAAGACGTTCATGCCAGTGCCAACGTCTGTTATAAGCTTTTTAAATGTCTTATGATCTTTGGATGAAGCTACAAAACTGATAGCCAAACCATAAGAGCCAAACCGACCAGCTCTTCCTATTCTATGAAGGTAAGTAACTACATCTGTTGGTAACTCCAAGTTAATAACCAAATTTACATGTTCAGAGTCCACACCTCGAGCCATCAAGTCCGTAGCCATTAGTATACGAGTTTTGAACTCACGAAATTTACGGAAATTTTCCAAACGTGTTTTTTGATTCTGAGCTCCAGATATCAGTTGACAAGGCCATCCATCTTTTTCCAAATAGTTACGATAAGAGTCAGCCCTAGATTGTGATCCCGCAAATATTAAACATTGTCTGAAAGATATTCTGCCAAATATATGCCGTAGAGCCTCCAATTTTAATTGCATTTCCAAAATACTTGTCTTTTGTTCAGGCACTTCATAGACAAATTGTTTGATTCCTACCAATAGAGTAGCACGTGCTTCAGTTGATATCAATAGAGGATTTTTCATTATTTTAGCCAATTCCTGATCCAGGTTATCTATAAATGTGGCGCTACAGGCAATGGTCTGTTTTCGACATGGCAAAGCGTTGCGTATTCTTTGCAAATCCTGACGAAAAGTATGTGTATACATTTTATCAGCCTCATCTAAAACTAACACCGCTACTTGTGATGTATTTAAAACCTCATTTTGAATTAAATGCAGAATTCTTCCAGGCGTTCCAACTACACATTTTGCTCCCTGCAAACGTTTACGATCTTCAGCCACATCCATACCACCAATTACACAAACTGCACGAAACTCAGTACAGTATTTACCAATTTCATTAATAATTTCTTCAATTTGCACTGCGATTTCACGTGTTGGGGCAACAATCAACGATTGCGGGTTACGTATGTCGCTTTGGTAAAATTCCAACACAATAGTAGAAAAAATCAAAGTTTTTCCGGTGCCAGATTTAGATTGCACCAATAAATCTATAAATTTTAAGACTTTATTATCTGGCAAAGAAATAAATTTTTTATTTATTTACCCATTCCTGATTTACCCACCGGTATAGCCGTGGCTTGTATAACAGTAGGATACATAAAACCGGCAGCATGTAGTCCTTTTCGTACCGGCTCAGAAAGTAACATTTTACTAAATGGTGCCAATTCCTTAAGACGGACATCGTCGGTTCTTTCTTTAGCATCTATTTTGTGAGCGATTCCCTTCGAATCCATTGTATCATGTATATGTATATATTTTATTTTCTTTATATTTAATATGTATGCATAAATTTTTTGGAAATATATCGCAAATTTTATGTTTACAAGTTTTCAGCACTCGATACAAATACAACCACCTAAAGTTGCCAGACTAACTTTTATTGATTTATAATATAAATCGTGGGAGCTAGCTTGCCGTCACAGTTGCCGTCTACACCTAACAAGAAATGACTAACATTAAACCTGGTCTATACCTGATATATTTTTATCATGACAAATATAAAGTTCCATACAACAAAAACAGCTACCATAAAACAAATTCAGCCTTATTACGGTTGTCGTAGTCGTGACAAAATCGATCAAATGTGGCAACGCGCGCTATATATTTTACATTGGAGTTGTTTAATCTCGACTACGACTACGACAACCATAATAAGGGCCAGTATTTATCAATATAAAGTTTGACTTTTGTCATGATAAAAATATATCAGGTATAAACGTAGGGTAACAGCTAACATCATGTTGACATTACTTGTTGTCTACACCTAGCATAAAATTACTAACATAGTGTCCACACCTGATTACTTTATAATATTTTTACTTTTTGTTTAACTTTTAAATTTATTTATTAACGGTTGTACGCAAAAACCTTTAAAGTAGCTTTGCCAATCATTGTTGAGTAAAGTTGTACTCTAAAAAATTATTATATCAAAATTTTAAAGTAGGCACACACGTTTGTTAAGACTACTTTAAGTTGATATTTCCAAAATGTGTATTTTTACCTCAACTATTTGTGTTAATATATCACATACCGATTCATGTTACATCTGAAAATGAAGCTTGAAGTCTTAGATTAAATTTATTGATTGTTTCATGTGATGGAAAACATCACCAAATTATCTAGTTGATTCGAAATACATAGAAAATTTCATAAAAAATATATAAAAAATACATTTAAGAAATTTATTATTTGACATATTGTCATAATTTGATTTTAAATGCAATTTATTTGCTGGAGTTTAAGCATTGTCTATATGCATTTCATTGGTGCTTTGCCAAATCGTCAGTAGACTTCAAACACAATTTTGAACAGTTACAAACCCTTTCTCTTATGTACAAACTTTCAAAAACCATTTGAGAATTCATAAAGATGTAAACTATATTCAAAAATAATCACAATATGCTTTGAAAATTATACAAAACCCAGCAATAATTTATATTCGATATGAATCTACTTTATTTTTCTACACCTTTTTACAATTAGAGATCCATTGGATTACAATAAAAGTATTTATAAGGCAAAATAAAAAATAAAATCCAAATTAAACTCTTAAGAATTTTATTATTTGACATATTGTCATAATCTGATTTTAAATGGAATTTATTTGCTGGAGTTTAAGCATTGTCTATATGCATTTTGTTACTTACCGGTTGGTCTGGCGAGGTTTCCAACTATCTCTGGCATTCTCAGGAGGTTCCAACCCTCTCGCCAGCCTCGTATCCGAATATCTATAAATGAAAAAGACCAACAAAACAGACAGAAACTACACACACACACTATACCATACAATGAGTCCGAGACAGCTATTTGTCTCGTTTACCCGCCCACCTTGTCGTGACTAAATCCTAATATAATTCCTCTCACGACCCACTACACCCGCTTGACTTATCCCCCCACTTACCTATCTATCACTGCCCCTTTCCCTCACTAAATCAACCAAACATTAGAATCATACTGCCATCATAATATACCTTTTTATTAAATAAAATTCTAAAAACTAAACTAATAATATGTCAAAATAAAGCATATAAAATATCTAACATCAATAAAGAAATTTAATAATGTACGAAGATGTATAATAGAAATAAAGTGAATAATATGACAACGTAAGTACTTACAAAATAATATTTAAAAAAAATGTAAATAAATATGACCTTAAAAAAATACATATTAAAACTATTTACACAAAACGTATACCTATATCAATAAATGAAACAAAAACACGATAAACTGACAAACTAAAAAACACATTTCCCTTACATCACAAAAAAAGCTAATTTCTTTATCTTGCGCAAATATAACTCTCCTTCCAAAATTGCTAGCTTTGGGGCTCAAGTCAATTATATTTATCATCTTTAATATTCGGTGACTTATTTAAATCCTAAATTTGAAAGAGCTCTTTAAAATGTCTACTTATTTTGTCCAACACTACAGAACGAATGCATTTTCTAACCGGCGATAAACTTGGCCCTACCATTAACTATTTGGCTTTTTACTGTTTAATATCTTTGTATACCGGCTTCCAAGGAATATTTGTAGATTAACAAACGTACAACATGTACACACAAACTAACACTGACGGGATTCTTACAATTTTGTTCACAAACTACACGACTACACTAACACTAAACTAAACTAATTATTATTTTCCTCGGAGAAATTTTTACTTTTGTTATTTTATGTATTACTAAATGCTCTGACCGATTTTTCCATAATTTCAAAGTTATCATTAAGCATACCTATGGTGCGTTCCTTTATCTTTTTATAACATTTTTTATTTTCTGAATATCTGGGAACTGCCAGCATACACGTACATACCAATTTAAAACTTATTATTTTTTTGTGTTGCAGCCGAAAACCATCCTTGCAGTAAAGAGTATAAAATACATTAAAAAATTTCACCTGGCTATCTTCCCATCGTCTCTGGGATGATGAATCCAACTCCCTCCCGAGGAAGTAGCCAGGTTTTTTTTTAATTTTTTATTTTCTAGTACGTGTACTTAAGAAAAATCAACTTAAGGCGATTTCACATTGTAATACAAGCTTTGAGATATTTATTAGATTTTGTAAGACGAAAATCAAATAAAAATCAGTCTGACTGTCAAAAAATTTTAAAGAAACTTTTTTCATTACATTTTGTTTCTACACTATCACATTCCAAATAAAACGTAACATAAATAATTTGCAATAAAGCAAATTGTTTCGTTCTTCTTTTTCTTTATTTATGCCGGCAAACAAATACACAACTGTTTTTGTTATTCCTATGTTTGTTTGTGCAAAAGACAACCCTGATAAAATGAAAAGTGTGATTGTTTAGAAAATTTCCTAAAAGTGACGAATACCATAATACTGTCAAATTTCTTTACGTATTATTTGACAAATCATAGCAATTTGTTTTCACACTGTTGGACTTTTACTTAAGATTTGAGTTTTTGACAAGTATTAATACTAAATCTAATAGTCTGAAGGCCGCTTTAGCATTATTTCACACACCACAATCTTTACGACAATTATGTCATATAAATAACAACTTTTCTCTATCACGTTCTTACAAGTTTTTCCCTAACGTCTAACTTTTCATCAATTCCGACCTCACGATTACTTCAAAAAATAAATATATTCGGACATTACGGTTTTTGTTACATATGTATGTACCTACAGATTTATTTATTTGTTGACAAGCTATATCGGAATTCTTATGTGGTCAACGGCCTTTTAGTAAAATCCTATTTATTAATATTTTCCTTCATTAATTCAAATATCGGTTAGGGTCTGGATATACTTCTCATCTTCCCTTCATCCTTATTAATTTCCCCTCCGTCCGTCCTAAAAATCCCCTAACAGACTCTGCTACTAACAGGATCCCATAAATTTTAGACTGCATTCTTCACTAAGAATGTTTAAAATAAATTGTTGTTACTATTATTGTTATTACTTTTACCTACACGATATGAAAAAAATTACCCAGGCAATTAACAAAGACATAATTCTATATATGTATGTACATAAATAATACAAATATAACAACAACTAAAAAATACAGACTCATAATATAACCCAGTCAACATTTTGGTAGACGACACATTAGAGACAAAATGTAATAAGACAGAAATCTCACCCGCAACAATTTCATTGGTGCTTTGCCAAATCGTCAGCAGACTTCAAACAAAATTTTGAACAGTTACAAACCCTTTATCTTATTGTGATGTCTTGAGTTTGGTGGTTAAACAAGAAGTGTTTTATTTTCATAATTCTTTTACATTCATTATATTGCTTATATTGATATTTCTTAACTAGTATACTTTTAATATACAAATCGCGACCTTAGTATTGTTTTGGCCCACCGACCATTTTCCAAAAAATTGAGTTAAGTATGAGGTATATATATTTTGAATACCCTTTTTCAGAATCCAAAAACTGTTTCGCGAAATTGTTCCTGGTTTCTGAGATATCAAGCATTCATTGTGCTCGATATCATCATTTTTGATAAATTTTTTGTAAAAAAAAAATTTTTTTTTAAATAAAAAAAATAAAAATCAGAAATCAAGTAAAATACCAAGTTTCATAAATATTAACTTTTTATTCCATGTAAATATCTTTTCTAATAACATTTATACGCTTATTTTCAATAAAAAGTAGAAAATTTCATCTCAATAACAAGATAATCAATAGACAGCAGTTAGTATACATATGGAGCAACAAAAGCTACTTTTTACAAATAAAATAAAAGAAGTGGTTACTGGAGCACAAAACAAGATATTTTACTTTCAGTAAAAAGATGTTAATTTCTAATCGGATTGATGAAAGTTCACAAAAATTTAAATTTTTCTTCCAAACATACGACGGAAGCAGTGGTAAGAATACAAAAAAATTCTATCGGATATATTTTGAGAAAACTTTATGTAAATCTTCTTTGTTGTTTTTCTCCATTCCGACTTTTTGGCATATGGGCTAAACCAATACTAAGGGCGCGAAATGTAGATGCGTGTAGTTATAGCACATCACATTAGATGGCGCTATTCTACAACTCCCACCTTGAGTTTAATAATACTTTTAAAATTCATTAATATTAATATTAATGGATTTTAAAATCCATTACATTAAGGTCTCAATTCACGAGGTTTAACATTAGTTTGTTTCGGAGGAACACTGTTCTGTACCATACCCTCTTTCAGTGAAGAGGCGTTAGATTCTGTTACCACTTCATTCATGATACTACTTGGTTCTGCCTGCTCTTTTAGCTTCTTACTCTTCTTTACCGCGAATCATCTGATCTATGTGTCTTTTAATTATTCTGTTGTTGCAGGCTAGTACAAATCGATAAGATTGAGGGCCAATACGTTTTTCGACTTGGGCTTCTTGCCATGAAGTTTTGTTTGGATTGGAATAGTCTCGCATAAAAACGTTTTTACCGGGCTCGAATGCCACATTACGCTTTCCCCCCAATTCTTCACATTGATTAACTGCTTTTAAACAATTCTATTTTTCACCAACGGCGGACAAAGCATACTAAAATGGGTTTTAATTTCTCTTCCCAGCAATAATTTGGCCGGAGACTCTCCAGTAGTGCAATGCTTAGTTGCTCTGTAGTCAAACAGGAAAGTGTTTATTATATTATCGAGATTTCCACCGTCTCTCAGATTCGCTACCACTGTCTTTTTAAAAGTTTTTACAAAATTTTCCGCTTGACCATTGGTCGCTGGATGTCCTGGTGCCGTTAAGATGTGTTTTACATTATTGCATTTTAAAAACCTTTTAAATTCTTCCGAAGCAAATTTTCGACCGTTATCGCTAACTAACGTGTCAATAAGACCGAACCTTCCAAATAAGTCACATAACTTATTAACAGTAAATATAGTCGTTATATTTTTTGTTTTGAAAACGTCTACCCATTTAGAAAACGAGTCTATTATAATAAGGAAATGAAAGTATTTAATAGGTCCCGCAAAGTCTACGTGAAGTCTAGAGCAAGGCGACGGACTCTTCTCTTGGTTTGATTGACTGTTTACAGGAAACGTAATTAGAAATCGTATTTTCAATGTCCTGATCCATTTTAGGCCACCATACATATGAGCGTGCCAGCGCTTTAGTTTTTACTATTCCGAAATGGGAATAGTGTAACTGAGATTAAACCTTGCTACGTAATTTAGACGGTATTACCACCCTAAAACCCCATAAAATACAGTCGTATTCTACAGAAAGCTCGTGTTTACGGGAAATAAATGGAGAATCCCCTTCCTTTTTAAAGAATCAATTTTCCTGCCTTGGATCACTTCTTTCAATTTCGCCATTAAAAGATCACGCCTGGTTTCCTTGGCAATATCTCTAAAATTCAAACTCAATTTATTATCACTACATATGTAATTAACAAAATTACAATTGTTGCCCACTTCATCAACTCTTTGTTATACCTTTGATATAGTTCATATTGTAGTCAAAACCAGATAAAATGAAGGCCCATCTTTGGATGCGAGCCGCGGCCACTACTGGCAGTCCTTTGTTTTTACCGAAAATTGCTAAAAGTGGCTTGTGATCACATTCTAAGATAAACTGTATACCTATTAAATACTGTCTTGATTTGGTTACACTGAGCACAAACGCCAAAGCTTCTTTCTGTATGGTGCTATAATTTCGTTCCGTTTTTTTAAGCGCTCTTGAAACAAAAGCTATGGGCTTTTTTCAACCATCTGCCCACACATCCGTGGTAACTTAGGATTAAAATGAACTAATACCTTGTCCGAAGTAACTTCCTCTTTTAGGGCCATTATTACAACTTGGCAATAGTTAAAGGCAGGACTTTGTCGGACGAATAAACGGTTTACCTTTATTAAAACTTTACTTTAAATGGAAGTGAGCGATAAGTTAAAGTCAGGTGCATCCTACCTGGTAGGTTAAAGTAAATTTGTAATAATGATAAACTGTTTAGCAGTCCGACAAAATCCTGCTTTTAGCTATTGTCAACTTGTAATAATGGCCCTTAAAGTCTCAAACAAATTGTGACACTTTTTCGACCACTTAAATTGGACGTCCTTTCTGAGAAGCTCATAGAGAGGCGCCATTTTACTTGCAAAATCAGGGATGAATTTTGAATAGTAGCTGAGCACGCCAACAAAGACCCTAACTTCCGAAATATTTTTAGGAATAGGTGCTTCTAATACTGAGGAAAGTCGGTCTTTGTTCAAACTCAAACCATTCCGATCAATATTAAACTCCAAATAGGATACCATATCTTTGAAAAACTCACACTTATGGCCCTTTTCACAATGTATGATTAAGAGTTAACGTGGACTTTAACCGGAAGTTTTGTATGCCGCACTTGCCGTTAAACTCCACGTTAACTCTTAATCGTACATTGTGAAAAGATCCGTTACTCGCATTAAGTCGCAAGCCCACTGAATCTAACTAAGCTAGCACTACTTCCATAGTTTTGACATGATCACAAAAGTTTTGACCTGTGATGATAATATCATCTAAATAATTGGTCACATTTGGAATGCCACGCAAAAAATTTTCGATAGTTTTCTGAAAAATAGCTGCCGCCTGCTTTACCCCAAACGGTAAGCGAGTCATTTTAAAAATCCCTAGGTGTGTGCTCCAAGCACATAACATCTGTGAATCCTCATCCAGTAATAGCTGGTTATAGGCATTTGAAAGGTGTAGCTTTGTATATAGTTCTCCGCGCAGTAAAGCGAACATTTCTTCAATTAATGGTAGTGGATACTTAACATCTTCTTAATATTTATTGATCGTTTATAATCACCAAATAAACGAATTTGCCCATTAGGCTTTAAAATGGGAACTAAAGGCGTCCTCCAGTCCGAGTTGTCCACTGATTCCAAAACCTCTTTTTCTACTTATTCCAGCAATTGACACTCAATTTCAGAACGCCATGCCAACGGCACAGGCCTGGGCTTACAAAAAATAGGCTTTACGTTTTCAACTAAACAAAACTTTACCGCGCTACCTGTATAACGACCTAATTCACTTTTAAACACATTTAAAAAACGTTTTTGTATGCCTTGTATGTGCTCTTTTAAGTTGCTCATTTACATTGGAAATACCAATCCCGAATACAACCATAAAATCACGTCCTAGAAGTGGCGGACTACACGTATTGGTAACAACAAACCGTAACGTTTTACTTTGACTGTGGTATTTTACAAGTGCGAAAAACTTACCCAGAACCGTAATTGTGTCTCCACCATATGCACAAAATTTATCTTTACATTGTTTCAAGCTCTCTTCTTCAAAAATTTTAAAAATGTTTCTCTTGACATTAACGAACATGCAGCAGCAGTGTCCAATATAAAATCCATATCTTTTCACTTTACTTTTATCGACAGTGTGATTGGTACAAAAATATGTTTATCTGAAATACTGTAAACAGAAAAACTTGAATCACTACTACATTCTTTATCATAAAAACTATTTAATGTATTTATTTTTGATACTTCAACCCTGTTTATGTGATTATTGTTGCATATGCTAGCCAGATGGCCAACCTTTTGACACTTGTGACATTTACTGGTCTTGTATTTGCACTTCTCACTAACGTGATTTTTCCAGCCGCAATGTTAACATTTTTTTCTGGCTTTGTACCCGCTATTCTGTTCCTGTTTATTGTTTTTGCTGCTAGATGCTGATTCTTCTTTGTTGTAGAAATTTCTGGATCTGCCTGGAAGTTTCTTTTTGAAAATAGTTTACATATTTGTGAATTCTCAAATGGTTTTTGAAAGTTTGTACATAAGTTAAAGGGTTTGTAACTGTTCAAAATTGTGTGTTGAAGTGTACTGACGATTTGGCAAAGCACCAATGAAATGCATATAGACAATGCTTAAACTCCAGCAAATAAATTGCATTTATAAGAAATACGAATATAAAATATGTGTTAGTGATGTACAGGGCTCGGACTTTCATGCAACTAAAAATTGATTTAAGCCCTTGACAAATGCACCTAAAAATGAAAAATATGCACAAAAATATACATTTACCTACAAACAAAGTACAAAACTAAAATAGTCGTCCATGTCACAGAGTTCAATTCGTTCGGAAACGGAATCCAAGCTACCCCATTTTTGTAGCAGCTAGTGTCTAAAAAAGAAAACTAAAATACGCAAATTTGTCAGTTGTGTCCAGACTGTTGGCTGCGCTACTATGATGTGGTATGCTCCAGCTAGGGCTTGACATATTAGTGTGGATTGAATTCCGTTTCCGAACGGACATGTGACATGGCCGAATATGAAAATATTTTTTTTTAATTTTTTATTATTATTAGAGAAAAAATATAAGCAATATAAAATATTTTATGCAACCGAACTTTAGTTGCGTTGCCAGTCAGCAACTCAAAATGAATGGTTGCCAAAAAGGCACTAAATAGCAACTGAAACCGAAAAAACCTCACACGTATAGTTTGACGAGTGGCTGTGTAATTACTTCAAATATCATTTTTGTTTAGTTTTCGCAGCGACCACATCATTTCTATGGAGACGCACTATTTAAAAAAACGGATGAACAAACTTGAATTTATTGAAGTTTATCGTGGTTTGCCTGCTTTATGGCGAGTTCAATCGAAGCAAGGTTAGGTTAGGTTATCAGGTTGCTGGAGAAAAGTATAAAGAAAGGGTTTCAGCCCACTTGGGTCCAATAATAATGGTCCCTTTGTGATACCTGTAAAGAAAAGGAAAGAGAAGAGAGAACAGGACAGTGTATCAAATAGAGTGAAAGGAGAGGAGTTAATAAAGATATTAGAAGTTAGTTAGAAGAGAAGAGAGAGAGGTAAGGCGTACGGAGTTTCGTGCAGGAAGGGTCGTTCATGAATTAAAAACGGCTTTTGGGTAGTCAGCGAGTGAACCACCCGCTGCTCCTAATGAAGGAACTTATGTTCTTGAGCTCTATTTCAGAGAACTCGGAGAGGCTACCGAAGAGTCTTTTGCCCAGGAGGCGAAGGCGGTGGTCCTCCAGAGCTGAACAAAGGCATAAAAGGTGCATTATATTATCTTCTTCTTCTACGTCATTACAGCTTATGCAGTAGTCATTGTAGGGGAGACCCATACGTCTAGCGTGGGTTCCAAAGGTGCAGTGCCCCGTGACCGTGGCCACGAGGTTTCGAAGTTGTGGTTTCGTGAAATCTAGAAGTTGTTTATTTCTGTTTGAGTCAAGGCGAGGCCAGATTGTTCTCGCAGTAGAGCAAGTTGGTTCATTGTACCATCTGGTTTGACCCAACTGCAAGAAGGCAGCGTCAATTCGTCTCCAGCAAGATGAGAGTGGGAGCCCGCAGAGATTGTCAATATCGACATCCCGAAGCAAGGTTCCCCTCTTAGCCAGATCATCCGCAATGATGTTGCCTGAAACGGACTCGTGCCCGCGTACCCATTTGAGGGTGATGCCCAGATTGCTCGCCATCGTGTTAAGTGCTGTGCGGCATTCCAGGACTAGGCTGGATGTGGTGTACACACCAGTGAGTTCTTTGATCGCCGGTTGACTGTCGGTTATGATCTGAACATCAGCATTTGATATCCGGTAAAACCTTAGCCAGTATATTGCTCGTTTGATGGCAGATATTTATGCTTGTAGGATGCTACATTCGTCCGGGAGTCTGAAAGACATTTTGATCCCGAACTCCGCGATATAGACAGCCCCGCCAACTCTCGTTCCCCATTTGGAGCCATCGGTGTAAATGTGTATGGCCCCGTGTGGTGTTGGGGAAAAGTCCCCCGGCAAGGAGTATCGGAATTTTTTCCTGAAGGAGGGCTTCGTAGTGCAGTAGTCAATGAGATCCGGAATGGTATCAGTAGTCTCTAGAATGCTAGCATGACCCCACGGTAGATGGTTACATGCGCCGATTGCGTTAAGCCTGATTGCTTTACGTAGTGCTTGCTTTCTGGCCAGCAGTTCCACTGGTAGCCAGCACAACGCAGCGAAGAGAGCCTTTGTTGGTGTTTTTTTACTTAAATTTTTTTTTTCGGTTATATGTATTTATTTATTGTATCTTCAATAAAATTGAACTAACAATAAGTAATCAAATCTTAATTCTAAAATTTTAATTTTTAAGTCCAGCCAGTGCCAGACAAAAATATTTGTTTCAGCGGTTGGTTGTTTGGTTATTTACGTCTCTCGTGCTCGGCTGAGAGCAAGAGTGTCCCTCCTTCTCAGCCGAGTGTGGCCTCTAAAGTTAATGATGTTTCGGGCTAGGGGATTTGGGTGCAACTCAAGTCTTTTTATGTAGCTTGTCACGTGTTTAGAAAACACTGTCTTAACCGGCGGCACATCTAGGTCTTTATGAATTCGCTTGTTTCTGACATACCATGGGGCTGCTGTAATCGTACGGAGTATTTTATTTTGTTGCCTTTGAATTTTTTCTACATTTGATGCCGAGGCAGTGCCCCATAACTGGATTCCGTAGGACCATATTGGTTTTAGAATGGAGTTGTATAGAAGAAGTTTACAATCTAGGCTTAGAGTAGAGTTCCTTCCAATGAGCCAATTCATTTGAGCTGCTTTTAGTTTCATTTGGGTCACCTTTGCATTTATGTGTGACTTCCATGTTAGACGACGATCAAGATGAACACCGAGATATTTTACTTCAGTGTGTTGAGGTATAGTTTGGTTATTTATTTGTATAGGTGGACAGGTTTCTTTGCACAATGTAAAAGTAATGTGTAGACATTTTTGTTCGTTAATTTTTATCCGCCATTGTTTTAGCCATTGTTCCAACTGGGGTATATAATCTAGCAAATTGCGGGTGGCTTCTTGATGGCTTTTGTGAACACTTAGAAAAGCTGTATCATCAGCGAATGTTGATATGTGTATGTTACTGCTTACCGGCAAGTCAGAGGCATATATCAGATATAATACAGGACCGAGGATGCTGCCTTGAGGAAGTCCGGCTTCAATGGGTTGCGGAGGGCTTTGAAAATTACCTTCTTTAACAACAAATTTTCGCTCAGTTGAGTAGCTTTCTAAAAGTTTAAGGATGTTTTCGGGTAGGTTTTGCTTTAGTTTCTGTATTAAACCTGCGTGCCATACTTTATCAAATGCCTGAGAAACATCGATGAAGAGCGCAGAACAATATTTCTTTTCTTCGAAGGTTTTGCTAACCACGTTCACGAGTCTATGTGTTTGTTCAATCGTACTAAAACCGAATTGGTGGTCTGGAATGCATCCAGTACGATTTAGTATGGGTCTTAGCTTACTCATAAGTAGCTTTTCAAATAGTTTTGACATGAGAGACAACAGGCTTATAGGCCTATAGGACTCCACCTTCGTATGATCTTTGACTGGTTTAGGTATCATGGTAATCAGCGAAACCTTCCATTCTGCGGGATAGCATTTGAGGCGCAAAATACTGTTAAAAATAAATAGATTTATCCGTTTTGCAGTATAGGGTAGCTCTAAGAGCATTTTATTGCTTATTTTATCAGCGCCTGGGGCTTTTTTCGAGTTTAAGCCGGCAATATAGTGTTCAATCTCACGAATGTTGAACCTCAAAGTAACATCAGGTATAGCGAGGACTGGTGGCAGCTCAACTATAGTATCAGACGTATTTGGAGTAAATACTTTCTGCAAGTGGTTTACAAACAGAGTACCTTTTTCAGCGTCAGTTCTTGCCCAGTCTCCATTTGAAGCTCGCAGTGGAGGCTTATATATCACTGGTCTTTTGAGGCCTCGGGCTGCTCTCCATAGCGAATAGTCTGTTTGAGGTGTTGCGTCGAGCCCATTTAGAAAGTTTTGAAGAGAAGCGGTTTTTTGATATTCTAGTAGAGTTTTCAGCTGTTTAGTAAATTCCTTCAGCCTAGATTTTAGCTGAGGGGATCTATAGCGTTGCCATTCTCTACGAACTCTTCTTTTTTCGGATAAAAGCCGTTCTACATCTGCTGAAAAAATTTTATTATATCTCACCTGACGATTTGTAGTAGTAGCATTTAGAGCAGCTTGCTTAAGGTTTGCCTCAAACATTCTAATAGAGTCATCTATGTCAGCAGGCGTTTTTAATGGAATATTTTCTGGGCAATGAGCACTCAAATATTTTTTGTATTTCAACCAATTTATACGTGTGGTTGTCATCGTTAAATCACAAGTGGGTGAATATGTTGTATGTGAATATATAGTGACAATAGTTGGTGAGTGATCTGAAGACAAATCTAAAGATGCTTTAACTTGGATCATTTCGCTGGACACACCCTTTACTACTCCAAAATCAATAACATCAGGTATTTTTCGGCGATCTGTTGGCCAGTAAGTTGGCTGCCCACTTGATATAACATTTAACCGCATTTTTGAAATTGTGTCAAACAAAACGCGACCCTTTGGCGTGATGAGGCGAGATCCCCAGAACGTGTGCTTAGCGTTGTAATCACCGGCGGCCAAAAAGCGTGGGCCTAGTGAATTAAAAAATCTACTATACTGATTTTCTGTAATAGAG
The DNA here is from genome assembly GCA_956483635.1 of Panzeria rudis. Taxonomy (NCBI): domain Eukaryota; kingdom Metazoa; phylum Arthropoda; class Insecta; order Diptera; family Tachinidae; genus Panzeria; species Panzeria rudis. Next base: position 128,828,857 of record OY101448.1, read on the forward strand.
TACCTGGGAGGAGAGTAAATTGATGAAATCACCAGGTTTTGATGAAAAGCTTCAATGCAGATGTTAGTTGCTTGAAGATAGTCTTCACAATGATCACTCATTAAGTAATGTTTTAATCGCGATTTTATTAGTATACCCGAGCCACCACAAGCTCTACCTTGGGGGGTCCTTAGTGTCGTAGAGAGTGTATCCGTTGATTTTAAAAAAAACTTCTAGCAGTCAAGTGCGTCTCAGAGATAAGCATAAATTAAATTTTTTGATTACGATTTTATTTCTTAGCCGTTGTCAACCAACGTCTTATTAATTAGCATCAAGTAACCTATATTTAAAAAATTAGGGATAAAATTCTGTCGTTGTTTTAATCGACAACTAGAAAATTTATTTTAAAAAATTTTTCCCAACAGTCTATACAGATAAAGTTTTGCAATAGAGAAGGTTTTCTGTTGCAAACTTATTCATGAAGCCAGGAACTTTTCTTTTAATTGAATTTTTAAGTGTGTAAACATACATGACTAGGACTGTCTGTATGTAAATCAATTTTGTTAGAAAATGGGTAAATAATAACGTCTAGCAATATATATAAAATTTTTTATCCTAATTACGAAAAAACTATCCCCAGCTTTTGGATATGTCTCTAAGAATGGGAACACTGGTTTATGTTTTTCTTTCTTTAATTTTTTTTCTTTACAAAACAACTTTGACATTGCCCAAAGCGAATTAATATCAAGTGGCCTTATCATCAAAACAACACAAATACAAAGTAGGTGTAGGACTATTTTTATTTGTGCTTTGACAGTTCGGGTTAAAGTTTTTCTCTTTTCTTATATAGAGTTTGACTGATTGGGTGTAATCAGCTGATGATCATCTGTGATGATAGGGCTACCTGGTACTGAATTCGCCTTGACATTGCCTTGGTAATTTACAAAAACAAAATGCCTGTTGATTTTCGTGTTGTATTTGTTTTAGTGAAGCTCCCACCTTATTGAATTCGCCTTGGTCTAGCCATTTATTTATTTTTCGTTTTGTTTAACGCAAGCAGCGTTGCCATAATGCTGATTTTATCATATTTTTGATGATTTTTTAACCAATATATGATATGATGATATTTTTCCCCAAATGATGATATTATTTTTTCGCAAATTATACTTTTTTATACTGTTTATATGTATATCGTCAAAGAAAATGCAAAAAGCCCCATCGGACATATTAAAAGTTTTACAGGAGAAGGATGAAACCTGTTTAAATGAAAAAAATATATTGACAATTAGTGTACAATTTTACAGTATAATTAAAAAAGGACCAACAAATTTATATATTCATTGCGAAATTTTGCATGAATTGCCCAAATATTTTTCATTTCAGCAAGTTTTATGCTTCTTCTGTAAAACTTTTAAAATGTTAGATAGGGCTTTCTGCATTTTCTGTGACGATATATAAATAGTTATTGAAACATATCATGCCTTACTTTTTGTAGTTGTTTGGATCAATTAATATACAATTTTCAAACGTTTTTAATATAAAAATTTATTGAAGTGCATTCATCAGCTTTAAAAGATGATTTTGAATGACAAAACTATCAATCACGTTCGATGATAAAAAATTTTGTGGGATGTACAAAGTTTATTGGGCTAAACTCAATTTTTTATATTTCCAACTGTTTTGGAGTTCTTCAGAAACTATCGGCGAAATTTTTTTTCCAAATTAATTGTTCGTTTTCAAAAACTCATACAAGAAATTAAAACTGCAAAAACTTTAAATTGTCATCATTAGTCTGACAGGTAGGATAACTAGAAATAAAATAGGCCTTAAATCATGAAAATCGATGGCAAATGTTGATTTTATTCGCAATTAAGTGTTCATAAAAATCACCATTTTCCTACAAAGGAAAATTTTAAATTTGTGTGTGTATTAGTTCCCTCAACTAATTGTGAATAAAATCGATATTTACTTTCTATTTTGATGGTTTATGGCTTATTATATTCCTAATATACCTACAAAGCTTCCTTCTTCATTTTTTCATGACTTTTTGAAAACGAAAAAAAATTTCTTTGGTCGAGTGGTCTAAGCGGAAGAGAACTCTGAAGAGATTAGCGTGAGCTATCGAAACTTGTCAGTTCAACCCTCCGTGCAGTCAAATTTTTCTTTGTCTACATGCTTCACATTTATTTATAAATAAAAATATAATTTAATTGAAAAATTAAATTAAAGTCGAGCTCAAGCCAAAATAATTAAATTTCTTTGATTATAAACCCATATGCATACATACAGTTCGACAAAAACTCATAACATAATTGAAAAAAATTCACTTTGCATGAAAAACGCATTATTCGCCGCTAATTTCTGAATAACTCCGAAGCATATGGAAACTAAAAAGAATTTGATATAAATGGCTTAAAGGTAATTTTATTCTGCATTTTTTATTTATTGAAATTGGATAAACCATTCTCAAGTTAGGGTAAACTATACTGATGTACATATTGAAAATCTTAGTCATGCCCATTAAAATATCTGTACGTGATAGGAAAAAACTGAAAACGGATTTATGCATTAAAGTTTTTATTTTCCACATATTTTTATTTAAAAATGAAAATGTTTTTTTGTATACCAGTGCATATAGTTGTGTTTTCCGAGTTTTTTTTCGCGGTGGAAGCGGTTTTGTCGCATTTTTATATGTTATTACAGTCATGGCGATATTTTATATACTTCTCTGATCGCCGGTTTTCAAACCTTTTCAGGAATTTTTTACAAGTATCTTTTTAATATTGGTTGCCAGAAAAGCAGTAGCTCTCCTATCTAGAATATGACATGAAGGAAATCATATAATCTAAAAAAACTCGTTTTTGTTTTAGTTTGCTGTAAAAGTCTCATTGTTCAGCTTTTGAATAAAAGTTTGTGATGATTTTTTATATCCAAATATGATTATTATTCCACCAAATGATGATTTTCTTCGAAAAGCTTCTGGCAACGCTGAATGCAAGGCATATTCATTACAGGTACCACCATAACTAAAACAAATACAACACCAAAAAACACATGTATATTGTTCGTAGAAATACCCCAGAAATATGTCAAATCCATTGTCTGAGAGTTGCACACATTCATAAGCTCTCTCAAATTTACTAACGCATGCCCGTTGTTGATAGAAAAATCCCAGACATGTGTCAAAATCTACTGTCTGTGTGACGCACACATTCTCAAATTTACTAAAACAGCTGGTGTTGTAGTAGTACCTGTTTAATGTACCTTGGTTTAATGCGTGGAGCAGAGTTCAAAGCCGAGGCCTTTTCATCGGCGGCGCGGACAATATTGGTCGGCGGCGTTTACAACGATGACTCGGCGGCGGCTTAAATGTCGGCTTGAACGAAAATATACTAAAAAAAAATTTTTTAAATAAAAAAATTGGGAAAAAAATTTTTTCTAGCTAAAAAATTGTAACATTTAATGAAAAATAGTTGTTTTGTATAGCAAAAGTCAATCGGCGGCGGCGCGGCTTGGAGAAAAGAGACCGGCGGTGGCTAGCCGCCGATTTTGAGCCGATCGGCTTGTTACTCTGGCGTGGAGTACTGTGCAGAGAAACAAGCCGAGGCAAAATTATCGGCGGCGGCGGCTGGGCAGATTTTGGGTCGGCGGCGGCGCGCCGACAGAATTTTCGGCGGCTCACATATTTACGGATATTTTGGGAAAAAAGATAGTAAAAAAAATTTTTCGAAAAAAGCACAAATTTGCAACCCAGTCGTGAACAAATTTAACCGAACTCGGCGGCTGGTTTTGAGCCGTTGCGAGCCAACGTAGTCGGCGGCGGCGCGATGGGTAATAAAGCAACCGGCAGCGGCGCGCCGTCGGCTCGAAATCGACTGGCTTGTATCTCTGGTACTGTGACAACATTTATAAAAAATGATAAATTTGCCCATTTTATCTTTAGATATAATAGATTCTTTAAGTTATCAAAAGTGTTTAATTCCCAAACATAAATTCCCTAGCAATGTAAGACCGGGACAGTGGGCGAAATGTTACTTTATTGAATTGCCATCAGGAAAAGAATATTTTGCAGTAACACAAATGTTTCCTAGAGAAAATTTGGAAGAAGTATGCTATTTAGATACGTGTGTAACTAATTATGATTGTGAAGAGGATCAAGAATTGATTCTTGAAAAATGCATAGCATTGGAAAGCACTAAGGAAAGTAAAGGAGCTATTGCGACATTGCATTTAAACTCGGAATATTTTATAGAAAATTCAAGTGTATTAACGAAATTATACTTGCAAGAATTGACCAAAACATGGCTACAAAAATATCATTTAACGCGTTCTAGTATAATTAGAGATAAATACTTGCTGGACAACGGCATAGATTCCATATGCCTTGAAATCGAGGAAGAATGTGATAGCAGCTCCCACGTAATAACGGAGAATACGAACGTAATTATTAAAAATGTTGCTTTAAAGAACAATGAGTTCAGACATGATTTAGTATTTTTGAATGTGGAACCATTTGCTCAAGTACGCCAAGAACTGGATGACTTAATAAAATATATGCGCTTACAACGATGTTCTCAAAAACATTCATTATGCATGAGTTTGAATGCGATTGTAGTTGGTGCTGCCGGATGTGGCAAAACATCATTAGTAGAAGATTTTCTACGGAGCCATCGTTGTAATGTTTTTCATGTCAAAACAACAGATTGTCTTAAGCAGTATCCGGGAGAATCGGAAGCAGAATTGAGAAAAATATTTAAAGCTGCATCTGATTTTGAAAGTAAATTTAAAGCAAACGGTTGGTATAGTTTTTATGGTTGTTTAAGATATATGTTGTATACCTTTACTCTATTATAGATCCAACCATTATAATGCTTGAAGAAATTCATCTTCTCTCTCCACAGCCAACTTCTACAGTTGGCAACAACTCTGCAGCCGCGGCAAATTATATGCGCATTGGCGCACAATTGTTGTCATTAGTTGATGACCTTGTCACCTCTAGAACTAATATAATGTGCTTAGCTACCACTTCCAAATCAGAAAATCTCAATGAACTTGTTAGACGTCCAGGCAGATTTGAAAATGAAATTTCCATAGCACCTCTACAAAAAGATCATCGTAGTGTTGTTTTAAGGGAACTACTTAAGCAAAGTATACCACATTTCAATATTAAGCAAGAATTATTGGAAACAATGTCCAAGCAAACACAGGGTTATGTTTTAGCTGATTTAGCTTTACTAATCCGCAAGGTGACTCAAGTTGTTTTAACAAAACCAAAAGAAAACTTTAAAGATATTATTCTTGACATACTAAAAAAATCTATTCCAACTTCCTTAAAAGGAACGGATGTAACCGCATATAAAACAACGGAAACATTTGACTCCATAGGTGGTATGTCGCAGCTAAAAAGAAAATTAGAAGTTTCTGTTTTGTCTGGTCTAAAACAACACGAATCATTTAAAAGATTTGGCTTGAGTTTACCAAAAGGTATATTATTATATGGACCACCTGGTTGTGCCAAAACTACTATAGCGAAATGTTTAGCTACTGAGGCAAATATGACTTTTATTGCCACATCAAGTGCTGAAGTGTATTCCCCATATGTGGGCTGTGCTGAAAAATTTATTGCAAAAATTTTTCAAACAGCTCGAAAAAATTCACCTTGCTTAATATTTTTAGATGAAATAGGTATTTCAAAAGCATTTATTTTGTTATGATATACATAGATTTTTCTCTTTTAATAGATTCTCTCGTTGGGCGCAGATCATTAGCTGGATCTTCAAATTGCAACGATGTCCAAACTCGCATCTTGTCTACGCTGTTAACGGAAATGGACGGTGTAATCTCTACTTTTGGTCAGAATACCCATATTGTTGTTATAGCCGCCACAAATCGTCCTGATATGGTTGATGACGCTCTTATGCGTCCAGGACGTTTCGACAAATTAGTTCACGTACCGGCCCCAGATTTGTTATCGAGGCGATCTATACTGAACTTATACAAGCTCAAAATGCCATTTTCAAAATCACTTGACTTAGATTGTCTAGCCGTTCAAACAGAAAATTATTCTGGAGCAGATATTTGTAATCTATGTAATGAAGCTGCTATGCAGGCTTTTCAGCGCGATTTCAATTCTAAGGAAATTACATGGGAAGATTTTGGAAATGTTTTGAAGACATCAAAATCTTCATTGGAGAAAAGTCAAATTGATTGGTATTATGAATTTGAAAATAAATTTCTATAGAGTGAATATACTGTATTTCACTTAGCATCATAAAACTTTTGCGCTATCTGCAATTGTTTTTCACAACTTAGGTTTGTAGAACGAAACTGTTTTAAGTCGGATGATTTCGAGCTGTGATCTGCCAAAATATCGATATATCTACTGCAGTAGTAGAAGTTGAATACATATATGAACTTTATTTGTGTTGAATTGTTTTACATTTGTACGTTGCAATACAAATACTTAGCGTTTATTATTTGAGAAAATTTATTTTCAATCAATATAGTTTTTGTATTATACTTTAATGTAAATGCAATATTTTTCACTCACACAAAATTAGTTGTTTTGAATAAAACATTTTTTGTAAAAAAATCTAGAAAATAGATTGAGTTTATTAATCGGCTAGAGGAAAAGGATAGAATTCCAACAATTTGTAGATCAAAAAGTTACAATAAAAAAACATGTAACTAATTTATTTCAAACTAGCAGTGATTGCGGATTCGATCGATAAACTGTCGATTTGAGAACTCTCATTAAAATCCATTATGTAATTTTTTAGTGATTAACAAATTTAGCATTCGCAAATTTAATTAACCCAAAAGCAAATTAAATTAACCCAAACGCAAATCTAAAACTAAACCGAACGCAATTAAATTAAACTAAGCGCAATTAAATTAAACTAAACGCAAATTAAATTGAACAACGCAATTAAATTAAACTAAGCGCAAATTAAATTAAACTAATTAACACGAATTGAATTAAGCCAAGCGCAATTCAAATTAAACCAAACGCAATTTACCGTATTACATGGTAATTTATGATGTATGGTACCCTACGTACGACTCTTGAAATCTTTTATTACCCTCTTTTAAATCAGTTTTGCCTAACTTTTTAGTAATTTTTAAACAGTATTTGTGATAATTTCTGCGTCAATTACGACTCATTTTCTAGAAAGTAAAATAAAAAACAAATTTAAATTTAACAAAATCGAACCAAGCTCCTTCGGATTTGTAACCTTACGTACCAATCACTCAGCTAAGGTACGACAGCACAAAGCTAACATACAGGTATGTGATGGAAATCGATTTTGAAAACGAAGCACTTTGGAAAGTCACTTTTAACGCACTTTTCATAAAATTTTTAAAATTTATGATACAACTCTTTTGTAACAAAGATACATTTTTATAATCCCCCTTATCGTGGTTGGCGTTTTTGTGGCGAAAATCCAGCGTTTTGTACTAGATTAAAGAAAAATGTTGCTTATTTTCTTCAATCTGCTACAAAATGTCGAATTTGAAGTCGAAAAACTCCAACCACGATAAGGCCCAATATTTGTGATAAAATTGTTTTAAATAAAGAAATATTATTAAAAAAAACGCCTTTCGAAACTGCTTCGTTTTCGGAATCGATTTCCATCACATACCTGATAAACTTACTTTTATAACAATACTCAAAACAGTCACATTTCGAGCATATGTTTGATCAATTTATGATTGCGCACGAGTAATTTTCTAAGCATTTATGAAACGATCGGAATGCAAGTACGGAATCAAAACCATTCCGATCGGATTGCGTGGCATGCCCGATAGGTTTATCTCTGCTACTGGTAGCCCACTGAGAAAACTGTTCCGCATAAACTTTCCTAAGATTTAGAGTACGTTCTGAGCATTTTCAATATAAGCTAATTTGAGATTTATTCTTAGTTTTTTCAGCGCAGAGCAGATATAAACTTATATTTATTGTTGGGTTTAGTTTCCACAACTATAATATGCAGAAATCACCATGTTCTGCGTTTAAATTAAAAACGGTTTAATTTAATTTGCTATTACAGTAGTTTAATTTGCTTTTAGTTTAATTTAATTTGCGTTTGGTTTAATTTATTTTGCGTTAAGTCTAATTTAATTTACACTTCGTTTAATTTAATTTGTGTTAAGTTTAATTTAATTTGTATTTAGTTTAATTTGATTCGCGTTTAGTTTAATTTAATTTGTGTTTTTCAGTTTCAGTTTATTATTCAACTTTAAGTAACTGAGCCAAAAGGGCCATAACTAGTTAACAAATTATCTACATAATATAATACTACATATAACAAAACTTTATAATAATATATTCGGTGAAAATCTTAAAAACTAATGTAGACTATTATAATAAATGTAACATACATATGTAAAGAATATTTATCAAAATATCACATAAATATTAAAGTAGAAGAGATAGTTTAGGACCAATATTGTATTGTAGGAAAGCAAATAAATTAACAATTGCGTTTGTATAGTAACAGAGTATAAGACATATGTATATATATGTATATATGTACGAATTTCATATACATATCAATTTCCAACTATAAGTTATTATGTTCAAGATATAATAGAATTTTACTTTTATAAGTTTGATGTGAAGAAACAAAAGATTTAAGGCTGTCAGGCAGATTATTAAAAATTAATTTGTGTTTGGTTTAATTTGATTTGCGTTTGGGTTAATTAAATGTACGAATGCTATATAGAAACTTTCACATCTATAATACGTATCGCACACCAAAAAAAAAAAAAAAAAACAGTCGCAACTTAAAGTTTATCAAAATCGCTTTGTCTTTATAAATTAGTGCACAGAACAAATCTCTATCTATCGCAAAAATGTATTTTCATCAGTCTTCTTTAACTGAAAAAATACTGTTATGCATGTTTTCATTTTTTTTTTTGCGTCGTTCTAAAGCGTCAATAGTTTGTTGCCTTCCTGAACATTTAGGATTTGAGTTGGATTATTTTTGATTTAGAGTTCGATATATATGTATATTGGTAGAAGCTAAGTTTTGTAATTAAGGGTCATTATTACTACTTGTCGTTAGTTAACGGTGGGAGTTTGTCCGACGTATAAACAGCTTCTCATTAGCTCAGATCCCGCAATTTTTTGGTAAGCTCGGTAAGAATTACTCTCACTAAACACAAAAATGTTCAAAGGAACAGCCAAACCCAAATTTGTATCCCAAAAGGTGACAGGAAAGTGTTGGGAAAAATAAGCGAAAAAATAAAAAGCAAGCATACTGATTTTTAGTAACATTTTTAGTGCTCTGCCCTAAACAATATAAAAGACCAGAAGCAAATTATGTGTTGTTTCAAGCATATAGAGTACTTTAAAATTCACAACAAATGACAATTTAGGAATTTTTAATATATTGACGAATTCCATCAAACACCATTTTCACAATACGATCGACAATAATGCTATCATCGAGATCATCGTCTGAATCTTCCTGTTGCGTTTTTGTCAGACCTGGTTCTGGCGCCGTAAGAGGACTTTGCGTTAAAGTGTAAACTGCAGATGCTAATTGTACACTTTCTAATGCGTTCTCTGTTTTAGAACTATTCATGGCTAATAATGTAGAGCTACGCTGAATTACAACCGTTTCTTGTGATAAACCGTTGTCAATAGAACTGTTAGATTTAAAGTTTTGACTACGGCAATCTGTCATCGGTTCAGTTTTGACAACATAAAGTGATGTATCTAATAAGTTTTGCGCTGGCCCTAAAATATTTTTACGAAGCTGAGTCTTTTCTGTAACTGAACAAACATCACATTTGAATTCTTGCAGTTTTTCATTGGAACCTTCAAATCCTGGTACACAAGTAGGATTATGAGCTCCAAAAGCGCCACATAATTTACAAATAATTAATTGCCACTTAGAAGCTGAAATACAAAGTCATGTTACATACAGGTACATACATATGTATGTAATGGAAATCGATTTCGGAAGCGAAGCAATTTTAAAAGGTGTTTTTTAATAATATTGCTCTTTTGCTGAACTCATGTTGCTTTGTAGTAATACATTGTAACTTGTTCCTAAACCTAACACTTAAAATTATGACAATATGGTCTGTTCATAAACGTATCAATTTCGTTGTCGATACGCATAGAAGAGCAAAATGTGTATCCGTAAAAATTTGGATGCAAAGCAAGAGAAAAACTAACTTTACAATGAACCAATATGATACTGATAGTGTATTGACAACAGCCTATTTCTTTATTGAAAAGAAGTTTGTCACAAAAATTTGATGAAAAGTGTAAGGCTTTTAAAATTGTTTCTTTTTCAAAATCGCTCTCCATTACAAGCCCGATAATTAAATTGAACATATTAGAACATTTTACCATTTTGAAAATCTCTGCCCTTCGGACAATTACAAATTTCCATATCACAGCGTTTGTGGCGTCGATATAAGTCACCATATGCGCCTTTTTCTCTTTCCCAATTGGCGTCACGATCTGGCACAAAAACACCGAGGTATTTAACATCCTCACGAAAACGGTTGTCTTTGCACCAAATGCATGTTAAGTAATAACCAGCACTTAGCGCATAAATTTTCATACATTTGGAGTGGGTAAAACCGTTGCCACAACATTTGGCATAAATCCAACGTTGCGGACAAGTCCCCATCATTTGAGTACAAATGAAACATAATTCTGTTGTTTTTGGCGGTTTACCGGAAAATAGTTTAGCTAGGTATTGGTCGGTTGGAACGCAAGCATGACAATACGATTTAAATTCTCCTACAAACTCTGAAAGACATTTGCTAGTATGGCCACAAGTTAAATGAAAATATTTCTTGCATGTAGCACATTGTATGGTGGCGGACATCTCCAAGCAATACATGCATTTGCGATTCTTAGCCATTGCTATTTCATTCCGTATATCGCGTAATAGGAAACCCAATATCCCACTATGATCTTGTCCACGTTGTGGCAAGTGGGTGGACAGTAACTAAAAAAGCATGAATAAATTTTAATAGCTACTAAGAAAATAAAGATACCAACCAAACAATAATAATGCGCGGTAATATCCTTCTCCGACATCCATCCACCAAAATGAAAAAGCGAAATACCTTTGGCTTCAGAGGATTTTTTGCATAAGCTACATGTTTTCATAAGTATTTGGCTACATTGCGTTGATTTTTTCATTTTTAAATATTTTATCAATACAACACAGAGACCTGCGCCGTGACGGCTCACAGCCGGCTAAGCCTAGCCGCCGATAATTTCAGACAGTCGCGCCGCCGCCGAGAAGAGTTCGGCTAACTTCGCCTGTAAACTAGCCGCCGATTGTCCTTGTACACTATGAAATAATAATTTTTTTTATTAATGTGTTTATATAATTTTAAATATTTTTATTTGATTTTTATGTTGTTTGTTCTGAGTCGGCTGAAGCCGAATTTAAGCCGCCGCCGCCGATTTTCTCATTATCCGCCGCCGCCGAAAAAATCGCTCGGTGCAGGCATGGTAGAATAATACAGGTAGTGGTGAAGCGTTAACGAACTTTTTTTTACGTATGTGAACAAATCAAACTCCAACAAACCGTAACATCTGTTTGTGTTTACATTTTTCCATTGTTTTCTTTTATTTGCTGTGGTGAGTTTTAAAAACAAAACAAAATCATGCAAAGACTTAAGAAACGTACAGTTCAATTGTACAGTAAAGCTCGGCTATAATAAACACGCCGATATTTTAATACTTACTTGTTATTGATTAATTTCGTTACAATCAAAGCATATAAAATAATGACTGTGCACAAAACAAAGAAATACCAGTATACAGTTAAACTCCTTACAAAACGAACTGCGTTACACCCAAAAAGTATTTTTGCTGTAAAATCTAAAATAATTCTTGTGCAAGATTAAATCAAAAGCCAAAATCAAGCTTAGACCAATAGAAAACAAACTAAGTACAGTTTTTGGGTAAAAAATAAAACTATGGGGCGATAATCACCAACAAACTTTTCCATTCCGCAAAAAATGCTCAAAAACACCCAAAAAGTATTTTTGCTGTAAAATCTAAAATAATTCTTGTGCAAGATTGAAACAAAAGCCAAAATTAAGCTTAGACCAATAGAAAACAAACTGCGTACAGTTTTTTGGGTAAAAAATAAAACTATGGGGTGATAATCACCAACAAACTTTTCCATTCCCCAAAAAATGCTCAAAAACATCCAAAAAGTATTTTTGCTGTAAAATCTAAAATAATTCTTGTGCAAGATTAAAACAAAAGCCAAAATTAAGCTTAAACCAATAGAAAACAAACTGTGTACAGTTTTTTGGGTAAAAAATAAAACTATGGGGTGATAATCACCAACAAACTTTTCCATTCCGCAAAAAATGCTCAAAAACACCCAAAAAGTATTTTTGCTGTAAAATCTAAAATCATTCTTGTGCAATATTAAATCAAAAGCCAAAATCAAGCTTAAACCAATAGAAAACAAACTGCGTACAGTTTTTTGGGTAAAAAATAAAACTATGGGGTGATAATCACCAACAAAATTTTCCATTCCGCCAAAAATGCTCAAAAACACCCAAAAAGTATTTTTGCTGTAAAATCTAAAATAATTCTTGTGCAAGATTGAAACAAAAGCCAAAATTAAGCCTAGACCAATAGAAAACAAACTGCGTACAGTTTTTTGGGTAAAAAATAAAACTATGGGGTGATAATCACCAACAAACTTTTCCATTCCGCAAAAAATGCTCAAAAACACCCAAAAAGTATTTTTGCTGTAAAATCTAAAATAATTCTTGTGCAATATTAAATCAAAAGCCAAAATCAAGCTTAAACAAATAGAAAACAAACTGCGTACAGTTTTTTGGGTAAAAAATAAAACTATGGGGTGATAATCACCAACAAACTTTTCCATTCCGCCAAAAATGCTCAACAAAACTAAAAAAGTATTTTTGCTGTAAAATCTAAAATAATTCTTGTGCAAGATTGAAACAAAAGCCAAAATTAAGCTTAGACCAATAGAAAACAAACTACGTACAGTTTTTTGGGTAAAAAATAAAACTATGGGGTGATAATCACCAACAAACTTTTCCATTCCCCAAAAAATGCTCAAAAACATCCAAAAAGTATTTTTGCTGTAAAATCTAAGATAATTCTTGTGCCAGATTAAAACAAAAGCCAAAATTAAGCTTAAACCAATAGAAAACAAACTGTGTACAGTTTTTTGGGTAAAAAATAAAACTATGGGGTGATAATCACCAACAAACTTTTCCATTCCGCAAAAAATGCTCAAAAACACCCAAAAAGTATTTTTGCTGTAAAATCTAAAATAATTCTTGTGCAATATTAAATCAAAAGCCAAAATCAAGCTTAATCCAATAGAAAACAAACTGCGTACAGTTTTTTGGGTAAAAAATAAAACTATGGGGTGATAATCACCAACAAAATTTTCCATTCCGCCAAAAATGCTCAAAAACACCCAAAAAGTATTTTTGCTGTAAAATCTAAAATAATTCTTGTGCAAGATTAAGTCAAAAGCCAAAATCAAGCTTAAGCCCATAGAAAACAAACTGCGTACAATTTTTTGGGTAAAAAATAAAACTATGGGGTGATAATCACCAACAAACTTTTCCATTCCGCCAAAAATGCTCAAAAACACCCAAAAAGTATTTTTGCTGTAAAATCTAAAATAATTCTTGTGCAAGATTGAAACAAAAGCCAAAATTAAGCTTAAGCCAATAGAAAACAAACTGCGTACAATTTTTTGGGTAAAAAATAAAACTATGGGGTGATAATCACCAACAAACTTTTACATTCCGCAAAAAATTCTCAAAAACACCCAAAAAGTATTTTTGCTGTAAAATCTAAAATAATTCTTGTGCAAGATTAAATCAAAAGCCAAAATCAAGCTTAGACCAATAGAAAACAAACTAAGTACAGTTTTTGGGTAAAAAATAAAACTATGGGGCGATAATCACCAACAAACTTTTCCATTCCGCAAAAAATGCTCAAAAACACCCAAAAAGTATTTTTGCTGTAAAATCTAAAATAATTCTTGTGCAAGATTGAAACAAAAGCCAAAATTAAGCTTAGACCAATAGAAAACAAACTGCGTACAGTTTTTTGGGTAAAAAATAAAACTATGGGGTGATAATCACCAACAAACTTTTCCATTCCCCAAAAAATGCTCAAAAACACCCAAAAAGTATTTTTGCTGTAAAATCTAAAATAATTCTTGTGCAAGATTGAATCAAAAGCCAAAATTAAGCTTAGACCAATAGAAAACAAACTACGTACGGTTTTTTGGGTAAAAAATAAAACTATGGGGTGATAATCACCAACAAACTTTTCCATTCCCCAAAAAATGCTCAAAAACATCCAAAAAGTATTTTTGCTGTAAAATCTAAAATAATTCTTGTGCAAGATTAAAACAAAAGCCAAAATTAAGCTTAAACCAATAGAAAACAAACTGTGTACAGTTTTTTGGGTAAAAAATAAAACTATGGGGTGATAATCACCAACAAACTTTTCCATTCCGCAAAAAATGCTCAAAAACACCCAAAAAGTATTTTTGCTGTAAAATCTAAAATAATTCTTGTGCAATATTCAATCAAAAGCCAAAATCAAGCTTAAACCAATAGAAAACAAACTGCGTACAGTTTTTTGGGTAAAAAATAAAACTATGGGGTGATAATCACCAACAAAATTTTCCATTCCGCCAAAAATGCTCAAAAACACCCAAAAAGTATTTTTGCTGTAAAATCTAAAATAATTCTTGTGCAAGATTAAAACAAAAGCCAAAATTAAGCTTAGACCAATAGAAAACAAACTGCGTACAGTTTTTTGGGTAAAAAATAAAACTATGGGGTGATAATCACCAACAAACTTTTCCATTCCGCAAAAAATGCTCAAAAACACCCAAAAAGTATTTTTGCTGTAAAATCTAAAATAATTCTTGTGCAATATTAAATCAAAAGCCAAACTCAAGCTTAAGCAAATAGAAAACAAACTGCGTACAGTTTTTTGGGTAAAAAATAAAACTATGGGGTGATAATCACCAACAAACTTTTCCATTCCGCCAAAAATGCTCAAAAAAACTAAAAAAGTATTTTTGCTGTAAAATCTAAAATAATTCTTGTGCAAGATTGAATCAAAAGCCAAAATTAAGCTTAGACCAATAGAAAACAAACTACGTACGGTTTTTTGGGTAAAAAATAAAACTATGGGGTGATAATCACCAACAAACTTTTCCATTCCCCAAAAAATGCTCAAAAACATCCAAAAAGTATTTTTGCTGTAAAATCTAAAATAATTCTTGTGCAAGATTAAAACAAAAGCCAAAATTAAGCTTAAACCAATAGAAAACAAACTGTGTACAGTTTTTTGGGTAAAAAATAAAACTATGGGGTGATAATCACCAACAAAATTTTCCATTCCGCCAAAAATGCTCAAAAACACCCAAAAAGTATTTTTGCTGTAAAATCTAAAATAATTCTTGTGCAAGATTAAAACAAAAGCCAAAATTAAGCTTAGACCAATAGAAAACAAACTGCTTACAGTTTTTTGGGTAAAAAATAAAACTATGGGGTGATAATCACCAACAAACTTTTCCATTCCGCAAAAAATGCTCAAAAACACCCAAAAAGTATTTTTGCTGTAAAATCTAAAATAATTCTTGTGCAATATTAAATCAAAAGCCAAACTCAAGCTTAAACAAATAGAAAACAAACTGCGTACAGTTTTTTGGGTAAAAAATAAAACTATGGGGTGATAATCACCAACAAACTTTTCCATTCCGCCAAAAATGCTCAAAAAAACTAAAAAAGTATTTTTGCTGTAAAATCTAAAATAATTCTTGTGCAAGATTGAAACAAAAGCCAAAATTAAGCTTAGACCAATAGAAAACAAACTACGTACAGTTTTTTGGGTAAAAAATAAAACTATGGGGTGATAATCACCAACAAACTTTTCCATTCCCCAAAAAATGCTCAAAAACATCCAAAAAGTATTTTTGCTGTAAAATCTAAGATAATTCTTGTGCCAGATTAAAACAAAAGCCAAAATTAAGCTTAAACCAATAGAAAACAAACTGCGTACAGGTTTTTGGGTAAAAAATAAAACTATCGGGTGATAATCACCAACAAACTTTTCCATTCCACAAAAAATGCTCAAAAACACCCAAAAAGTATTTTTACTGTAAAAAGCTAAACTAATTCTTGTGCAAGATTAAAGCAAAAGCCAAAATTAAGCTTAGACCAGTAGAAAACAAACTGCGTACAGTTTTTTGGGTAAAAAATAAAACTATGGGGTGATAATCACCAACAAACTTTTCCATTCCGCCAAAAATGCTCAAAAAAACTAAAAAAGTATTTTTGCTGTAAAATCTAAAATAATTCTTGTGCAAGATTGAAACAAAAGCCAAAATTAAGCTTAGACCAATAGAAAACAAACTACGTACAGTTTTTTGGGTAAAAAATAAAACTATGGGGTGATAATCACCAACAAACTTTTACATTCCGCAAAAAATTCTCAAAAACACCCAAAAAGTATTTTTGCTGTTAAGTCTAAAATAATTCTTGTGCTAGATTAAAACAAAAGCCAAAATCAAGCTTAGGGCAATAGAAAACAAACTGCGTACAGTTTTTTTGGTAAAAAATAAAACTATGGGGTGATAATCACCAACAAACTTTTACATTCTGCGAAAAATGCTCAAAAACACCCAAAAAGTATTTTTGCTGTAAAATCTAAAATAATTCTTGTGCAAGAATAAAACAAAAGCCAAAATCAAACTTAGACTAATAGAAAACAAACTGCGTACAGCTTTTTGGGTAAAAAATAAAACTTTAGGGTAATAATCACCAACAAACTTTTACATTCCGGAAAAAAATGCTCAAAGTTTGTTGGTGATTATCACCCCATAGTTTTATTTTTTACCCAAAAAACTGTACGCAGTTTGTTTTCTATTGGTCTAAAAAGTATTTTTGTTGTTAAATCTAAACTAATTCTTGGGTACGTAATAAAGAAATGTTTTAATATATGTAAGAGCCTTTTAAATTATTTATTTTATTATATTCATTGCTTACTGTATCTTTTCTCAGTTAAAATAATTCACCACTTTTCAAATAATACAATAGCAACAACAGAAAGAACAGCGAACAGCTGTTACGGTTTGTTGTGGTGAGTTTGATTTGTTCACGCCGATCTTTTTTTTTTAGTTCGACTCTGTCACAGAGATACAAGCCAGTCGATTTCGAGCCGACGGCGCGCCGCCGCCGGTTGCTTTTTTGCCTATCGCGCCGCCGCCGATTACATCGGCTCGTAACGGCTCAAAACCAGCCGCCGAGTCCGTTTAAATGTGTTCACGACTGGGTTGCAAATTTGCGTACTTTTTTCGAAAAATTTTTTTCACTACCTTTTTTCCCAAAATATCCGTATATAGCTGAGCCGCCGAAAATTCTGTCAGCGCGCCGCCGCCGACCTAAAATGTGCCCAGCCGCCGCCGCCGATAATTTTGCCTCGGCTTGTTTCTCTGCTCTGTCAAAAGTTGTTTATGTTATACCAACACACACCCACACTACTGAAAAAAACATGGCGAAGTAAACACAACATGTGAACATATAAATTTTTTTTCAAATTTTCTTTTGTGCTTTTTGACAACCTCGAACATAAACAACAATAAAAAGCCGTGTTGTTTTTGCTGTTGTTAGGTTGTTGTAGCTTCGCTACTACCTGTAGCATAATTCTACCATGGGTGCAGGTCTCTGATATAACAGTGTGAAAACAAATTGTTACCAAGGTATATTGAACAGGTACCACTACAAGAACAGCTGTTTTAGTAAATGGAGAATGTGTGCGTCACACAGACAATAGACTTTGACACACATATGGGATTTTTCCATCAACAACGGGCATGTGTTAGTAAATTTAAGAGAGCTTATGAATGCGTGCGACTCACAGATAATGGATTTGACATATTTCTGGGGTATTTCTACCAACAAAATAAATGTGTTTTTGGTGTTGTATTTGTTTTAGTTATGGAGGTACCTGTAATGAATATGCTTTGATTATTACGCTACGTCTTCACCTAACTTGAAATGCTGTTGTAACTTTAAGTTATGACCGGGTTGCTAAAACAATTGCACTAACAACTATGTTATAAGGGCATAATACACAATCAATAAGCTTGATGTCAGATTCGTGTACGTGTGCTTGACGAAAAATCAGAACCAAGTAGATTTTTCATCAAGCGTCGGCAGTGTCACTAACAGAGAAGCAAGCCGCGCCGCCGGCTAAAATTCATACCTCAATCCGCCGCCGATTCCATCGGCGCGTTGGCGACTTATTTGGAAGCCCATTTTGGCGGCTGAGCCGATTCTATTGGCTGCGCCGATTTTATCGGCTTCGCCAATTTTATTTGTTTTTTTTGCCGGGAGAACTGAAGGAAGCAGAGCATAATATAAGTAGCAGTCGTTTTGCTGCCACCTGTAGACTTTTTTCACCATGCTAACCATGATACAATAATACAGGTACCACCACGACGACAACAAATACAACACCAAAAAACACGTATTTTGTTGGTAGTAACATACCAGAAAAACATCAAATCTATTGTCTGTGAGTCGCACACATTCATGAGCTCCCTCAAAGTTACTAGCACATACCCGTTGCTGATAGAAAAATACCAGAAATGTGTCAAAATCTATTGTCTTGATGCACACATTCTCAAATTTACTAGAACAGCTGAGCTTGTAGTGATACCTGTTTAATGTACCTTGTTTAATGTACCTTAATGCTAACTTTAACATTTTTATATTGATTGAGTGATGTAAATGTTTACTGGCGGTCTCCACGCGCAATCGATTTGGAAATAATTATGTTCTCAATTGTCAAATTCTATTTCCAGAACCATATGTTCACGTGAAGACCGCAGAAACATTTATTTGCAAATTTAAATTTTTGTTGAAGGTGTTGAAAATTTGTTAAGAGGAAATCATATGGAACACGTATGCATATATATATATATATATATATATATATATATATATATATATATATATATATATATATATATATATATATATATATATATATATATATATATATATATATATATATATATTGTTACGAAATGAAAATGCAGATTCAAATGTAACGACACAAACTGACAACCCGATCATTATCTGCTTTATACCCCTAAATCACTGTAATAAAATCAAAACCTGGCAACCAAGTACCACAATTAAACTTGGCATCACTCGACAACTGCCAATAGAATTCAAAATAACGGAAAATGGAAGTTTCCGGAATCTTCAGGAAACGGTAGCTAGAACTTTCAAGACTATTCGAGACTGCTTAATCGCAATTACAAACAGTGACATTAAACTTAAACTGCAAGAGATGTAGACTTGATGACAGCATAATTTGCTTAAGTTGCGAACATTAGAGTATGTGTGTGTGCGAAGATAAACAAACAGAAGAAAAATCTCATGCATCTACACACGCACATACACTACACTATAGCAAGACCAAATGATCATGCCGTATACTTAAAGATAAAAAGAGACAACTACATTCCAGAAAGTTAGCGAAGTTACCAGAAGGTTTTATAATTTACTATATAAGGGGAGGCTGCCAGACGACATGGAGAAGTGTGTTTTTAAACTTAGACGAGTAAACATCGCCAAGAATAGTTAGTGTGTACATCGCGTTTAGTTGTACGTGTTTTTAAAGTAATAAATAAAGTGTTACTGAGAATTTATTTGTAAAATAAATATCCGTGTTTTATTTTATTGCAATTCAACGAATCCTGTGAAAATAATAAAACCGTTTTTATGTAAAGGACTAAAAACGTAACAATTGGTGTCAGAAGTAAAATTGCAAAATAAAATAAAAAGGACATTATTAATTAATAAAAAAAAAGGACATTATTAATTAATAAAAAGGACATTAATAATAATAAAAAGGACATTAATAAAAAAAACATTATTAATTAAAATAAAAATTACAAAAGGACATTAAAAAAAATAGAAGCCATGAAGTTTGAAGAGCTAAAAGTTGAGCAGCTAAAAAAAGAGCTGAGTAAGCTGGAACTGCCAACAACAGGCAATAAAGTGGAACTTCAGAAGAGGCTGATAGATGAGTTCAAGCAGCGTGGCATCGACATCGGGACATACGAATTTGAGGATAAAGAGGAAATAGAGGTATGTACTCGTGCCACGACAAGCAACATGGATTTAAGCACAATGTTCGCCGCTATGATGGAAAAATTTCAAGAAGTTAAAGAAACATCTAGAGGTAACAATGAGAGAATGCTGGCTGAAGTTCAAGAAACATCTAGAGCTAACAACGAGCGACTGCTAGCTGAAGTTAAGGCTGAAGTTCAGGAAATATCTAAGGCCACAAATGAGAAGCTAGTGGAAATTTCTGAGGTCATAAATAGAAGAGTAGATGGCATTGAGGTACAAGTCATCAAATTTGACGAGAAACTCTCAGAACTAGAGAATAAACTTCATAGCCTAGAAATTGGTGGCGTCGAAGTGCATGTAAAAGATGTGGACGAGAAATTACATGAACTGGAAGCAAAAATTGTTAATCTTCAGTGTCAAGGAGGGCCAGTGAGAGTTATTCCAGAGGCTTCCAGCAGAGTAAAGACGCCTTGTTTCGATGGCAGCGCACCTTTGAACATCTTCAAGTTCCAGTTCGAAACAGTTGCCAGCAAAAATGGTTGGAACAGTGAAGAAAAGGCCATAGAGCTGATTTTGGCCTTAAAAGGAGCCGCAGCAGAAGTACTTGAAACCGTACCAGGGAGCTGCAGAAATAATTTTGATGACATAATGGCGGCACTGCAGCGGAAATATGGTGGCGAACATAAGCGAGATATATACCGCATGGAATTGCGATGTAGAGGACAAAAGCCCAATGAGTCTCTACAAGATTTCGCAATGGAAATTGAGCGGTTAGTGCAGCTTACGTATCCAGGTGAAAACCACCCATTCCTGGATCATGTCAAAACAGAGGCGTTTGTTAATGGCATCCGTGATCCTGACATCAAGCTTGCAGTGTGTGCTACACAAAAGGCTACATTCGCAGAAATGGTTTCATTTGCACTAGCTCAGGAGACTGCTAGGGTGATTTGGAAGCCACAGGTGTGCAAGGTGCGGAACGTGGAGGTCATTGCCGAAAATGAGAGTGATCTAGTCTCTAGCATCAAGGAGGCAGTGAGACAAGCATTGGCGGAGAAGGACGGCAAAGTAAAAGCTAAGTGTTATAACTGCGGCAAAATTGGCCACTTCCAGCGCAACTGCAAGGCGCCAAGAAAAAGAGCCAGATCTGTTTCGCCACCAAGGAATAGTAAACGGGTGAACCAACAAACAACACAAGAGTCCCCGTTAAACTAAAACGAGCTAGCACTAAGGGGCAAGAGCTAGCTCCCACAAACGACGGCCCCACAATCTCCATATCAGTAATGCAGCAGAAAAATAGCAACCTTACTGCATGTGGATACATCAACGGCGAAAAGCACATCTTCACCATAGACACAGGAGCGTCGCAGTCAATAATCAGGCCCGATATAGTGAAGGGGAAGTGTGAACCTTTAAGGAATATAAGACTACGTACAGCTACTGGGGAGCCTGCCACTGTCTACGGTAAGACTGAAGCGAAGGTGACTATAGCCAATATAAGCGTGAAACATGTGTTTATCGTTGCCGATATTGTTGACGAGGTTATTATTGGAGCCGATTTTATGATAAACCATGGCATCAACCTGCATATGGGGCAACAAGTGATGATTTGGCGTAATGTTGAAATACCGCTTGATGTTGGATATGACAATCAAACGCGCGTAAGGAAACTAGTTGCTATTGAAAACCAGACGATACCACCGCAGTCTGAATCAGTAATATGGGCACGCATGGAGGGAGATTGTGAGGACAATCGGTTGTGGGTAGTAGAACCAACAGAAATTAAGAGCGAGCTATTAACAGCAAAAGCCCTCGTAAAAACTTGCAAAGGAGGAAAGATCCCTATAAGAGTACTTAATTTATCAGGCAACAAAAAAGTCGTCAGCGGAAATTCTGCTATAGGCCAATGTACTCCACCAGAGGCAATAATAAACTGCGAGCGAAAGCCTGAACCAGCCAATATGTCCGCAAAAGAGCGTGAACAATTTGAAGAACACGTGGGGAAATGGGTAGCAGAATTAGCAGCTCCTGATAGAAATAAAGCTAAACAGCTGCTAAAAAGGCACACCAGCGTCTTCGCCTTGAAAGATCAAAGCCAAGGGAGAACGGCAATAGTGAAACATGAAATAAATACAGGCGAAGCGAGGCCGATCAAACAGCCACCCAGAAGTGTACCCCTAGCAAAACGGAATGAGGTAAAAGAACTTGTTCATGAAATGGAGCGGAGTGGTGTAATCGAGCCATCTTCAAGTCCTTGGAGTTCGCCCGTTGTCTTAGTCAAAAAGAAGGATGGCAGTACGAGATTCTGCGTTGACTACAGAAAGCTCAATGACGTTACTAAGAAGGACAGTTATCCACTACCAAGAATTGACGACACCTTAGACACGCTGGCTGGAACGAAATGGTTCTCCACGTTAGACCTACAAAGCGGATATTGGCAGGTGGAGATTGCAGAGAAAGATAAGGAGAAAACTGCTTTTAGCGCGAGCGATGGATTATGGCAGTTTAAAGTTATGCCATTCGGGCTCTGCAATGCTCCAGCTACTTTTGAACGCCTAATGGAACGAGTGCTGAAAGGACTTCACTGGAAGACTTGCTTGGTGTACCTTGATGACATCGTCGTGATGGGAAAGACTTTTGATGAGCACCTCAAAAATTTGGCGGAGGTTCTTCAACGCATATCATCAGCTGGTTTAAAACTTAGCGTGAAGAAATGTGCATTGTTCCAGAGAGAAGTAAAGTATTTGGGCCATCGAGTTACAGCAGACGGAATGTCAACGGATGAAGATAAAATACGAGCAGTAAAGGACTGGCCTCGTCCGAAAAATCTTCATGAACTGCGCAGCTTTCTGGGCCTTTGTACCTACTACAGACGCTTTGTACCAAATTTTGCCAACGTCGCTGCAAGCTTGCATGAGCTAACCAAGAAGTCGAGGCCGTATCACTGGGGCGAACAGCAGGAGAATGCGTTCCAGACACTAAAGGATTTACTGAGTACGTCACCAGTACTAGCCTACCCCATAGCTGGAGAGAAATTTTTGCTTGATACCGATGCGAGCGGCTATGGCATAGGAGGTGTGTTGTCGCAAGTTGTCAATGGCACAGAAAAAGTGATAGGCTATTATAGCCGTATACTCTCAAAGCCTGAGAGAAACTACTGTGTGACACGACGTGAGCTTTTGGCAGTGTTGGAGTGCATAAAACACTACCATAAGTACCTGTATGGCCAACACTTTACGCTGAGGACCGACCATTCTGCATTGAGATGGCTGTTGCAGTTTAAAAATCCTGAAGGGCAGCTAGCGCGCTGGATTGAACGTCTTCAAAGCTACGACTTCAGCATAGAGCATAGAAGGGGCGTAAAGCATAACAATGCAGATGCTTTATCACGACGGCCCTGCAGCTTGGAGTGCAGACATTGTGTTAAGGCCGAAAAGAAGGAATGCGTTATTGATGTTCGGCTAACGCACATCGATTCCGATGAGGACTGGTCAGCGGCACAGAGAAACGACACCATATTGGCGACAATTATAAAAGCCAAAGAGGAAAATAGAAGACCTGCTCGCAATGTAATATCAGCTGAAAGCCCACTTGTGAAATCTTATTGGGCTCAGTGGAATAGCCTGAAGCTGATAAACGGGTGCTTGTACCGCGTATGGGAAAGTGCAGATGGTAAAATGGCTTCCAACCTAATAGTTGTGCCATCCTCCAAGGTGAATAAGGTTTTGCACGAGTTCCACAATGGTCCTAGTGGCGGTCATCTGGGAGTGACAAAAACGCTGGAGAAGCTAAAACAGCGTTTTTATTGGGTTGGGTGTCAACAAGCCGTAGCCGACTGGATAGCAAACTGCCCACAGTGCATCGCAGCAAAAGGACCAGCAAGAAAAAGTCGAGGACAGCTGCAACAGTACAACTCAGGTGCACCATTTGAGCGGATAGCAATGGATATAGCAGGTCCTTTTCCCGTCAGCGACGCCGGGAATCGCTATGTTCTTGTGGTGATGGACTATTTTAGTAAATGGCCAGAAGTATATGCCATACCTAATCAAGAAGCAAGGACAGTTGTGAATGTATTTGTCAACAACTGGGTATGTCGCTATGGTGTTCCAATAGAATTACATTCTGACCAAGGTAGAAACTTCGAGTCTGCTATATTCCGGGAAATGTGCGAATTATATGGGATAAAGAAAACAAGAACGACGCCGCTGCACCCACAGTCCGATGGCATGGTAGAAAGATTTAATCGCACTCTAGAGGAGTACCTGCGAAAAGTGGTAAGCGCGCATCAAAGGGACTGGGACGAGCACATTCCCAAATTTTTGTTGGCCTATAGGTCAGCTGTACATGACTCGACATCACGAACACCTGCTAAAATTGTCTTCGGGACGGAATTAAAATTGCCTGGTGATTTGGAATTTGGCGTTAAGCCTACACCAACAAGTGAAGAAGGCACCAGCTCTTCCCAAGAGCAAGAAAATTTAAATGAGCTACATGAATTTGTACGCAACCGAATTAGAATGGCCAGTGACAAGATGAAGGCTAGATATGACCGAGCTGCAAATTCTGAGGGATTCAATGAGGGTCAATTGGTTCTACTTTACAACCCACAACGAAAGAAGGGATTGTCTCCAAAATTGCAGACTCATTGGGATGGACCGTATAAGGTTATTAAAAGGTTGAACGATGTCGTCTATAGGATACAGAAGTACAACAGCCCAAGGTCCAAAATGAAAATCGTACACCTGGAACGACTGGCGCACTATGGAAAAGGTGATTGTGTGCCTATTCGGGACGAACAGGCTTAAGTGGGCGGCAGTGTTACGAAATGAAAATGCAGATTCAAATGTAACGACACAAACTGACAACCCGATCATTATCTGCTTTATACCCCTAAATCACTGTAATAAAATCAAAACCTGGCAACCAAGTACCACAATTAAACTTGGCATCACTCGACAACTGCCAATAGAATTCAAAATAACGGAAAATGGAAGTTTCCGGAATCTTCAGGAAACGGTAGCTAGAACTTTCAAGACTATTCGAGACTGCTTAATCGCAATTACAAACAGTGACATTAAACTTAAACTGCAAGAGATGTAGACTTGATGACAGCATAATTTGCTTAAGTTGCGAACATTAGAGTATGTGTGTGTGCGAAGATAAACAAACAGAAGAAAAATCTCATGCATCTACACACGCACATACACTACACTATAGCAAGACCAAATGATCATGCCGTATACTTAAAGATAAAAAGAGACAACTACATTCCAGAAAGTTAGCGAAGTTACCAGAAGGTTTTATAATTTACTATATAAGGGGAGGCTGCCAGACGACATGGAGAAGTGTGTTTTTAAACTTAGACGAGTAAACATCGCCAAGAATAGTTAGTGTGTACATCGCGTTTAGTTGTACGTGTTTTTAAAGTAATAAATAAAGTGTTACTGAGAATTTATTTGTAAAATAAATATCCGTGTTTTATTTTATTGCAATTCAACGAATCCTGTGAAAATAATAAAACCGTTTTTATGTAAAGGACTAAAAACGTAACAATATATATATATATATATATATATATATATATATATATATATATATATATATATATATATATATATATATATATATATATATATATATATATATATATATATATATATATATATATATATATATATATATATATATATATATATATATATATATATATATATATATATATATATATATATATATATATATATATATATATATATATATATATATATATATATATATATATATATATATATATATATATATATATATATATATATATATATATATATATATATATATATATATATATATATATATATATATATATATATATATATATATATATATATATATATATATATATATATATATATATATATATATATATATATATATATATATATATATATATATATATATATATATATATATATATATATATATATATATATATATATATATATATATATATATATATATATATATATATATATATATATATATATATATATATATATATATATATATATATATATATATATATATATATATATATATATATATATATATATATATATATATATATATATATATATATATATATATATATATATATATATATATATATATATATATATATATATATATGTATGTATCTATCTGTTCAAACTGCCTTGATATGTATGACGTAGTAGCCTTTTTCGACTTAATGTATGTGTACGTGACTTTTCTTAAGGGCAATATACACAGTCAACATGCTTGACAAGCGTGGTAATAGTATGTGTGAAATTTCGTTAGTATTAGTGACACCGACGACGATTGATGGAAAATCTACTTGGTTTTGATTTTTCGTCAAGCACACGTACACGAATCTGACATCAAGCTGAATGATTGTGTATTATGCCCTTTAGGGTAAAAGGCACTAAACCGGGCCAAACACTTTTTTCATATTGTACTATAATATCGCCAATGTGTATGTCATATTCGATGGTTGCATAATAATAATTACTAGTTTTAAAATAATTTGATTAAATTAACTGATTTTTCATGGCGTCAATAATATCTTAACCCCTACAAAGATGCGTTGTCTTATAGGAAATTTATTAAAATTATTAACATAACATATAGCAGTCCACTACAATCCTATATAGCCAATATAAGGGCTCTACTTCGATTCAAGGCGAATTCAGTACCAGGTAGCCCTATCATCACAGATGATCATCAGCTGATTACACCCAATCAGTCAAACTCTATATAAGAAAAGAGAAAAACTTTAACCCGAACTGTCAAAGCACAAATAAAAATAGTCCTACACCTACTTTGTATGTGTGTTGTTTTGATGATAAGGCCACTTGATATTAATTCGCTTTGCTTCGATTTAAACCAAGGATATTTTCGGCTTTTAGTCGCCGCCTACTATAGTTGGTCTTAACCGCCGCCGACCACTATTTTATATCGACTTCGCTCTCTGATCGAAAAGTGTGTGGATGTAAATCTATGAAAATTTAATAATTGTTCTGAGAAACTTTAAAATATTTACTTAAAATTAGTTTAGAAAGTTAAAACAATCTCAAATTTATAAAAATTTAATGACATTTGTGCGAAAGGTGAGCATATTAAGTGCAAAACATTAAATAATATTTGTAATGACGGCATCGATCGGCAAAAAATGGTCTGAAAATTTTCATTGTGTTTAATTTTTTTGTACTTTTTTTCTTTTTACACATCCATTCAACTCTCACTTGCTGCTGTTTCAAGGAAACCAAATTAATTAATGAATGTCAATCAGAAGGAGAACAAGTTAAAAATAAGAATAATAACACTGAAAATAAACCAGAATTAAAGTTATCGAAGGAAAAAAGCCGCATTTGCTTTTAACGGGCTGTAGGCAATAATATTTTCGTGAGTGAAATTGTGTACCACTCTTGTGCGTGCTTGGGTGTGTGTAAAGTTGTGCAATTCATTTAAACAATTGGTTTTGCAAATCCCAACAGACGAAATAAATGAAAACCATGGCCGATTTAGATGCTGTACATTTGGGACTAGATGAAAATGAAGCAGATATTGCTGAAGAACTTCAGCATTTTGATGATTCTTTTGATACCCGCAGCGAAGCCTCCGAGTCAGGTTCCGAATCATCAGATTCTCAACCTAGCATAAGCTCAGTAAGTACAACACACTCAAACAAATCAAAGGAGAAGAGAAAAACTAAAAAAATAGAAAAGGTATCGAAGATATCTGACAAAAAGCTGGCTACAAAACGCTCCAGTACAAGCTCTAAAGAGACAAAGTCAAGCGGTACAGCTGTTAATGGCAAATCGTCTTTGGCAAAGAAGAAAAAATCAGAGTCAAGTAAACCAGCTGATACTTCCACTGATTCCATTGAAAATAAGAAAGGTGAATCGACCACTGATTCTAAATCTTCTCGAAAAAAATCTATTGACAACGCTCAAAACAGTTCTTCCAACAACGCCAATGTTAGTGGCAGTGGAAAAAGTGAAGCCAGTGATGATGAAACTGGTAAACCAAAAAATACTACACCTTTTGATAGCGATTCCGAATCGGAAGACTCCGATTCAGCAGCGAATATAAAGCGAAATGGTCGCAAAAACACCTCTAAAAGTGCATCACCAGAGAAGAAGACTAACTCTTCTGGTGGCGGTGGAAGTGGGGGTATTAAAGGCGTCTCTACTTATGACTATAAAACTAAATTGAATTACTTATTCCGTGATACACGTTTCTTCCTAATTAAATCAAATAATGCTGACAACGTAGGAATTGCTAAGAGTAAAAGCGTTTGGGCCACTTTGCCCCAAAATGATGCCAACCTCAACCAGGCTTTTAAGGAGGCGCGTAATGTACTGTTAATTTATTCAGTTAATGAGAGCGGTAAGTCATGACGGCATACTTTTTCTGACATATTGATGTGATCTTTAAGAGTGAGTCTATTCCTGATACATTTTTATCATGATAAATGTCAAATCGTTATCAAGATAAAAATTTATCAGGTATAGACTGCATTTATTAGTGTTATTGCAGTGTCTTGACAATTTTGTCAGAGCTCAAGGTCAGACAAATTTGTCTTGATAAAAAGCGTAAACAAACTGTTTGACGTTTCAATTTATTTTGAAAAACTAAAGTTTTTACAACATTTTTACAAAAAAATATACGATTAAAGAAAAATATGAATGCTTTAATTAAATAAAAGCAGTTTAATGAAAATATAAATGAAATAGTGCATGAATAGTGACAAACTTCCTTAACAACGGCAAACAAATTGTGAGATCATAACAAAAAAACCACAACGTGTTCGCATGTATGCTTGCACTAAAAAAAATTGTACAACGGCTCTGCCGACGTTTTGTTATGGTAAAAATATATCAGGTATAGACGTAGGGTAAACCACTATAAGAAAAGGAGGTGGTTCCCAATTAGTTTTTATTACTTTCGTTCGTTAGTTCAGAACAGTGATGGAAAATTCAGTACTATTGTACTATTTTTAGTACTTTTTCATTCTCAAAATACCTCAGTACCCCACGACATAAAAAGTACTTTTTCCAATCTGTAGCGTTAAAAAAATTAAAATTTTTTCCGGCTTATTAATATCAGGCGCGAATCCAGGTTGAGCTGTGGGGGGGGGGGGACCTTCTAAGCAAAACATACTATTTTTCCAAACTTCTTTTAGAAACTATAGAAATTTACTCGTTTTGGGGGGGGGAAATATCCCCTTTTCCCCTTGTATCCGCGGCTGATTAATATTCAACCCATTATATTCAAAAACATGTTCGAAAACTCTTGATATCTTTATTTGAAGAAATAAAATCTGTTCAAACAGAAGTTATTAGAGAACTATTTATTACTGTTAAAATTCATTGTTACATGTAGTAGACTATATAAGATGCACTTTGAGATTATACACAAATCAAATTGTAAGTCCTCAAAATCATACGAATTGTTATGTATAATGGTAACCACACAGAAAAAATTTCAATAAAATCGGTTTATCAAAACGTAAAATTGCTTTCAATTAATATAATAATTGAGTCAATTATCCATGGGATTAAAAACAAAATTTTCTATCAAATTTTGAAAGGTTTGAGTACAAAGGTTTCAATTACGAACACTGCAGCTTCAATTAATTTCGTTGTTGAAGTTTAACCTACGACGAAAATTATACATTTAATAACTAAAATTCAAATTTTCAATTGCTCAAAGTTTGTGAAAATTGGTATGAAATAACCCACAAAGAGAATATACAGAGAGCGACAACAACGATTTTTTGGGGTGTTATTTCTTTTTTGGGGACTTATTTCTTGGGGTTTATTTAATTTTCGCTTTGGGGAGTTATTTTCTGGGGGATTATTCCATGCCGCCGTTGGATAATATTGTTTCTGATCACATGAGTAATTGATTCAATTACGAAAGTAATTGAAAATGATTTTAATTTTTAAATTAAGTATAATAACTGAAAATTTTTTTAGGTCTGATTTTTGCTGCGTAATTGGAAAATAGAATTTTAGTAAGTGAATATACTATTTTCATCGTAGATTGAGCTTCAACAGCACAGCTAAATGAATCTGCAGTTTTAGCAATTGAAATTGTATATTAGTTTTTTCTGCGCATGAAACTAAATTTTTGTCTAGCCACTGGCTGAACTTTATTTAATATTTTCTGCCTTAAGATATGAATAGTTGTTGCTAGTTCAAGATAGCTATAGCGCTAAATTTTCAAAATTTAGTAACCAACAATACACCGGAAGTTCTATATTTACATTAATGCAAATATCTTCAAGAGCTCCAATTACATCTAGAAAAAACAACGGAAATAGTAAAAAAATATATTAATATGTCAAGAATGGTTCCTTTGTATGATAATTAAGAATACCTGAAGTATTACATTTTCAATTGTTGAAAAAGTACCATTAAGGTGAAAAAAGTACATATTAAGTTAAGGTTCAGTACCATTTCAAAATCTGTATTTTCCATCACTGCTTCAGAACTGCGCCATTTATGAAAAAATTTGTTTGTCGTCCGGTTTTTTTTAGTTCAATTTTATTTTATACTTAACCCTCTTTTGTTCGAGTCGATTTAAAACAACTCTATTTGTAAAAATTAAATCCACTATTAGCAATCTTTTTTAACACTTTGTAGTTTTCTATTTTTTATAGCTTAAAATATCATATCCGAAATTAATTTATAAAATATGCTTTAAAATAACCTAAATGGGGCAAGTATCAAACTTTGTACTTTCCATCAATCGGTTTGGAGCCTGATCTTTGTCACAAGAAATTTATTTAATTAATTTGAGATATTCTCCGAAATTTATTATTTGTTTTCAGCTCTCAGCTATAAACTAGTTTATCGGCCCTGTTCTGTAAACCGCAAAAAGCAAATACTGCTGTATTTTAAATCGTATATTGTAAATTAATTTCAGAAATGATATTCTAAGTTCTAAAAAATAGAAAACTGTAAAAAGGTCTACAAAAATTTGCTGTTAGTAAATCTAATTTCTCTAAATCGAGCGTTTTTAAATCGACTCGATTTACAGAGCAGCAGGTATTAAGAAAATATATCGATTAATATTGAACATACTTTTGAGCCCTATTTTCGATTTAATCGTAAGCGACAAAAATTAAAGTTTTCAGGGGAAGGGTTTTTATTATATTCAAATATGTTTTATATACATAATTTGTCGCTTACGATAACATTTTACAGCTTGCATTTTAAAAGTTATTAACAATTTCGGCATTTAGACAATTCTAAACTATGGGTAGGCCCATAAAATTTTAATTTCAATAAAAAAAATTTATTAGAATCGAAAATATGGCTCGATTTGTTTGTTATGTTGTTTGTGGATTGTCTTTTTATCTTTTTATTATAATCTTACGAATTTGAAAACTTTTCAAACGAAATACAGGCTATAATCCACAACAATTAAAGATTTTTCAAATAACTTATAAAAATTTTTTTTTTAAGATTTTTCATTAATTAAATATGTATATGCCAGAGAACTGCAACAAGTATGATCGAGCCGTCTTATTCACTAGAGCTAAATAACAAGTACATAACAATCAAAACTTGCAGTCTTGTTCCTATTCGATTATAATACCGGCAGGGCTACCGTTGAAAACGTTCAAAAAGGGGCCCAAAAAGGGGATTTTCAAAATGAAAGGGGCACAAGAAGGGAATTTCTAAGAAAAAAAGGGGCAACTTTAAAAACAAGAAAAATTTTAAAAATTATTTCATAGTGGATATTATGCTAGACTATTAGCCGGGTGGTCGCAGGTTCGAATCCTGCTAAGACCCTGGTTGTTTCTGCAGAAAAGCCGAAAAAGGTTTAAGCAGTATGTGTGTTCATTAAAAAAAATAAAGGCTAGCAAACATATTTACTCCTATTAACACAAAGTTCAATTGTGTTAATTTTATTTAAATTTTTTTAACTTTCAGTTTGTCTGAACTTATGTTTTAACTGAAAGTTGAAAGCTGTCGGTAACAATAAAAATTTGATTGGCTGATTACAAGCAATGACATTTTTTGGAAAATATTTTTGCTAAAAAAGCAATAATATGCTCTTAATATCAACCCTGGAGTACATATTCCCAGCTCAGTTTCATGACTCATAATAAAAGGGTGGGCACCTGCGTACATTTATTGCTAAAATAAAAACAAAAATTTAGTTCGTTTAAAAAGGCGCACAAAATAATATAAAATGACAAAAGGGGATTTAAAACAAAGAGCACAAAATGTGACAACGCAGTCAAAAAGGGGAAAAATGCCACTAGTCGCCCAACGGTAACGCTGAATATAGGAAATAAACAAAAAAAAACAAGTATCAATCATTCGCAACATTATAATCGGATTAATTTGTTTACGAACTATGCGGCTTGTTTACTAATAATCGCTCACTTGCAGCTCGGCTGTTTTTGAACATGATTTGATTCTGATCGAAACAGAAACATTCGACTTTCTCTACGAGTATGTTTTCGTGTTATGTAAAGTATTTGCTGTTCGGTGCAACCAGATCTGTAAAAAATTGCAATCAATTTTGTGAATCTAAATTGATTATTAGGCTAAGGTTCGTAACGTTATATTCAGAAAGAATTGGGTATGATTAATATTCCAAGGAACAATGGAAAAATTAACATCAACTTAATTTTTCAACGTACACAGCAGAACAGAGTAGCGCCACTTTCGGAAGCCGCTACACTTCCATCGTCAGTGCTCACGTGTATTTGCTATCACCACTTGTCAGGTGGCTCTGTTGAATGTGATTTTAATTCTTATATATACAACTTTTTCGCGAAAATTGAATACGAGAATTAAATCACTCTCAAGCTGATATTAAAGTGCACTTTCCCAGCGTTGCCATCGGTTTATTTTTCTTCATTCCCATTTTTCTGATTTTTGTTCTACTCAAGACAAACTTTTTTGGTTTGATTTTATACTTAAGTATATATGAACATGTAAACATGTGAAAAGCTCAAGCCAGTAGCTAATTGTTTTATTAATATGATTATTTCGAACGTATTTGCTTTGTGAATCTAAATTGATTATTAGGCTAAGGTTCGTAACGTTATATTCAGAAAGAATTGGGTATGATTAATATTCCAAGGAACAATGGAAAAATTAACATCAACTTAATTTTTCAACGTACACAGCAGAACAGAGTAGCGCCACTTTCGGAAGCCGCTACACTTCCATCGTCAGTGCTCACGTGTATTTGCTATCACCACTTGTCAGGTGGCTCTGTTGAATGTGATTTTAATTCTTATATATACAACTTTTTCGCGAAAATTGAATACGAGAATTAAAGTGATTTAATTCTCGTATTCAATTTTCGCGAAAAAGTTGTATATATAAGAATTAAAATCACATTCAACAGAGCCACCTGACAAGTGGTGATAGCAAATACACGTGAGCACTGACGATGGAAGTGTAGCGGCTTCCGAAAGTGGCGCTACTCTGTTCTGCTGTGTACGTTGAAAAATTAAGTTGATGTTAATTTTTCCATTGTTCCTTGGAATATTAATCATACCCAATTCTTTCTGAATATAACGTTACGAACCTTAGCCTAATAATCAATTTAGATTCACAAAGCAAATACGTTCGAAATAATCATATTAATAAAACAATTAGCTACTGGCTTGAGCTTTTCACATGTTTACATGTTCATATATACTTAAGTATAAAATCAAACCAAAAAAGTTTGTCTTGAGTAGAACAAAAATCAGAAAAATGGGAATGAAGAAAAATAAACCGATGGCAACGCTGGGAAAGTGCACTTTAATATCAGCTTGAGAGTGATTTAATTCTCGTATTCAATTTTCGCGAAAAAGTTGTATATATAAGAATTAAAATCACATTCAACAGAGCCACCTGACAAGTGGTGATAGCAAATACACGTGAGCACTGACGATGGAAGTGTAGCGGCTTCCGAAAGTGGCGCTACTCTGTTCTGCTGTGTACGTTGAAAAATTAAGTTGATGTTAATTTTTCCATTGTTCCTTGGAATATTAATCATACCCAATTCTTTCTGAATATAACGTTACGAACCTTAGCCTAATAATCAATTTAGATTCACAAAGCAAATACGTTCGAAATAATCATATTAATAAAACAATTAGCTACTGGCTTGAGCTTTTCACATGTTTACATGTTCATATATACTTAAGTATAAAATCAAACCAAAAAAGTTTGTCTTGAGTAGAACAAAAATCAGAAAAATGGGAATGAAGAAAAATAAACCGATGGCAACGCTGGGAAAGTGCACTTTAATATCAGCTTGAGAGTGATTTAATTCTCGTATTCAATTTTCGCGAAAAAGTTGTATATATAAGAATTAAAATCACATTCAACAGAGCCACCTGACAAGTGGTGATAGCAAATACACGTGAGCACTGACGATGGAAGTGTAGCGGCTTCCGAAAGTGGCGCTACTCTGTTCTGCTGTGTACGTTGAAAAATTAAGTTGATGTTAATTTTTCCATTGTTCCTTGGAATATTAATCATACCCAATTCTTTCTGAATATAACGTTACGAACCTTAGCCTAATAATCAATTTAGATTCACAAAGCAAATACGTTCGAAATAATCATATCAATTTTGATTGCAACCAAAATTATTTCATCCAAATTGATTTCATTCTTTGATTTCAAAATGATTTCGGATTTCAAACTGAAATCATGTCAAGATTGCGATATTTTGTGATCATTTTGTTTAAATCATTGATTGCAATCAATTTAATTGCAATCAAATCTTGTTGAAATCATTTGATTTCAACCAATTTCCCTGAAATCACTACTATAGTGTAAGTACAACAAAATAGTATAAAAAACGTACCAAAACGTAGGTTGGTTAGCCATTTCATGCAGTTTTTTTTAATTATCAGAGTAAGCTTTATTTCTAGAAGAATGAGTATCATTTGAAGAGAACGATGATTTTGATTCTGATTTAATTTTGATTGCAATCACTGGATTTGATTGCAATCAATTAATATAGAAATTAATTTCAAAAAATTGAATACAATCATTTTTATTGAAATGATTTCATGATTTCAAATTGAAATCATGAAATTAAATTTTCGATTTTGATTGCAATCAAAAACTAGCAATCATTAACATGAAATCATGTTATTGCAATTAAATTGATTGCAATCATTCACAGCTATGGGTGCAACTACATACATACATATATACAGTGCCTGTAAAAATAATAGGACTGTGGTAATTTATATGATTTCTGACTAAATTTTTATTAACCAGTCAATTTTCTTTTTGATTGCACTGTGATGCGTCGCAAGAAAACTGTTTTGGTCCTAATATTGGGCCTGATTGTGTAAGGGACTGGCGTAAACGCTTATGGTGTTATTGGTAATAGATTAAAGCAACAGACAACCCGTGCTGTTTAATCTACTTCAAAAAACGACTTAGGCGTTTACGGCAATGCCTTACGCAATCAGGCCCCTTGTAAACGCTTCTCTTCATATCAAATCATATTTATACAAAAGTCTATAATCTAATAGCAATAAACTTTGTTTTAGTATTTTTTGCATACATTTTTTATTTATTAAAAAATATAATAAATTAAGGTTTACAATTTTTTTTATCCACAGTTATTTAATTAGTTTGTAGAGTCCGACCGAAACCAGTTTTTTGAGGCCGAACCCGAACCGAACCTAATATCCGGCAAAAAGGCCAAATTTTTTTTACCATTAACTGATATTGACATATTAAAAACTTAACAGAACTGAAAAGTCATTTATTTTATTAACGTTCGTTTTCACAATGTGATTAAAAGTTAACGCGTTCTTTAACG
Organism: Panzeria rudis; assembly: GCA_956483635.1. Classification (NCBI taxonomy): domain Eukaryota; kingdom Metazoa; phylum Arthropoda; class Insecta; order Diptera; family Tachinidae; genus Panzeria; species Panzeria rudis. The sequence goes on from OY101448.1 coordinate 128,864,847, forward strand.
GCAAATTCGGCATACAAAACTCTCCGTTAAAGTATACGTTAAAGTATACGTTAACTTTTAACTGTACACTGTGAAAAAGGGCGTAAGAGTATTTCTACACAGAAGGCGAAGCCGATATAAAATAGTGATCGGCGGAGACCAAATATACTCGGCGGCGGCTAGTGGCCGGCTAAGAGCCGAAAATTTTTCGCCGGCGGCGGCTACCCAAATATATCGGCTAACGGTCGGCTAACAGAGTATTTCTTCTTTACTTACATACAAGGCATATTTATAACAGGTATACTCGGCCCAAATATAAATAAACTTGCCTTTCTGTACGATTTACTGCCTTATTTATAAAAATAATTGTCATAAGAAATTTTCTTCATACGTTTCAAAACTAAATTAAATATTTTTAAATGCGCATGTTAGTAAATACTAGGGATGTAACGATACGCCGTTTTGCCGATCCGATACCGATACCGATATTTAAAAATAAATATCGCCGATACCGATTCCGATACCGATACGAATATTGAAATTGAGTTCAAGTTTAGATTAACAAAACTCAAGTGCAATTTTTTATTATACAAAATTACATTATAAGAGAGAATATTTAAAATTTATAAAACATTGGAAGTAATTTTTAAGGAGCTACATTTTCTTTGCTTCCAACAAATTTATATTAAAAATATGCAGATAATTAGTAGAAAAGCAAGAAAAATTGTTTAATTCCTTTATAATTTAAAAAAATACTCGCCATGCTTTTTAAAAAATCGATTTTTTTAAAGGACATTTATAAACTAATATTCATCTAAATAACTTAATAGCTTAATTATTAAAAGACTTCTAAGTTTATATTTATTCACTTAAATTTACATGAAAATACAGTTCTGAGTTTAAATTCGCATAAAAAAATTGTGAAAATGGGTACTTTTTTATCCATTTTCCTTAAGGAAAAATCATTATAGAATACCGAAAAAGAAATTTGTCCTAGCATCGCTTCCAATTCGGTGATTGGTAATCGAAAAACAGAACTTCTTGCAAGGGCAAGGATATGTAAAACTAATTAGAAATTATCCAAATTTGCAATACTTCCAGATCGCGAATTCTACATTTTCATGACTTCTTTGGAGTATCTCTTTTTTGCTGGAATAAGATTTAAAAAACAACGGCTTGAATTTGAATTCATGGTAAAATTAACAAAAAATAAATAATTTTTTTTACAAAATAACAGCATAAAATATTATTAATTTTTAAAATTGATATTAATAAGATTTAAAAAATAACGAAGTGTATTTAATTCATGGTAAAATCGAACAAAAATAAATTATTTGTTAAAAAAAACTCTGAAAAAATTTTTAAAAGTATCGTCGTATCGGCAGTAAAATATCGCCGATACCGATCTATCGGAAAATCTGAAGTATCGCCGATATATCGGTATCGGTATCGGTATTCGTTACATCCCTAATTTATACGATTTCATTTATTTCTACTAAAATGAAGTTTTTTTTTGTTTACGCCCGCGTTTCATCGATGATATACACAATAAAGAACTTTCTCGACGGTATTGAATTTATCGTGAAGATTGAAAATGAGCTTTTTTCTAGGGATGTAACGATACGCCGTTTTGCCGATCCGATACCGATACCGATATTTAAAAATAAATATCGCCGATACCGATTCCGATACCGATACGAATATTGAAATTGAGTTCAAGTTTAGATTAACAAAACTCAAGTGCAATTGTTTTATTATACAAAATTACATTATAAGAGAGAATATTTAAAATTGATAAAACATGGGAAGTAACATTGCTTCCAAAAAATCTATATTAAAAATATGCAGATAATTAGTAGAAAAGCAAGAAAAAATGTTTAATTCCTTTATAATTTTAAAAAATAGTCGCATGCTTTTAAAAAAATCGATTTTTTTAAAGGACATTTATCAACTAATATTCTTCTAAATAACTTAATAGCTTAATTATTAAAAGACTTCTAAGTTTATATTTATTCACTTAAATTTACATGAAAAAACAGTTCTGAGTTTAAATTCGCATAAAAAAAATTGTGAAAATGGGTAATTTTTTATCATTTTTCCTTGAGGAAAAACCATTATAGAACACCGAAAAAGAAATTTGTCCTAGCATCGCTTCCAATTCGGTGATTGGTAATCGAAAAACAGAACTTCTTGCAATGGCAAGGATATGTAAAACTAATTAGAAATTATCCAAATTTGCAATACTTCCGGATCGCGAATTCTACATTTTCATGACTTCTTTGGAGTGTCTTTTTTTGCTGGAATAAGATTTAAAAAACAACGACTTGAATTTGAATTCATGGTAAAATTAACAAAAAATATTTTTTTACAAAATAACAGCATAAAATACTATTAATTTTTAAAATTGATATTAATAAGATTTAAAAAATAACGAAGTGAATTTAATTCATGGCAAAATTGAACAAAAATAAATTATTTGTTAAAAAAAACTCTGAAAAAAATTTTAAAAGTATCGTCGTATCGACAGTAAAATATCGCCGATACCGATGTATCGGAAAATCTGAAGTATCGCCGATATATCGGTATCGGTATTCGTTACATCCCTACTTTTTTCATATTTTGAAATTATTCAAAAAAAACAATTTTAAAAAACAAATAATCAATTTCAGTGAAAAATTGCATAAGTAAATTCGATTGCGAAAAATCGATTTATTATAACATAAAATAGATATTCGATTGGAATCGAAATCGGTTTACCATTCCCTAGTTTTCAGTTTAGTTTCAGTTTATTATTCAACTTTAAGTAACTGAGCCCAAAGGGCCATAACTAGTTAACAAATTATCTACATAATATAATACTACATATAACAAAACTTTATAATAATATATTCGGTGAAAATCTTAAAAACTAATGTAGACTATTATAATAAATGTAACATACATATGTAAAGAATATTTATCAAAATATCACATAAATATTAAAGTAGAAGAGATAGTTTAGGACCAATATTGTATTGTAGGAAAGCAAATAAATTAACAATTGCGTTTGTATAGTAACAGCGTATAAGACATATGTATATATATGTATATATGTACGAATTTCATATACATATCAATTTCCAACTATAAGTTATTATGTTCAAGATATAATAGAATTTTACTTTTATAAGTTTGATGTGAAGAAACAAATGATTTAAGGCTGTCAGGCAGATTATTAAAAATTCTTGCAACTCTAGTATGAAATGATCGTTCCAAAATTGAAGTTAGCCTTGGAATTTGTATTTGACGATTTCGTTGAGAACGGCTAAAGGTAAAAAATGAAATTATATGCAATATTTTCCCATCCTTGTATGTTTTATAAAAAAATAGTAATAGTCTTAATTTCAAGTAGTTCAAGAATGAACATCCTAAAAATCTACATACATAATTCGACGTATGAGTGCGCCTTCTGAGATTATACAGAAAACGAACAACTCTATTAAATAATTTCGTAAGTTTGCTAATGTTGTAACCCAAAGTGAGACTATAAACTTCAACTCCATACAAAAATATGGGCATAATCAGAGTGTGAACAAGCTTTACTTTTACCTGCACGGGCAGTATAAGATTTACATTATTAATTTGTCGAAGTGCAAAATTAACATTGGATGCTACAGAATTAATATGTCTTTCAAAATTAAGCCTATTATCCAACCATACGCCAAGACATTTAATCTGGTTAACAAACTGAATATCAGTACCATCAATCTTTATGGCCAAATTAGTTTTTGGGGGCCCAAAGAGCATTGCTTTAGTTTTAGCAGTATTTATAAATAATTTATTTTCGCTCATCCAACGAAAAATAGTTTCGATTCTATAATCAATTGTATTTTGCATGACGTCCAGGAACTGTTTTTCACCACAGAAAAGAAAAAATAAATCATCTGCAAAAGCAAATGGAATACAAGACGATATAAATTCAAAATTGGAGAAAAGATCGTTAATAAAGATGTTAAATAATATAGGTCCGAGGACGGAACCTTGTGGAACACCACTCGTGACGGGTAAAAGCCCTGATACTTTATCTCCAATTGTGACGTATTGATATCTATTAGTAAGATATGAATATAAAAGATTACAAGAAGAAGACGAAATACCAAGATTTCGATGCAATTTCGAAATTAAAATTCCATAATCTATTTTATCAAAGGCTTTGGTAAGATCCAAAGATAAAAGAACATTTAGGTGACATTTACTCAAAGATTGCCTTATAGTTTCAGTCATTCCCAACAAAAGAGAAGTTGTATTTCTACCACATCTAAACCCATACTGTGCATCAGTAAAAAAAGAGACATTTTCAATATGAGACATGAGCTGATCCTTCAGTAGAATTTCTACCATTTTCGAAATAACAGGTAGAACAGAAATCGGACGTAAGTTATCAATCTCATTAGATTCGCCAACTTTTTTTATGGGAACCACCTTACCAACTTTCCAACCTAAAGGAAAGGTAGATGTAGTAATAATACTATTAACAAGATGTAAAATATAAATCCCTATATATGGAAATACTAGTTTTAAAAAATTAAGCGAAAGTCCATCACAACCAACAGCATTAGACTTTATTGATTGTAAAGCAATGTTAATATCATTAAGATTAACGGCACGAAAAGAAAATCCTCCATCATTAGAAAAATCAAATATACTTGCATTAAATGCAGAATTACCTTGGTTTGAAGAAAAATAGTCATTTAAAGCATTCACATCAACATCCTCAACGCATGACTTATTCTTGCTCAAACCATGTGACCTAAGCTTGTTCCAAAGTTGCTTTGAGTTATTGTTATTTAAAAACTCGGCATGTGCTTTTCGCTTCGCATTTCTAATAACAGTTTTCGCATGATTTCTAAGGCGACAAAAGTTACTCCAGTTTTGATTTGTTTTATCACGTAGAAATAAACGATAAGAAGCATTTCTTATTGATAGTATATTAGATATTTCTTGAGTATTAAACTAGGAATTATCAAAAAACTTAGAGACTTTACGTCGTCTAAGTGGTACTGCACGATGCATTGCACATAAATAAGAAAACATCAAACTGGCCTGCTCATTGACATCAGCGGTACAAAATATCCTATTGAAATCACAAGAATTAAGAATATGACTTAGGAGTTGAAAGTCAACAGCATTATAATCATAATATTCAAAAAACTCCTCAACTGTCGGTACAATAATATCAAGAGAGATGTATATAAAAGAATGGCGCGAAGTACCAGGAATTTGAAGTTGGCCAGATACCAGTGTATTCATAGAGGGAGACAATAAAAAGTAATCAATTAATGATGTAGAATCATATCTAACACTCAGATGAGTAGGCAAAGAGTTATGGTGACACCTAATATTAAGTCTGGAACACATATCTCTGACAGAAGCTGATTTCATATTGTCAAACATATTGTTATTAAAATCGCCACTTATTATAATGTCATTGTACCTAGTCGTAAGATCAGTAATACTATTCTCGAATGCTTCCAAGTTACCATGAGGGAGATAGACTACACCTATAAGAATTTTTCTGCCTGAGAGTTGTATTTCAATAAATAAGGATTCAAAAGCTACACAAGATCTATCTCCTCTCCTATTAGGACGGTATTCAGCCTCTCTACAATTTTGGCAACAAATACATAGTTGAATACTTTATGTTACTATGTATATCTTTTGCTTCGCTTTATAAAACTAACTGTCTGGCTCACGATGTCGACAAGTCGAGTTCGTTCTCATATTTATATTGAAAACAAAACCAAATTTAATATTTTTATTATTGTTCTCAATATAAATATGAGAACGAACTCGACTTGTCGACATCGTGAGCCAGGCCGTAAATAAAATTTTCATTCAATTTGAAAATATATATGGGACGAGAAAAAAGAGATTCATGGCGGTGACATATTTTAAATTTGGAAAATACTATTTCGATTAACTTTCTTATTTATAGAGAATAAAAAGTTTCGGTATTCGGCCAAAAAGTTGGCCTAAACCGAATATCAGCCGAAACCACTATTTTGGCAGAATCCGAAATCGAAACCGAATATTCGGTCGAACTCTATTAGTTTGGCTTTAGTTCGTTTTGAATTTATCCTTTCGATTATTTTTATTTAACTCAATTGTTATAAATTTTTTTAAATCTACAGTTATCAATTAAGTTGTGAAAAAATATACAGTTATGGGACGTGGAAAGCATTGTACTAAGGAGGGAAAATAAATTATTGAAAGAATGATTTCGGAAGGCAAAACCTATGCCGAAATAGGATGGTTCCTTAATTTCTGCAATAATATGATATGCAATGCGATAACGCATGCTAAAAAATTAAAACGCTTGAGAGAAAGCTAGCAATGTCTAATTTACAGGGACCGAAAATAACAGTTATTCTGCCTGTTCATAGAATCCCATACGTAATTGAATTGGAAACGGAATTCCAATCCAATTCCAATTGTGAATGTGTTCATGAAAACGTAACGGAATTGGTTTGTTCAAAAGGTGTCTATTTTCGTTCAAAATTCGAAATATCGTTTCTAAAGTTGTGTATTTATTAATTAAAAGCTAGGAAATTTTTTTTCTACATGTTAAATATATAACTTAAAGGGCTCCGGAACCCCAATTCATGAACAATTAATTTCGTTTTTCAACGATAATTTCGCAAATGCAAGTACAAACCAATCCGTATTGGATACTGTTAGGGATGTAACCGATACCGATACCGATATATCGGCGATACTTCAGATTTTCCGATACATCGGTATCGGCGAATTTTACTGTCGATACGACGATACTTTAAAAAATTTTTTCAGAGTTTTTTTTTAACAAATTATTTATTTTTTGTTAATTTTACCATGAATTCAAATTCAATTCGTTGTTTTTTAAATCTTATTCACAGCCAAAAAGACGCAATTGTAATCGCTATAAAATACGGTTTATATGAAAATATAAAAATGGGTAGGTTTTCAAGCAAATTGTTGCAAAAAAAAACGCAAAGTTTTAAAAATAAAATAAAAAATTTAGTTTTTATTTTGACGATATTTACATGAAATATAAGTCAAAACAAAATATTTTAAATATGCACGGAAAGCTTAAGTCCTTCTCTATTCGACGCCGTTTAAAAATTTAAAATCGGTGCAGAAACAACGCAGTGAAAATTGTTTTTGTCCGTGAGTCCCAAAAAATCGATTTTTTTATCGATAACTTCCGATTTTGAGGGTGTATTGCAATTTTTTAAAATGGCAAAATGATCCACTCAACTAGACCTATAAGCCTCACTAAGTCGTTTTTAACGAGTAAACAAAACATGGCATTTTGTAACACCGTGTAATTAAGCTATAAGTTATTTAGAAGAATATTAGTTTAAAAAATCGATTTTTTAAAAAGCATGGCGATTTTTGTTTTAAATTATAAAGGAATTAAAAATGTTTACTTACTTTTCTACTAATTATCTGCATATTTTTAATATAGATTCTTTGGAAGCAACGAAAATGTAGTTCCTTAAAAACTACTTCCAATTTTTGATACTGGGTTAATATTAATTTTAAATATTAATAGTATCTTACACTGTAATTTTGTATAATAAAAAAATCGCCCTTGAGTTTTGTTCATCTAAACTTGAACTCAATTTCAATATTCGTATCGGTATCGGAATCGGTATCGGCGATATTTATTTTTAAATATCGGTATCGGATCGGCAAAACGGCGTATCGTTACATCCCTAGATTCTGTGGCTGATTTCAGTTCAAAAAGTCGGATAGAAAAAATTGTCGTTCCTAACTCAACTCAGTTTGGTCGTCTGAGAGTATTTTATTCCCTTAAAATTTCACAAGAATTTGCCTGCGTTTCTGTCAAACTTGATATTTTAAGTTTGTAACGCCATAATAACTTCAAGTAAAACAGTTGTGCTTCAAATACTAAAAAAATGTGACAACGTGAAAGTTGGTTTGACTCTCAGACGACCAAACTGAGTTGAGTTGAGAACGGCAATAGGAGCATTCATTAACCCCTATTGTCGTTCAACTCAACTCAGTTTGGTCATCTGAGAGTATTTTATTCCCTTAACATTTCACAAGAATTTATCTACGTTTCTGTCAAACTTGATATTTTAATTTTGTAACACCATAATAACTAGAGATGTAACTGATACCGATATATCGGCGATACTTCAGATTTTCCGATACATCGGTATCGGCGATTTTTTACTGTCGATGCGACGATACTTTTTACATTTTTTCAGCGTTTATTTTTTAAGCAAATAATTTATTTTTGTTAATTTTACCATGAACTAAATTCAATTCGTTGCTTTTTAAATCTTATTAATATCAATTTTAAATATTAATAATATTTTACGCTGCTATTTGGTAAAAACATCATTTATTTCTTGTTAATTTTATCATGAACTCGAATTCAATTCGTTGTTTTTTTCATCTTATTACCAGAAAAAAAGACATTCCAAAGAAGTCATGAAAATGTAGAATTCGCGATCCGGAAGTATTGCAAATTTGGATAATTTCTAATTAGTTTTACATAATCTTGTCATTGCAAGAAGTTCTCTTTTTCGATTACCATTCACCGAATTGGAAGCGATGTCAGGAAAAATTTATTTTTCGGTGTTCTATAATGACTTTTCCTCAAGGAAAAAGGATGAAAATTACCAATTTTCGCAACTTGTTTCTTTTTATGCGAATTTAAACACAAAACTGTGCTTTCATGTAAATTTCGTGAATAAATATAAACTTTTAGAAGCATTTTAACAATTAAGCTATTAAGCTATTTAGAAGAATATTAGTTGACAAATGTCCTTTAAAAAATCGATTTTTTTAAAATCCATTTTGAGTATTTTTTAAAATTATAAAGGAATTCCAAATTTTTATATAAGTTAAATAAACATTTACTTGCTTTTCTACTAATTATCTGCATATTTTTAACATAGATTCTTTAGAAGCAATGACAATGTAGTTCCTTAAAAATTACTTCCAATTTTTTATACTGGGTTAATTAAATTTTAAATACTAATAATCTCTTACATTGTAATTTTGTAACTATAATAAAAAAATTGCCCGGCTTGAGTTTTGTTAATCTAGACTTGAACTCAATTTTAATATGCGTATCGGTATCGAAATCGGTAACGGCGATATTTCTTTTTGAGTATCGGTATCGGATCGGCAAAACGGTGTGTCGTTACTTCCCTAATAATAACTTCAAGTAAAACAGTTGTGCTTCAAAATACTAAAAAAATGTGGTGAATTTCAGAGTTCGGAATTGCGCACTCCTTTTGCTCATTACGCATTGTGAATTTCTTAAAAGCGTATTAAAAATGCGCACAATGCGGAGCGAAAAAAAGGAACAATTGGTTAGCGCAGCGCAAGCGCATTCGATTTATTAGCGCCGCTCTTTGCACAATGCGCATTTATTTTTCTTGTCTATCGCTTTGCGCTGCGCATTGCGCATATTGAGCGGCGCATTGCGCATGCTCTTTTTTATGCCAACAGTGGTTAGTTTGAGTTTATTCACTGCTGCAAAATACATACATCTTTCGTAGTAACGTAATTTTAAGACATTTGGATTTGTAACATTATATCGTTCTTCTTTACTTTATTTCTGGACCCTATACAAATATGATGCCTCTAGACGGGTTAAACTTCCGGACCGGAAATATGAACCACACTACCGACCCAATTTCCGGTCCATCCCCTAAACCGGACGTGTGAACTGTACTACCGACCCAACATCCGGTCCAGACCGGCATCGGAAATATGAACTGTACTACCGACCATATATCCGGTCCAGTCCCTAAACAGGAAGTGGGAAATTTTCTACCGACCCAGCTTCCGGCCCAAACCGGAAGTGTGAACTGTACTACCGACCCAACGTCCGGTACAAACCGGAACCGGAAATATGAACTGCACTACCGACCTAATTTCCGGTCCAGCCCCTAAACCGAAAGTGCCATACGGTGATTTAAAAAAACTACGATGGCATGTAATAACATCCATGGAAATAACGCCCATTGCTTTTTTAAAATTTTTTACTACTGTAAATGCGCAATGCGCATTTAATGCTCTTTTGGCTTTTTTTGCGCAATTAAAAAGCGCAGCGCAAAAAAAAAACGCAAAGGAAAATGCTCCTTTTTGCGCTTGCTCCTTTTATGCGCAGCGCGAAAGTATTGGCGCGACGCAAGCGCAATTATAAATTCGCTCCCCTCTTTGCGCAAAGCGCAAAAAAGAGCGGCGCTGAGCTGCGTTTTTTCGTACTCTGGTCAATTTCTTGTCCACTTTCTTCTATTGTTTCCCCATCAATTAGTATATTTTCATCTGTGCTTCCATTTGTTACCATGGCTTTAGTTTTTCTTGTATTTAGTTTCATCTTGTTCATCTTAAGATATTCTTCCACGTCCCTCAGCTCACAGTTCATAATTCGAACACACTCTTCTACATTTGTTCCGCTTATATAAATAAGAGCATCATCCGCAAACATGCACACTTTAGCACTTTTCCGTCCTTAATTTAGATTAATAGCCCAATTCACTATGTCGGTTTTACACGTTTTCCGACTAATTTCTGACTGATTTCTTTGTTTTATATTCGGTAAATAGTTTAGAACATATTTAGGTCGTTGTCTTTGAAAATGAAAAATTGTTGCGTCCAATAAAATAATTATTTGAATTGGCACATTAGAATAATTATAAGTTTAACAAAAAATAAAGGCCAAATAACTTTTTAAAATATTATGGTTTTTGACTTGGCAGTGCCTTATTTCCAATTTCTTGTAGGCAAGACAAGAACCTCGAAACTCAAACGAAAAATAATAACGAGTTACTGAATTGCATTAGTGAGTGCTTTCCGTTTATAGACGTAACGTTTTATCGAGATACTAAATTGGGCTATAAGAAAAGTAACGTTCCTAATACTGTTCCTTGAGTCACTCCGGTATTGACATTTTTTTATTATTGACATACATTCACCACATTTTGTTCGTTGCATTCTGTTACTCAGGTAACTCTCGAACCATTTTAATTTGATCCCTTTTATGCCGTATTTATTTAACTTGTCCAATAAAAAATTTCTATTAACAGTTCTATTTTTCTATTAACAGTTTCAAATGCTGGTTTTAGATCTAAAACAAACTGCTACTACATATCGTTTGTTGTATACTTCGGTCTTCCATTGTGATAATACCAAGTTGAGGAGCGATTCACAATTATGTTGATTTCTAAACCCGGATTGGGTTCGTTAGTTCGTTTGCAATTTCTTGTTCATTTGATAAGGCTTTAACAGCAATTTTTATTTCTTGTATTTTAGTGTTTTATTTTTAGGGTTCCACATACCAAAAGTGTAAAGGAACCCTATTGTTTTCGCTACGCTGTCTGTCTGTCTGTCTGTACAGGCTGTTTTCTTGGGAACCGTAAGAGCTACGGACCTGAAATATATGACAGTTAAAAATTAAAGGGTGCTCTAAAGCGAGCAATGAAAAATGTTGAAATACTAATTTAATATGCAGACACTTATATATAGATACTTTAAATTGTTAAAGTTTGTGTTAATTGGTGTAGTCTGTAGAATAGACTACACCAATTAACACCGATATTTAAAACAATAAAAATTAAAGTGTGTTCTAACAGTTAACGTAATTTTACTATGTAATTTAGACAATCTGCTGTGTCTTGGGAACCGTAATTTTCACAGAATATGTAAAACTACAACAAATATATGACAGTTATAAATTAAAGGTTGTTCTAAATCGAGCAACGAAACATGTTGAAATACTAATGATGTAATATACAGACATTTATATATAGACACTTAAAATTTTCAAAGTTCGTGTCAATTGGTTAGTCTGTAGAATAGACTACACCAATTAACACTGATGTTTAAAACAATAAAAATTAAAGGGAGTTAATGTAATTTTACTCTGTAATTTAGACAATATACTGTACTTGGAAACCGTAAGAGGTAAGCTCTTGAAATTTTCAAAAACGCTAAAACTAAAAAATTCCAAAACTAAAAAAATGTCAAAACGAAAAATCGCCAAAATGAAAAAAGCGCTTAAAGGAAAAAAGACCAAAATTAAAAAAATTGGTAAAACGAAAAATATCACCAAAACCGAAAAGATCGTCAAAAAACTAAAAATAACGCCAAAAACAGAAAAAGTCGTAAAAACGAAAAAAAGCTCTACAACATAAAAAATCGCTAAAACTAAAAATATCGTAAAAAACGAAAAAAAACGCACAAAATTTAAATAAATCACAAAAAACCGAAAAAACCCCAAAACCAAAAAAGCGCCAAAACTGAAAAAAGCGCTTAAAGGAAAAGCATCAAAATTAAAAAAATTTACTAAAACGCAAAATGTGACCAAAACTAAAATGATCGCCAAAAAACGAAAAAAACGCCAAAAACCGAAAAAAGTCGTCAAAACGAAAAAAGCCCTACAACATAGAAAAATCGCTAAAACTAAAAATATCATAAAAAAAGCGAAAAAATCGCCAAAAATTAAAATAAATTACCAAAACAAAAAAGCGCCAAAACAAAAAAAAAAAGTGCCAAAACTAAAAAAGGATAAAACTAAAAAAACCACAAAAAACCGAAAAAATCAACAAAACCGAAAAAAACTCCAAAACTGAAAAAAGCGTCAAAACTAAAATAAATCGCTAAAACTAAAAATATCGTCAAAAAGCGAAAAAACGTTAAAACAAAAAAAAACTCCAAAACTAAAAAATCTTAACAAAAATAAACAAAAAATGTAAAAAAAACGAAAATCGTCAAAAAACGAAAAAAGTGTTATAACCAAAAAAATCGCTAAAACTAAAAAAAATCACCAAAAATGGAAAAAAATCCCCAAAACCGAAAAAAGCGCCACAATTAAAATAAATCGCTAAAACTAAAAATATCGTCAAAAAGTGAAAAAACGCCAAAACCAAAAAATCGCCAAAACTGAAAAAAAATTGGCAAAAAACAAAAAATTACAAAAAACGGTAAATCGCCAGAAGAAAACGTAAATCACGAAAATATAAAAAAAACGCCAAAGACAACGAAAAATAATTAAAAAATAAAAAAAATTAAATTAAACAAAAAACACAACGAAAAAACTGCCCAAAATAAAAAGGGGCAAAAACGAAAACGGATATACATATGAGTATTCGTACAGAACTCTTCGTGTGCGAGCCAAAGTCGCACTTACTTAATTTTTTTAATTCTTAAACAAACACACGGCGTTTTTTTCTAGAAAAAATTTAAAATTGTTTTACTTTTTATTTTAAAATTTAGCATTCCTTTAAATCAAAAATGTACCTTCGTAAGTGATTATACAATAATTTCTAATAAATTCACTTCCTGGAAAAATTATTATATTGCAAATTTTTATTATAAATTGTAAAGAATGCAACATTTTTTTTGTAGAAAAGAAAACACCATTAATTTCTTTTTATTTTTGTTTATATATATTTAAAAATAAAATACAAAAATAATAAAAATACCAGGGACCGAAAATAACGATTATTTTTCATAAATAAACTAAAAAAATCAAACTAAAAGAAAAGTGCTACGTGCATAAGGAATACGCCAAAATAATCCTTGTTGCAGGGACTACCCTTAGAAGCATTGATTTTTATTTGCTTAAGTTTTATTAAACAACGCAACTTTACCGATTATTTTCAGAGTTTTATTTTTCGCTTAGAAAATAAAAGTTACTTTTTGAATTTTATTTTTTGCTTAAAAAAGTAATTTTTAAACTGAATAAAATATAAAAAAAGATTTTATTTAACAAGTACGGGCTTTTGCAAAACTAAATAAATAATCAGGCGTTTTGTACTAGTTTAAAGAATAATGTTGCTTATTTTCTTTAATCTACTACATACAAATTGTCGTATTTTAAGTAGAAAAACGCCAGCCACGGTAAGGCCCATTATTTGTTAAATTAAACAATTTTTTTTATATTTTCTTCAGTTTAAAAATTATTTTTTTTAAAGCAAAAAATAAAATTCAAAAAGTATCTGTTATTTTCTAAGCGAAAAATAAAACTCAAAAAATAATCTTTACTTTCTGAGGAATAAATAAAACTAAAAAAATAACTTTTATTTTCTGAGGAATAAATAAAACTCAAGAAATAACTTTTATTTTCTGAGGACTAAAAAAACTCAAGAAATAACTTTTATTTTCTAAGAGAAAAATAAAACTAAGGAAATAATGAATGAAAAGTAGTTTTTAAAATAAAACATAATCGTTACGGTCCCTGAAAAATGCAAAACAAATTATTTGTCCACTCTTTTATATATCATTTTAAGCTCTTCCATAGGCAGCCTCTCCTTCATTTCTAACTCCGCCATTTTCAAATCCTTTTGAATTTCTAATTCCTTGAACTTAATTTCTTACGTGTTGTCAATTTTCTTCTCCTTCATAATTAACTCCTTTTCTTTTAATACCATTGTTCTTTCCATTATATTTACTTCTTTTTCTTTTTTTGTCAAAATACACCAAAGTGTAAGGAACCCTATTGTTTTCGCTACGCTGGCCGCCTGTCTGTCTGTCTGTTTGTCCGCCTGTCACAGGCTGTTTTCTTGGTAACCGTAAGAGCTACGGACCTGAATTTTTCACAGAATATGTAGAACTTTAGCCGCTACAACAAATATATGATATATGACAGTTAAAAATTAAAGGGTGTTCTAAAGCTAGCAACGAAAAATGTTGAAATACTAACGTAATATGCGGACACTTATATGTAGACACTTTAAATTTTCAAAGTTCGTGTTAATTGGTGTAGTCTCTAGTAGTGATGTTACGAATATTCGTATTCGTATTCGAATCGCCGAATATTCGCCTATTTCATGATATTCGTATTCGCCAAATTCAAGCGAATATTTCTCGAAGATTTTGTGAATACGTTTCAAAAAATAATACATAAAAAATACTGAATATTAAACAAAAAATATTAATTTTTACTAAACAAAATTTGTCTATAACGCAAAACAATAAGCTTCTTTTAGTAAAGAAAAAAGAAACAAAATATATTTCACAACGGCATCGTATTTAAAAAGTAAAGTCCTGTTAAATTAATTTATTAATCATGTTAAAGTAATACTCAAAGCTCAGTAGAGGAATGTTGAACTTCAAAAATAAAAGTTTTGAAGTCTTTTCTCCATCAAGCCTATAGCGCGGTGTGTAAATAACCTCCGCACCACTAAACATTCACTCGCTCGGAACACTCGCCGCTGGTTCACTAAATATTGCCTGGGTATAGGTATTGCCTGGGTATTTTCCCTGATTTACTTTCCACCAAAAATTTAAAAAAGTGCCATTCAGGTGCTAAGCTAATCATTTCCAATTCCGTCATCGGAATATCATAATAATGTTAAATACCTATAGTATTGTGACAGTTTTTCTCAATTTATTGTTGTTGACGCAAAGGGTAGATTTTTTTTCAATTAAATTTGAAATATTAAGTGGTACTAACTATTTAGATTGAATACTCGTATTCGAATTCGGCGAATATTGTTTCAGATATTCGTATTCGTATTCGCGAATATTAAAAACTGATATTCGTAATATCATTAGTCACACCGATATTTAAAACAATAAAAATTACAGGGTGTTCTATCACTTAATGTAATTTTACTATGTAATTTAGAAACTGCTGTATCTTGGGAACCGTAAGAGCTACGCCCCTGCAATTTTCACAGAATATGTAAAACTTTGGCCGCTACAACAACAAATATATGACAGCTAAAAATCAGAGAGTCTTCTAAAGCGAGCAACGAAAAATGTTGAAGTGCTAATGTAATATGCAGACACTTATATATAGACACTTTAAATTTTCAAAGTTAGTGTAAATTGGTGTAGTCTGTAGAATAGACTACACCAATTAACACCGATATTTAAAACAATAAAAATTAAATGGTATTCGATCAGTTATTGTAATTTTGACTATGTAATTTGTATCCAAAAACCTAAAACCGAAAAAATTCCAAAAATCGAAAAAATCGCTAAAACTAAAATATCGTCAAAAAGTGAAAAAATTAAAAAAAAACGCCAAAACCAAAAACAAAACTAAAAAAATAGGAAAAAGCAGAAAAATTGCAAAAAACGAAAAATAGCCAGTAAAAACGAAAAAATCACGAAAATTAAAAAAGCGCCAAAACCGAAAAAATCTCAAAAAAAAAAACAACGAAAAATACTTAAAAAAATAAAAAAACTAAAATTAAACAAAAAAGCGCAAGGAAAAACTGCAAATATGAAAAAAGTTGCAAAAACGAAAAGGGATATACATATGTATGTGTATTCGTACGGAGCCCTTCGTGTGCGAGCCAAAGTAGCACTTTACTTAATTTATTTAAGTATGTTGTACTTTTAATGTTAAATAAATTTCACTAGTATTTGTATAAAGATAAATTAAAGTTGTTTTATTAAAGCACAAGAAACTTGAGTGTCTAAGCTAAAGAGTGGTTGACAAATGTTTATTATTCTTTCAAAAAATAGTGTGGTATCTCATTGCAGTGATGCGACCTCTGCATGTAGTGCAAATTTGGATAATTTCTAATGAGTTGTACATTTGCTTTTCATTGCAAGAAGTTCTCTTTTTCGATTACCAATCACCGAGTTGGAAGCCATGTTAGGAAAAATTTCTTTTTCGGCGTTCTATAATGGTTTTTCCTCAAGGAAAAAGGATGAAAAATTGTCCATTTTTGAAATGTTTCTTTTTTTGCGAATTTAAACGCAAAACTGTGTTTTCATGTAAATTTAAGTGAACAAATACAAACTTTTAGAAGAATTTTAACAATTAAGCTATTAAGCTATTTTTTAAAAAACATGGCGAGTATTTTATAAAATTATAAAGGAATTAAAAATTTTTGTATGACTTAAATAAAATTTTACTTGTTTTTCTACTAATTATCTGCATATTTTTTAATATAGATTCTTTGGAAGCAATGAAAATGTACTTCTTTAAAAATTACTTCCAACATTTTAATATCAATTTTAAATATTCATAATATCTAATACTTTAATTTTGTATAATAAAAAAATTATCCTACTTCAGTTTTGTTAATTTAAACTTGAACTCATTTCAATATGAGTATTGGTATCGGTATCGCCGATATATATTTTTGAGTATTGGTATCGTATCGGCAAAAAGGCGTATCGTTACATCCCTACTTATAAGAGTAACCTATGCTTATAACACCCCTTTTTTTGGTTGGGGGTTAATTAAATATTTCCAGGAAATATTTATCAGGATTATTCGTTAAAAACGCCTTTTTCTAATTAGTAATCAGATTAGTTATCATACCAATCTTTTTCTCTAAGATTTTGTAAAAACTTCTTGCTTTATATGATGACTTCGTATATTTCTTTGCTGAGTTACTATCAAGCCAGCTTTAGAAAACAAACGTTCTTATGTCACTGATGTCGAAAGCATGGACTAATATTCCCTTGCAATGTCATATATATATATATATATATATATATATATATATATATATATATATATATATATATATATATATATATATATATATATATATATATATATATATATATATATATATATATATATATATATATATATATATATATATATATATATATATATATATATATATATATATATATATATATATATATATATATATATATATATATATATATATATATATATATATATATATATATATATATATATATATATATATATATATATATATATATATATATATATATATATATATATATATATATATATATATATATATATATATATATATATATATATATATATATATATATATATATATATATATATATATATATATATATATATATATATATATATATATATATATATATATATATATATATATATATATATATATATATATATATATATATATATATATATATATATATAATATATATATATATATATATATATATATATATATATATATATATATATATATATATATATATATATATATATATATATATATATATATATATATATATATATATATATATATATATATATATATATATATATATATATATATATATATATATATATATATATATATATATATATATATATATATATATATATATATATATATATATATATATATATATATATATATATATATATATATATATATATATATATATATATATATATATATATATATAATATATATATATATATATATATATATATATATATATATATATATATATATATATATATATATATATATATATATATATATATATATATATATATATATATATATATATATATATATATATATATATATATATATATATATATATATATATATATATATATATATATATATATATATATATATATATATATATATATATATATATATATATATATATATATATATATATATATATATATATATATATATATATATATATATATATATATATATATATATATATATATATATATATATATATATATATATATATATATATATATATATATATATATATATATATATATATATATATATATATATATATATATATATATATATATATATATATATATATATATATATATATATATATATATATATATATATATATATATATATATATATATATATATATATATATATATATATATATATACATATATATATATATATATATATATATATATATATATATATATATATATATATATATATTTATATATCGTTAGCTTATTATTGGTTTGGCGCATTTGCCACAAACTCGGAATGGAGAAAAACGACAAAGAAGGTTTTCATAAAGTTTTCTGAAAATATACATTACATAGCGTCTTCACGAGCATTGATTTATCTTGACAAAAGTCAAAGTCGATATGAAAAATAGCACTAACATTTTTCTGATGTTTTTATGTTTGAAGTTTGACAAATGTTAGAACAAAATAATGTCTCGTGAAGACGGCGTGTTATCGATTTTTTAATCAGTTTTACCTGTAAGCCGACAATGTTTCGAGCAAACATGTACATTTTTATAAACTTTTATAAATATGATTAAAAATTAATAAGATTTTTATTGAAAATGAAACCCTTATTTTGTGCTGCACATCGAACCTTTTTTCCAACGGTCTCCTTTTTGCTGCATTTCCATACAAAAAGATGTGAATTGTTAATTAAACACATTTAGAATACAAAAACTTAAATATTAAAGAAGTCAATATCATGGCGTAATACCCATATATCACTGGAAAATATTGTGCAATTTGTTTTTCGGCCCGCTCCCTTTGTTCCGGAGTTAAAGTGCTCAAAATTTGTATTTTTAACGGGTCATAACTCGTACAATATAGCACGGATATCAACGTTATATGTAGGTATCATTTCAAAGTGCTATTGCAATGTATATTAATACAAGTACGCTCACTTCGTCTGGTTAACATCAGCTGATTTCTACTACATTGTCAAATTATTTTTAGTTCCTTTTTCCAGTTTATACCCACCAAACATAAAATACATTCTTTAAAACAAATTGTTTTTAAAAATATATTTTTATTTTATTTGAGTATAAATTCGGATAATATCCATTTAATTTATAATAGCCTCGCCATATTTGGTAATTTTTCTCTATATACTGTCAAATTCAATGCAAACGGACGTAACTACACTTTTATTTTTTTACAGGAGAAGCGAAAAACTAACCCCCATATGCAAAAAAAATAAAGTGTCTTTGAAATGTATGTTAAAACAAAATTTCCATAGAAAAACCGGTTTTAACATACATTTCAAACACACTTTATTTTTTTTGCATATGGGTGTAAAACTTTAAGCTTAAGACCCCACACACTTGCTGCTACAAAATTGTGCAATTTTTCATATTGTACAATAATATTGCCAATGTGTATTTCATATTAGAAGGTGGCACAATATATTGGCCAAAATGAAAAGGCTTTTGATTTTTGTTGCAGAGTCAAGAAAACTGTGTAGTGTTGTTAACATTGTTAATTTTCGTGTCAGAAAAGCTGTGCAATATTTTGTTTAAAATTATTGTGCCATTTATTGCATAGTATGTATAGGTAAATATTCAATAATATTGTATAAAGAATGGGACGCTTTATAAGAATTTTCTAAATGGTGGATTTTTTTACAAACGTAAGCATTTGTAGCAAAACTTTTCGTACATCTTTCACAAATTTGAAGCCTAGTACGGCTTTATGTACATATACTGCCGTTAGCCTTTAAATAAATGTGTGGATGGTGTTGTGCTTTGAAAGAAGTGAAAGTGTAGCTTTTTAAAACTACTTATACTTTTTAAGTTCACATTTAAAAAATGTAAACAAATTTATATACTCGTTCGCAACTTGAGAAAACATTTGCTCTCCTTCTTCAGAAAGGTACAGAAGTATATTCGTAACTATTCTCGAGTCATCCTCGCACGTTTCAAACGATAGAGTTTGATTTTAAATTATTTTAAATTAAATATGAAACCCGCATGTTTGTTGGGTATATGGTGCGTATATGTGTGTGTATTTTTTTAGCAATTTAAATTGCTTATAACTCCCAATATATTGAACGGATTTTTTTATTTCTTGCGTAGTCCAATTCTGTCAATTAACATTACCCATCAGTATACTTTTAATAAAAATCTGCACCATGTTTTAGGCGCAAAAATTGTCCAAAAATATATGTAGTTATAAAATTTACAAATGAAAATATTTTATTTA
The DNA here is from genome assembly GCA_956483635.1 of Panzeria rudis. Classification (NCBI taxonomy): domain Eukaryota; kingdom Metazoa; phylum Arthropoda; class Insecta; order Diptera; family Tachinidae; genus Panzeria; species Panzeria rudis. The sequence continues at coordinate 128,885,542 of OY101448.1, forward strand.
TTTTCTTTTGTTTGCTTTTGTTAACCCTTTTATAATGACTTCTGGTGAAATGCAAATATATTAATTTCAGCATTTGGCCTTTACCATCTTCAACATCAAGAATATTACTTTAACAGCATCGCAAATATACATATTATATACTAGCACTATTTTAGTCAACCATTTATCTTCTATGGTCACAAAGTTTCTTAAAGAAACATAGAACTTACATTTAAATTGTATGCTTCTCTTCTTAAGAAAACCTCAAGTACTTATTGGTACTTTTTGGTAATTATATAATATATAATGTGTTTCAAGAATTTGTATTTTTATTGGAATATTAAGATGTGTATACTATGGTGCACAGGGGTAATGAAAGGGTTAATAACTATTTTTTTATTTTCTGATTTATATAGTTTTTGACAATTCAGTAGAAAATACAAAAATAAAATGTCTGTTGTTTTTGTTGTTATAGATGTGAGCGTACTTGTATTAATATACTTTGTGCTATTAGATAAGTTTTTAATGGTGTGGAAATTTTTCAAATAAATTACCCCATTGCGAACCAAATGCAATTATTATTATTTTTGACCTGACTTTTTGATCGATATAACGGTACTTTTGTATGTACATATGCAATTTTATAGAGGTCCTTTCAAGATTTCATTTGATATATATTTTAATGGCCCTACTTTTGCAACACGTACACCATTGCCTTCCACCCGCTGTCGAGTTTTTATCATTACTTGTTTCTCTCCTTACGGAAAATAAATATTCATTTAATTTTGGTTTTTTATGGATAGTAAGCAAAAGTGAAGCATATTTTTAAAAAATTTGCAAAAATATATATCTGCTTACATAAAATAGTGACGTATAAGGCAAAAGAAGACGCATTGTTGTGTATATGAACCAAAGCCGATGGTAAATATCACAGAAACCATTAACAGTTTCGTGAAACGGGGTTCGGATTTGAATTTTATATAAGCCAATTTTTGGCTTATATGAGAATCTCTATATAATTATTTCTTTTAACAGAAGAAAAATAAAACTAACGCTTAGAAATTACTTCCCTAACTACTCAATTCATAAATATTGCAATTAAGATTGCTAAAATAAAAATAATTTCTACTTCAATGTAAGTAATATTTTTATAAAATTATCATTAAAAAATCTATTATGTTTGACTTTTGCATTTTGGATTATATCTGCCATAACTTCCATATATTTAAGATATTTCAAACCACATCTTGGTGGCGTATAAGCGAAAATGGACTATAGAGCTAATAGACTATATAAAAAATATTTTGCAGGTATTTTACTTAAGCCCTTATGACACTACATTTTTCTTGCATTGTTTTGCTATAGGATTGAAAGAAAGAAGTAGCATATGATAGAAGGAAACAACTATACAAAATGTAAACAAAACGTAATGGCTTCTTTAAGTGCTGCCTACTTTTTATTTATAATAAAACGGCAATAGAAAAAAAGTTGAAAAAAACGAGGCGCTAAGTCGCTGAATTCGTGAATAAAGCGATAACTTGGCAACACTTTAATGTTTCAAGCATGAAACGTCAATTTTAAGTTGAACATTTAAAATTTTTTTTTGACAGGGCCCCCTTTTTATCGATAACACTAGTAAAAGCTTTGACAATTTGGTATTTATCTTAATATAGCTGAACTCTTTGCACCTGGTAAAATTTCCTATTATATTATATTTGCACTGTTCTCCAAAACTTGAAAAATGAAGAAAAAATGTAGTGTCATAAGGGCTTTACAGATGACAGAAAAATTAACATTTTGGAATATATCGCAAATTCTACTATAAGTGGTGTGGCTTATAAACGAATTATACAGTAATTACTTTTTTTAGTAATTAGAAAAATATTAAATTACAACTAATAATAAACTTAAAAACTATTACTTCGTGCTCATTTGCGAATACTTAATACCGTAAAATGCTACCAAATACTTTTTTATTGTAGCTTATTAAATCACTGAATATTTATCTATTTATTAATATATTTATCTATTTATTAATATATTTATCTATTTATTATTTTTTATTAAAAAACATATGTAAATGTGTCACGTCAAACTTCTTATTTGCCAATAGTGCGTTAATCAGCAATTGTTTTCGTGAGTTACTAAGTTACAATAAGAAAACATATTTGGCAGCACTGTTTTTTATTTGCAAATAACAAATACGTTACAGTCCGACCGAATATTCGGTTTCGGATTCGGCCAAAATAGTGGTTTCGACAGATATTCGGCTTAGGCCAACTTTTTGGCCGAATACCGAAACCGAAACTTTTTATTCTCTATAAATAAAGAAGTTAATCTAAATAGTATTTTCCAAATTTAAAATATGACACCGCCATGAATCTGTTTTTTCACTTCCGATCTTTTCAAATTTAATGAAAATGTTACTTAGTTTTATAAAGCGCAACCAAAAGATATACATAGTAACATAAAGTATTCAACTGTTTGTTGCCAAAATAAATAGCATAAACTATGGAATGGTAAACCGATTTCGATTCCAATCGAAAACCTATTTTATGTTATAATAAATCGATTTTTCTGCAATTTTGCACTGAAATTGATTATTTGTTTTTCAAAATAGATTTTTTAAATAATTTCAAAATATGAAGAAAGCTCATTTTCAATCCTCACGATAAATTCATTACCGCCGAGAAAAATTCTTTATTGTACGCGGACGTAAACGAAAAAGCTTCAATTTAGTAAAAATTTATGAAGTCGTATAAATTTAGTGTCAAAAATAAGTAAATATTCCACTTTATATTTATTTAGTTATTCCGACTCAACTTATTGATTGGTGCTTTTGTAACGTCATCAATAGAGTGAAAAAAACTCCTCAATGTATGTGTACCGAACCCATATGCCAAGTTTTTATTAGTCACATGCTCGTAAATGTTTAAGTTTTATATTTACTCGATGGAATGAAATATATTGAATTTCTACTATTATTTTGACTGACACTGTATTTATGTAGAAATACTCTTACGCCCTTTTTCACAGTGTTAACGTATACTTTAACGGAGAGTTTTGTATGCCGAATTTGCCGTTAACTTTTGATCACATTGTGAAAAGGGCCCTTAATAAAAAAAATTACTTTTCAGTTCTGTTAAGTGTTTAAAATGTCAATATCAGTTAATGCTAATAAGTTTCGGCAAGCTTCGGATTCGGCCGAATATTCGGCCTTTTTGCCGAATATTAGGTTCGGTTCGGGCTCGGCCTCAAAAAACTGGTTTCGGTCGGACTCTAAAATACATACTTATAACCGAGGTATATAATAACAATCCCATTTGCATAATTAAATAATGTGTTACATATCGTTTACAAAAACAAAAAACGATCTAACTAGCAAAAAATTGGAAATCGACTTTTTGCAAATTCAGATGTATTTAACCAACATATGTACATCAGCACCAAAGAAAATCGAACTTCCCCGAACAAATAGTGATTTTATTTGAAAAATAATAAAAAACGACCAATTACTATATTATTTAGCATGTTTTTTGTCTCTCTCTCTCTCTCTCTCTCTCTCTCTCTCTCTCTCTAGAGTTATGAGCATATAAGTTAGGAGGGGTTTCCGTTTCAGCTGACGATATGTTTTCAAATTAGAATACCATAAAAACAGTAATACATACATACATATGTAGAACAAATGTAACAAAAAACTTAAGCCCTGTACAGACGGTTGTCATATCTTGCAACATTGTCAGATTTGCTGACAATAAAAAATTGTCAGCACAAAAAATTGGCATACAATTGTCTGACAATAAATTTATCTGACAATATTGTCAGTAAAAAAATTGCCAGTTCACACGATTGTCAGATGCAAAAATTGTCAGATCTGTTGTTTGGCACTGCCAGACTCAGATCATTTAACAGAAATTAACAATTATTTATCATACTTGTGTTAACTTTAAAAAGTGAAAATATAAACTAGTATTAGACATAAAAAAGCAATTTTAACTATTTTAGCTGCATAGTTTCTTTCATTTTGCTTTTTCCCGAAAAAAAAGATGTGTGCAGTGCTGCCAATATAAAGAACAGAAACTTCGCACATCTTACAATTTAAAAATGTCTGACAATGGCAACGCGATTTGTTCACACGATTGTCAGATGTCTGACAATTTTTTGTCAGCAGGTAGTATTAAAATCGACTGACAATGCTTTTCCTGCCAACGTTGTCAGACAAAAATTTTCAGTTCACACGATTGTAAGAAATTTTTAGCACATTTTACATACAATATTGTAAAATCTGACAATCATCTATACATAGCATTAGTTACATTTAAAACACACATAAATAAGGTTTTATCTTAATTTTTTCAAAACTGTCATTTCGCCTGAGTGTTAAAATAATACCAGCGAATGAAACAATATTTCAGCTGGTCCTGAAGATGTTAAGGGCGTGTTGGACCGGAATATCGAAGGGTAGTTTATTAGACACCTTAAGCTAGTTTTACACACTATGTACTTTACAGTGGCTTTGTCAGCTTGACGATCCATCTGTAATTGTGCATGTCTGTCAAAATTGGCAATTTACAGGCGGTTTAAAATTTTTTGCTTTCACACTTATGTATTTAGTTCCATAACCTGCCATAACCTATAATAGTTTGCAACAGCTTGTTTTGTGACAATTTTTTTTTATTTTTCGCGAGACTTTTGTGTTCTTGTATTCAATTTGTATTTAAATTAATTAAACAATTTTATGTATATGTATAAATAAATAGATTTTAATATATATTTGCCGAATCACAAACACTATGTTCTTGGTGCCACAAACAATTGACTTGATGTCAGGTGCTTTGTCAGTTCAAAATAGAACACGCTCTAATTGAAAATTTTTACACTGTAAATGTAGGTTGACATTTACAAAAGCAAATTTTCTTTGCTCTTACACACCATGTATGCATTTTGCAGTGGGAAATTTGACAAGCACACTGTAAAATACATAGTGTGTAAAATTACCTTTAGAGTTTAATTTTTATCATTAAAATAAAGCTGAAGCTCAACTTTTAAACCAGGGTTTTCTTAAATACCGGATGCATCAATTTTTACAGAATAAATATGTAATCTATGTATTAGAGTCCGACCGAATATTCGGTTTCGGGTTTGTACTCGGCAAAAATTGTGGTTTCGGCTGTTATTCGGTTTATGTCAACTTTTTGGCCGAATACCAAAACCGAAACTTTTTATTCTATAAATAAATAAGGAAGTTTATCGAAATAGTATTTTCTAAAATTAGAATATGTCACCGCCATGAATATGTGTTTTCACTTAGTTTTATAAAGCATAACCAAACGATATAGTACCATAAATTATTCAATTGCTTGTTGCCAAAATAAATAACATAAACTAGGGAATGGTAAACCGATTTCAATACCAATCGAAAATCTATTTTGTGTTATAATAAATCGATTTTTCGCCATCGACTGCGACTTTGCACTGAAATTGATTATTTGTCTTTTAAAATTGATTTTTTTAAATATGTAATATCAAAGTTGAATAAAGCTAATTTTCAATCTTCACGATAAATTTAATACCTTCGGGAAAAATTTTTTATCGATGAAACTCGGACGCTAATCAAAAAACTACAGCTTAGTAGAGATCAAATCGTATAAATATAGCGTCAAAAATAGGTAAATATTCCACTTTGTTATATATTTTTAGTTATTCTGACAGAACTTTTTGATTGGTGCTCTTGTAACGTCATCAATAGAGTGATGAAACACTTCTAAATGTATGTGTACCGAATATTCCAGTTCTATTTATCATTTATGCTAATTTCATGCCAAGTTTTTATTAGTCACATCCTTGTAAATGCTTAAGTTTTATTTTTGCCCGCAAAGTTGTATGTGCTTTGTTGTTGTAAACAATGTAAAGTCGCATCACTGCAATGGATTTGGCGTTTAGGAAGTCGGCCATACTCTTACGCCCCTTTTTGCAGTGTACGGTTCAAAGTTAACGTATAATTTAACGGGAAGTTTTGTATACCGAACTTGCCGTTAAATACCACGATAACTTTTAATCACATTGGGAAAGGGGACGTTAATAAAATAAATGACTTTTTAATTCTTGTAAATTTTAAAAATGTCAATATGTATTAGTTAATGCTAAAAATTTTCGGTAAGTTTCGGACTCGGCCGAATATTATGTTCGGTTCGGGCTCAAAAAACTGGTTTCGGTCGGACTCTACTATGTATATTGTACATACATATACATATGTAAATAATTGTTGGTCTACCAACCATTTAAAATAGTATAAAAAAACTTATTTTCACAAAAATGTAATTGAATTTTGTTAACTAAAAATAATCATTGTATGCTTAATTACAGTTACATGTAGTTGTAATTGCAAAAAAACGAATTACATTTTGTAATTGTAAGTAAATTTTTTTTTCAAATACAATTACATTTTTGTAAATCGATTTTTTGCAACCGAATTTACTTCTGCAATTTTTCACTGAAATTGATTATTTGTTTTTTAAATTTTTTTTTTATAATTTCAAAATATGAAGAAAACTCATTTTCAACCTTCACGCTAAATTCAATACCGTAGAGAAAAATTCTTTATTGTGTATATCATCAATGAAACGCGGGCGTAAACAAAAAAACTTCACTTTAGTAAAAATTAATGTAATCGTATAAATTTAGTGTCAAAAATAGGTAAATATTCCACTTTATATCTTTTTAGTTATTCGGACTCAACTTTTTGATTGGTGATCTTGTAACGTCATCAATAGAGTGAAAAACACTCCTCAATGTATTTGTACCGAACCCAATATCCCAGTTCTATTCATCATTTAAGCTAATTTCATGCCAAGTTCTTATTAGTTATATGCTCGTAAATGTTTAAGTTTTATATTTGCTCGATGGAATGAAATATATTAAATTTTTACTATTATTTTGATTGACACTGTATGTATGTAAAAATACTCTTACGCCCTTTTTCACAGTGTACGGCTAAAAGTTAACGTATACTTTAACAGAGAGTTTTGTATGCCGAATTTGCCGTTAAAGACCACGTTAACTTTTAATCACATTGTGAAAGGGGTCGTTAATAAAATAAATAACTTTTCAGTTCGGTCAAGTTTTTAAAATGTCAATATCTGTTAATGCTAAAAAAGTTTCGGCAAGTTTCGGATTCGGCCGAATATTCGGAAATTTTTGCCGAATAGTAGGCTCGGTTCGGGTTCGGCCTCAAAAACTGGTTTCGGTCGGACTCTAAAAATAAAATTTCAAACACAATTAATTTAGCACATACAAATATAAAACGAAAGAAATACAAAAAACTAAACAAACAAAAGCATTAAATAAAAAAATACTAGAAAAAAATTAAAAACACAAATTATTCAATTGTTCAAAATATAAATTGTTCAAAATCATGATTAATCAAACAATCCTCATTTTGAATAATCAAATTTAAAATTATTAGATTAATCAGCATTTGTGATTAATCGAACATCCCTAATTTTGATACAACTAAAAAAATCTATTTTGAGAGCCCTATAATCGATTTCAGTATAAAATCGCACACGTAGAGACAATTGCGAAAAATTGTTTTTTTTATAACACAATTCCCTGCCATAGTCTAGTCTTGAAATAGCGAACGCTCGCAAAGAGAATCCCAGACTATTCAATGAGGCAAAAAGACTGGGAAACTGGTCAGCCTATAAAGCCTCAGTAAACAGGTTATGGAGGTCGTTCTGCAGCAGTGTAGCTGGAGCCTCTGAGACTAACCGCATTCGTAAAATCTTGGCCACTCTTCCAACTGTCTCCAGTCTCATTAAGAAATCTTGTACTGGTAATGCAGACGTAATCACTCCATGGCTCATTCGGATATACTCGGCCTGCCTAAATTGGTCATATATTCCGATAACATGGACAAATGCTCCGCGGTCTTTATCCCCAAAGGGGGTAAGACCACTCACGTAAACCAGAAAGATTTTTGAAAACTCTGAAACGGATAATTGGTCTTCACCTTAGATCAACAATTTCTCCGAACTTTCTATCAACCTCCCAACATACCTATACGAATGGCAAATGAAGGACAAATCAGTTGAAACGGCACTTCACTCGCTCGTTGGGTTTATTGAAAAATCCATGGCAAACAAAGAATATACATTGGTGGCCTTTCTTGGTATAGAGGGTGCTTTCTTGGTATAGAGGGGTTTAAATCAGTAGCCTATGCGGATGACGTAGCAGTGGCAGTATCTGTAAAATTTCTAGAGACTATCTCAGCATCTTCAATCGGCATTTGGTATCATAAGTAGATGGAACGTCGAAAGTGGCCTTAATGCTAACCCTCAAAAGACGGACTTTCTTCTCTTTGCGAGAAAATACAAGACACCGACTTTCACGTTACCGACTCTCAACGGTGTCACCCTTAGGTTATCAGATAGCGTGAAGTACCTCGGTATTATACTGGACTCCAAGCTTTAATTGTACCCCAACGTTCAAGCTAGGAGAGTCAAGTCTTCTATTGCTCTATACACCTGCAAAAGGGCGGTCGGAAATATATGCGGTGTAAATCCCACAAACGTCAACTGGCTTTTTGAAATGGTGGTAAAGCCCATACTAATGTATGGGGCTGTTGTCTGGTGGACTTCCTTAAACAAAGTCACATACTCGAAAATAATTTAAAAGGTTCTTCGAACATATGCTTTGCACATTACGGGTGCACCTCGCACTACTCCATCCAAAGCACTGTTACAACACTGCATTGGTTTCCTGCCGACCTCATGATCAAACAACTGGCCATGGACTTGGCGGTTAGACTAAATGCCTCAGGTACATGGAAACGGAGTAACGTATGCTATGCGACGATATTAGGACAAATCTTAGATCTTCCCGACCACACTGACTATTGCTCGCCTGCTCTGCTACCCGACAAGAGATTTGAGGTGGACTTCTCGGGCACATCCTCTGAGACAAATCACATACACCAACATGAGGATGTTCTTGAGATTTACGGGCACTGTCTCATCGGCGTTCGTGCGAGAAAATTAAATCTTACTTATAACGACTTGCAGTAGTTGTCATAACGAGGAGGGGGAAGAGACTGTTAAAAATTTCCTCTGTCGATGTCCAGCACTATCTAGGAATAGGGCGTCATACTTGGGAAATCCGTCACTACCCGAACTAGCTGACCGGGGGGAATGCGACATTAGGGGAATAAATTCATTCATACGCTACTCGGGTTGTTTCAACACCGACCCAACCTCTGGGATAGGCAGAATATTTTCCTGAATTTCCTTCTTATCCATCTCAGGTAGCACAAAGGGACCAAAGAACCCAAGTGGGCCGGTTTTTGAAAACCGGCAGCCTGTTCAAACTAACCTAACCTAGGGGGAACCCCTAGTAGTGTTGTCAATAATAATTATTATTCGTGTTTTATAATCGTTCGAATAAAATTTCATTTTTTTTCTTGTTCGAACAGCAGAATAATTTAAAACTTCTATCACTTTCCTGCGGTAAATGTTGTACCAATTGGGTTAAACGTACTTGACATGTACCTAGTAAAAATGGGAATGGTACAAAATGTTCCTGAGTCGTGACCGATGAAAAGAGATCATATCACGAAATTATAACAACAATTTTAGCAAAATACCCTCACTGTACAAGCAGATTTTTTCCAAATCAAAAATATTTGTTTAAAGTACAGTGATTTAACGATTAAAAAGGGAACCATCACAATACTCTGTTTGGATCTAGAACCTATCACTGAGTATCTGAATTATGTCAATTGGCCCCCGTCAATGGCAACGTCATGTAAAAGTTACCGAAGCATTTCATATGAAGTTCCGGAACTCGGACCGGTGGCTAGTGCTTGGTAACCAGACACGTGACTTGTCTTGTGACATTTTCTCTTCCCTTTAGGGTAGTTTCGACTTTTTAAAGGCGTTAACAGACATTCCATCTTCAGCCAAACTCCTTCCTGCATATTATTTCTTCGATTGAATTAAGATATATTTTCTTTACATATTTTGTCATTGGGCCCATATTATTTTTGTCATATACATATGTTTGGATTTTCACTAAGACTTTAATTTGTATATGGTGTACTCACGAAAATGGTGCACGATTGGTGAAATTGTTGATCCGTGACATTTGTATGCCTTAGAACACTTTTTGAAAACAATTTGATTTTTCTAGTTGTCTTCCTCAAAATACATACTTGCAAACTAAGATCATGCTGTATTTTAAAACGAAATCTGTAACGGAGTTACGTAATATCTCAACAAACCTTTCACAAATATTTAGAACTTACTGTAATTTGCTTACTTAAGGCTCTGTTAGCCGACTGGAACGGGATGTATATGGAATCTAACAGTAATGTAACAGTAACGCACCAGTAACGTAAGACGTAAGACGATTATAGAAAGTAAAAACGTATCAAATATTTTTCACAAACAAAAATTATAAAATCAACAAAAAAGTACATTCATAATATTTTAATTCTAACATTAAAATTAAGCAATTAAAACATTTAAGACATTGCAATTTCCTCAATTTAGCAGTTTTTTGCGAATTTTCCTCATTTTCTCGATCTCTGTGATCTTTTGAGATATTGTTAGTCTTTACAGCTTTAGTGATTTCATCAATACTAAGCATTTTTTGGCGAACTTGAGAGTTTCGCGTTCTCTTCGAGTTTTTTTGTATTCTAATAAATTTTAGGGCTTATTTCCGATTTTTTAACTTTTTGCGAATTTTAGCAATGTTCGCAATACAAGCTACTTTTTGCAAGTTTTCACCTTCTCAACAGTTTTCGCGATTTTTAAAAAATATTAGAGTTTGCTATAATGCCGCTGCTAGCAAGTTTTTGCGAATTTTTGCCATTTTCGCGATATTTACAGAATTTTTGGCATTCCGTACAGTTGTAGCGAGTTTTAATCATTATTACCGGTTTTTAATATTTTGCAATTTTTAATATCGGCAATTGTTTCGACGTTTTTGGCTTTCTTACATTTTTAAGGAACTGCTATCAATATTATGCTTTGCAATATTTCAAGTTTTGGCGTAGTTTTTGCGAATTTTCGCCTTTTTCCAAGTTCTTGTTTCTTACACTTTTAGCTAGTTTTAATAAATTTTAGACTTTGTTTCCAATATTGTGATTTTTGCGAGTTTGCAACATTTTCGCGATAGGTGCGATTTATTCCTAACTTGGCTTATGAATTGAAGAAAATTTGTTGTTTTTTTTTTGTAATAAATTTTGTATACTATTTTCAATTTACGTGATGTTACGTTATAATGTGAGAAGTTATAATTTTTAACATGTTCGTAAATTCCTGTTAAGTTTACTATAACTGTTTGAACTGCTTTACACATAACAATATCGATCAGCTGTTTCGTTTCGTTCCGTTACAGTTACATTCCGTTCCAGTCGGCTAACTCTACCTTTAACACATCCTATTGTAAGCCCCGCTGGGCTTAGTGAGTCCCCACTTTATGTAGAATAGGTATAGGGGACTGACTACAAAAATCCAGGTCTGGTCAACTACATACAGGTAGCCGGCTACTAGCTCTTATACTATATTGTGTGTGCATTAAACGAGTAGATCGAGCCGGCCATAAAGAGTTCTACAAGAATGATGCACACAGCATGTTCGTTTCGATCCCGTGCGGCTACAATCATACAAAAAGAAAACACAAACACTTAGGTTCATTGCAAATACGAGTATTTAAAACTGTGTGTTTGAAATGAGCTACAGTAATCCACGGCTAATTACGTCGCCAAAAATTCCAATATTTTTGGGTAATTATGCGGGGAAAGCATTTAAACGAATACGCTTAACTACCTCATTGAGGTAATTAAACTAATCTTATATATAAATAGGCCACACAATTTTTTGTCGTACACATTTAAGTATCTTATTGTCCAGCAATATTGATGAAACATATATGGTTTAAAAGGTATTTTGCTCTAAATATGGTTTTGCTTCAAAAACACGGTCACAAAACTGGTTAAAAACCCTGTTACGGATCAAATGGTCGAAGTTCGACCACTGGGACTTTCATCAAATTGAGACAACTGTTTTTTAGTAGTTGTGTTTTGGTTTTTATTTCGACTATTGTGTTACTTTTGCTTACTTTTAAAATGGTGAGTTTAGGCGCCAATCTATCCAATTTGTCAACCAATATTATTGCCATATCAATAAAACATAAAATCTCAAGAAAACTAGTGAGGCCAAAACTAAAAATATTTAAAATATTTGTGATAGCTACCATGTTTTCAAAAAAGAGAGAGTATATATAAGAACCCTTTTTCGAATATTTTTCGAAGACAACTAAAATTAGTTGTTAATCGTAATACAAAAAAATGATTGAGTTGGGTTGTAACATTGACAACTCAACCTAGTTGAGTTGTGAATCATAATAGGGGCCTAAGAAATCATTGTTATTAAATCAAGTTCGATTGGAATCTATTCATTTGTCCTTACAACCTTCATATATAGGGCACCGTTGGTTATTAAATTAACTTAGAAACTTTAGGTATGTGATGGAAATCGATTACGAATGAAAATCGAAAGAAAAACGAAAAAAGTTGTGTATGAAAAAACATTAAATCATATGGCACATAGGAATTTGTACATGTATCTGCTAAATCTAAAAGAGATAGCAATTAAAACAATGAATTTTGCTGTCTTAAGTTTTATTGCCACTGCTGTTTCAGATGACTTGCCATATCCTACTAACAAAAGCGTACGCATACATACTTACATACTTATGATTAACATGTAAACTTATCTTCATATCTACATAAGGCTTTATTCGCATAACGCTTTTTTCGATGTTCTTAAAACCCCTTCCTCGCTTGTAACGCTTTCTTGCACATTTTCAATGGTGGAGTTCACGCAGCATGCGGTAACTGCAAAATAAGCCGCTGGCTGGCTGCACCCAGAGATCGTTATGGAGGAAGAAAATTCCGCTAAAGCTTTAACATGTATTTATATGTACTACATATTAAATTTTTTGTGTTGCATATTTATTTCATTAAAAAAATACATATGTACATGGTTTTCATTGTAACGGCCGAGGAGGCTTTTATTTTACTTTAAATAAGTAAATACATGAATATAATTTACATTTAATGAGCAAAATATTTGTTTTTAGTTATTGGCGCTTTGGGAGAACACTGTGATTTTGGAGTTTGAAGTATTGGGAATATGTTATAATTAACAAAACATTTATATTGGGGAAGCACTTAAATTGTGGTTTTCGCAGTCTTTAGCCAACGATGAAAAAAAGATTCGGGCAACCCCCCCAGCATGAGGTTATCATTTGGGTGTTGGCACAACACTGCAAAAGTAGAACTTGTAATATTTTGCCAACGTTTTTAACACCTTAGAAAATGCTTTGCCAACGTTGGGCCGATTGTATTTTTCTGCCTGGGTAGGTGCATTACTTGCAGTGTTGTTATCAAATAGTACTGAGGCAATTAAACGAATAAAATTTAGGGAATATTTTATGTTGGGAGTTTAATTTTTAAGGCAATTATCTGAATTGGGTAATTAAGTGTAGGCAATTAAACGTGGACTTTTGGTTGAAAAATGGAGGAAAAAAGCGGGAATTTAAAACTCAAAGTAAATGAGCGTGAAAGGCATTTAGGCGTGGGGTAATTAACCGTGGAATACTGTATTGCGTTTAAATCATTAGTTGTTGTCGGACAAAAATGATTGCATAAAAAAAATCAGAGTACATGATTGGGTACACTCGCAAGTTTGATACTTGTTGCAGCTCACTGGTATATGTATGTTTTAAATATTATTTCTCGTGTTCTATAACCATATTTTTCGTTTTAGGAAAATTTGCTGGATTTGCTCGTATGAGCGCTCAATCGCGACGTGATTTAACCCAACCACCATGGGTTTTGCCACCAAGTATTTCGGCTAAAGCATTGGGCGGTGTCATTGAAATCGATTGGATTTGCCGCAAAGAGCTTTCATTTAATTGTACCTCCCATTTGTACAATTCATGGAACGAGGGTAAACCGGTAAAAATTGGACGTGACGGTCAAGAGATTGAACCGAAAGTTGGAGCAGAATTGTGTCGTCTATTTCCAGAGGATGAAAAAATTGAGCTTACTCCGATTTTAAGAAAATCAAAGGAAACAGCCAAGATGATGAGAGAAAAGGGTATACGGGTTATTTATAAGGCCCCTAAAAGTTTGTCATCACGAGGCGGCGGTGTTGGTCGCGGAAATCATCATTATCGTACTGGTGGTGGCGGCGATCGTCGTGAGAGTTCTGGACCTATACGTCATAAAAGATCCTACGGCGTCCCACATCGCCCATACAAATTACCCCACATGATCCATCCAGGATCTGTTTATAAACGTGGCGGGTCGCCCTATGGTCGTGGTGGGCCAGGTGGTATCGGTATTGGCGGTGGCTCAAGAGCAGGTGGCGGTGATTCGTCTTTACCTCCATGGGAAAGATATTTGTCACCTACAGCTGCGGCCGAGGCATATTTGGCAGACTATATGCGTACTATGCACGGTCAACTGCCACCACTACCGTTTGTACCACCGTTTGGTCAAATACCACCACCAACACCGGGTGGTACCTCTGTACCACCCCCTGGTTTACCTGGCTCCATTTATGAGCAGTTGCCACCACCAGCAAGATATTACGATGGTCCTCCATTGCCCGACTATCCTCCACCTCAGCCAATGCGACCACCACCGCCAGGTTATGATAAAAATGCACCATCATTCGAAGATTTTGCAGCTTGGAAACATGCTGGCTTACCCACCGGCAGTTTGCCACCCGGCTTTCCACCAAATTTATCCGGCAGTAATGGTGGCAGTAGCTCCGCACAGGCCGGTGGTAGTGGCAGCAGTTCTGCCGGTGGTCCTGGCAGCAGCTCCAATTCGAATTATCGCGGTAATCGCAACAGTAACTCCAACTCTAATTCAAATACAAATCGTTCTCGTGATCGTCCAGGTCGTGCTAACGACTACCATCATCGTGGTGGTGGTAGTGCGGGCGGTTCATCACGAAGTGGAGGCAGTGGCAGTGGTGGCGGAGAACGAGATCGTCACTTCCGTGGCGGTAATGAACGTAATAGTGGACGCAATTATCGAGATAACCGTCGCTAAGTGCTTATAATATTTAATTATCTCTTCTCCTTTTTGCTAATTTTTATAAAATTGTCGAATCGTATGCAATTTTTGTGTTTTCTTTGAAAATTGTAAAGTGTATTAACTTAAAGTCCAATCCTGCTATTTAAAAAAAATAACCATAATCAAACACCGCCCCCCACTCCACTGTACTCTTCGCAACATAATTAGTGATTTCATTTTGAAAACGAAATATTTAAAAGGTGTTTGTAAAAGAAAATGAAAAAAGTATTCATAACTTTTAAAGTGTTTTAATATCGATATAATTTTTTATGGTATATTTTTTTGAACACCTTAACAACAATTGATAAGAAAAAAATATTTAAAACTTAAAATTTTAATAATTAAATTAAAAAAATTATAAGTGTGAAAAATATTTAAATTTGATGCTTAAAAAACTTAAAAAAAGTTTAACAGAACTTAATTTAGAATTAAACCTTAATTTAGTTTCTTTCTCCTTCTACATAATTATATATAAAAAACTTTTAAGAATTACACATAAAAAAAGAAAAATATTAAAAAAATACAAAAAAAAAATAAAATATTAAAAGAACTTTTTTATTGCAATAAATTAAGGTGGAGAGCCACTTATTATGTTTCAAAGTAACAAATTAAGAAATGAAACAAATTTTAAATCAAAAAAAGACTGACCTAAAATAAGAACTTTATTTTAAAATATGAAGCTCTTTTAAAGAAAGACGTTTACTACTCTCCTTACCTTCAAACGAACTGTTGGTTATTGCAAGTAAAACAAACAAAAGAAGGAAAGCAAGAAAAGCTTAAAACTAAAAAATAAGTAAAAAGTGTTGGTTTCAAATAATTTTTATGAAAAATTTCAACCAAATAAGTATATAAAAAAGTGCTGAAAGGAATCAAAAGAATATAAAACAAGTGCAATATAGTGTTAATGGAAATGATACAATCACATAAAACGGACTTACAAAATACATTCCTAACTTAATAGACTTCACAAAAGGACTTTCGTAAAGTGATTAAATGAAATTTCGATGGATTCAAGTAATTTTTCTACTTAAGAGTCCTCCCACAGAAATCTGCAAGCTCTTTTCTTCATAGATAAACGAAAAGAACAAAACTATTAATAAACCATGTGTATATTTTTACTTTTTAACTCTCTCATCAACAGAAACCAAAAGTTGTTGTTTTGCCAATTCATCTTTTAAAAACATAGTATTTTTAAACCTATTTAACTAATAATTTATATTTATTGTCTTTCAGACCTTTAGTAAAACATTTCCAAGCATGGAGTTAATTTTTTGTTTGCTTGATCTGTCAGGATTGCTGTATTCCAATTATGATTCGTAAATAATTTCGGGAGATAAATGTATTTAAAAAGAATTAAACCAACCAACCTATCAACCAACTTAACATTTGACAATCACTTTTCATCTATATAATGCAATTATAAAACGGCGAAATTGTAATACGAGGAAATGTATGAATATGTAAATCGATGTCTTGTAATGGTGTAAGTAATATAAGTGTGTATATGTAAATATATTCGTTATTTTTTCGGCCCTGTTCTGTAAACCGAATCCGAGTAAATTTCTTATTTTCCAAAAAATAAATCATGCCCCCATTAATGTATTTTAAATCGTATATAGTAAATTAATTTCAGATATGATAGTTTAAGCTCTAAAGTATATGAAACTGAAAAAATAAGAAAAAAGTTTCCTATTAGTGGATTTAATTTCTCTAAATCGAACGTTTTCAAATCGACTCGATTTACAGAACAGGCAGAGCAGAAATTTTTTTTGAACGGTTATATTTATTTATTGTATCTTCAATAAAATTGAACTAACAATAAGTAATCAAATCTTAACTCTAAAAATGTTTAATTTTTAAGTCTAGGCAATGCCAGACAAAAATATTTATTTCAGCGGTTGGTTCTTTGGTTGTCTACGTCTCTCGTCTTCGGCTGAGAGCAAGAGTGTCCCTCCTCAGCCGAGTGTGGCCTCTAAAGCTTATGATGCTTCGGGGTAGAGGATTTGGGTGCAACTCGAGTTTTTTAATGTATCTTGTCACGTGTTTAGATAACACTGTCTTAACCAGCGGTACATCTAGATCTTTATGAATTCGCTTGTTTCTGACATACCATGGGGCTGCTGTAATCGTACGGAGTATTTTATTTTGTCGCCTTTGAATTTTTTCTACATTTGATGCCGAGGCAGTGCCCCATAGCTGGATACCGTAGGACCATATTGGTTTTAGAATGGAGTTGTATAGAAGAAGTTTACAATCTAGGCTTCGAGTAGAGTTCTTTCCAATGAGTCAATTTGCATTTATCTGGGACTTCCATGTTAGACGACGATCAAGATGAACACCGAGATATTTTACTTCAGTGTGTTTAGGTATAGAAAAAAATTAAATTTAATTTCATTTGTGAAAACTGCATATTCGATTAATTTTGTTGTAAAAGAAAATAGTTGTAGTATGATGAACATTGTATCCACGCAAAAACATTAATGTGAAAATAAGGATCAAAATCTTGATAGGTACAATACCATCTCATTTCTAGGCAACCTGTAAGCTTGGCAACATTTTTCCCATAATTCTTTTCCATATTAGAAAGGCAAAAAAATATTGCCAAGCTAACAAGTTGCTTAGAAATGAGATGGTATTGCACCTATCAAGAACTTGGTCCTTATTTTGATCTCAGTGCTTTTTACGGCCGCAATTTTTGGATAGGAATGTTTCCTTATTTTCACATTTATGTTTTTGTGCGGATCTCAGTTCTTTTTTCTCTGCTTTTATTTGATACAATAACTGCCCCGCACAATAAGCCCTAGATGAAAATTTTCCGTTTTCCCATTTTTCTTAGTACTTTCCCATCAAGACCTACCTGTATACCAAGTTTCAGCTTTCTAGCTGTAGTGGAAGTGTCCCATACAAATAAGGGCTGCTGTAGTCCCCTCGTTTAAAAAGTTCCCGCTTTCAGATTTTCTGGTTTTTTGCTCAGCAATACCTACCTGTGTATTAAATTTCAGCTTTCTAGTTGTACTGGAAGCGCCCCATAAGAAGAAGAGGCAGCATGGTCCCCGCAGATGAAAAGTGCGTTTTCAGATTTGTCTGACTATTTCCTCACCGGTAGCTATGTTCTAGTGAAACACTTCATTTTCTTTATTTCATGTAAACTTATTTATTTGAACTTTCTATTAGAACTCTATTTTCCATCTCCTCTATTTCTTTCTTGACACTAGCTACTTATACTTAATTTTAAATAAACAATAGTGCTAGTTTAACAGAAAATATTAATACTAAAAATAGTTCGCTTTTGACCCAATTATGAAACATCGACATTGCACAATTTATCAAAATAAACAATTTATCATTGCACAATTTGGTTAATAATTAAAAGTAAGAAAAACCTAGATGTAGAATATAAAAGTTGAATGCACTAAGGAATAATTAAATAATCAAAATAAAAATTACCTACATAAATAAACAAATTGCAACTTAATTTAATATTTTTAGTTAGTAAGCAAATTCCAACTATAACTTAATTTAATTTAATATTTTATTGCGTAAGCAATTTTATGATATTCACAACATTCCTCTCCTTTCAAAAAAAAAAAAAACTGTTTATTGCACCACCAGACGTTGTTATTGTTTTTGCTTGTTGAATGTTGGCGTCTAGTAACAGTTGTTCAATTCTGCAGGTTCGGCATTACTGAAGCTTTTTTTCGGTGACGTCATGAATTGCTGTTGTATTTATTATTATAATTTATTGGAGTTATGATATGCTATGAGTGGATTCTTGTTTAAATATTTGCTGTTTTAAAAGTTTTAAGTAGATTGTTGTGGAATATTCTTTCTCTTCCTTTTATCAGTATTTTCGTTGTTACTGTGCTGGTGGGCTCTTTCACTAAATATGGTCCAATCTAGACTGGAGAAAACTTGTTCTTTTTATTTAGATTTCTAAGCCATACTTTTTCTCCTGTGTTAAACGGTTTGGTTTTCATGTTTTTGGCGTAATAATTTTTTTAATTTAATTTGGCCTTCAGATTTTCTCTCACTAGCTCGTGTGGTCGCTGTAGTTGAAACTTTAAGATGTTGGGATATTCGTTTTCATTTTACAGTGGCCCGCCCCCACCTTTTCTTTAGGTTTATTGGAATTTATGGATCGAAACCGAACAAAGTCTTCTGCGGTGTTTGTTTTGTGGCTGCATGTGCACTGTGCACATACATTGCGTGTTGAAGCCATTCGTCCCAATTAGAACCGTCTTCTTTTACAAAACTCCTCAGAAACTCTGCCAGTGGCTTGTGACTTCTTTCCAGTAAACCGTTTGATTGAGGGTGATAAGGGCTTGTGTTCATATTGTCGGTAACCAGAATTTTCGGAATGTTGTACCTTGAGATAATTTCATTATAGAAAACTTTGGCAATCGTCTGAGCTTCGCCGTCAGGTATGGCTACGTCGGCCATATACTTAGAAAAATCGTCTTGAAATGTCAAAATTAGTTTGTTCCCCCTTGCCGTTGTAGGCAAGGGTCCTTCCATATACATGTATACTTTATCTAACGGCTTATGTAGTGCATCGGTAATCACCATAGGCATCTTATTAGATATTCCGCTCTTATTTTTCTGACACTTCTCCGCAGTTCATAATGTATTTTTTATATCGTTCTGCATCCCAGTCTATCGGTATTGATTTCTTATCCTGAAGTATGTCTTTGCAAAACCTTCACAGAAAAAAATAAGTTTCGTTTTTGATAACAAAAATCCCGGTATTCAATAATTTTTTTTTCAAATTTCCTGTGATAAAGAATTCCCCTATATTGATAACAAAATTATTTCAAAATAAAAATATATATATAAATTAAAAAAAATGTTGACATGGCTGGAATACGAACCCGGGCTTTCCGGACGTAAAGCATACACTCTCTAGCCGAGCCATATCCCATTTATTTTTTTATGGGATACAACTTGTTTTAAGTACTTATGTATAAAAAAAAAGAAATAACCGGAATGGAAAAGAAATACTTACAACGAAATATTTTATGGGTCGATTATGGATAGCAACCGAACTTCAGTTGCGTTGCCAGCTGGCAACTGGAAATTTCTGGTTGCCAGAAAATGATTAAATAGTAACTGAAATTAAGAGTTCTCAGTTGCCACTTGCCATCCGTAATGCCGTTCTTGGCAACTGGCAACTCAACTGAAGTTTGGTTGCCGTCCATAATCGACCCATTATTTTGTTAAAGATAAATGTTATTGAAATTCATATTTTTTTTTAATAACATGGTTTTATTGAATATAATTCTTGTCTATTTTTTTCTGTGTTGATGGCCTCCCATTGGCGAGTCATGAAAGGCTTTCAAGACATCGTTTATATCTTCTTTGTGTGACAGGAATTTTATATGCTACTTATTTATGATAGCTACATATTTTTATGAGGGGATAGTCTGCTAACCCCCCGTTGCCACATGCAAGTAATTACTTGCAAGCAGTGTGTACGTATTATCAATGAATATGTTGAAGAAAAAGCCGAAAGTCTTGCAAGTATGTAGTTTGAGTGTCTACACAGTCAAGTGAAAGTTCCTTTGCAAGTTGAATAAATCCGAGCTGCCAAGAACTTATGACATGTTCAATTTGGGGGTGGGGGGGGGGGGGGGGGGGGGGGTGCAAATTGACATTAATTATTGATATGACTTTTTTAATAAGATTATTGTTATAAAATGATGCCAACTATATTCCCAATCTATATCTCAAGAAATGAATTACAATTCTTCTTAAATATACATAAAATAAGCTAAAATCACAATTATTATGTTACTACAATCCAGAAAATATGTATAAAACTTTTTACTTGGCAACACTAAACATATTTTTGACATTAACTTGCACCACCACTTGCATGATCACTGTCTTGCAAGTTCAGCTGCAAGTAAATAAAATGTGGCTGTGTTAGTAGAAAAGTGTGAGGGTATTGAGTTTTTCGAACTTGTACTTGCATGTGGCAACGGGGGGTAAGTTCGTCTGCGTTTTAATTTTTGTTACCCTTTTGGCAAACTCATTGATATATGTCCGTTATGCGTGAAAGTAACTTCTTTGTTGATAGCATCTATTATGGTTCTGTTCCATAACGCATCTCTTCCTAGTATTCCATCTGCCGGCAACTGGCATGATAAGGGAACTACTTCAAAGCGGAGTTTGAATTTCAGTATTGTCGAATAAGTCATTTCGATTCCTCCCTCTGTGTTTATGCTGCCCCCGAACTCTCCTTTCAAAATAGTTGTTTTTCTGTCATTTAATTGTACATTGGGTGCCAACGATCTTTTGTTTAATAAGCTAACATCTCATAGCTCACATCACAAGCAAGAAAAGACTGCCATTCTTTGCATTTCCGCAGAGTAATCTGATGAATTCGTCGTCACGTGTAGTCTTCCGAGGAAGCGCTATATAGCTCGAAAGATATCTGTACGTTTGTTTTGGTATTACAACTAGTTCTATTATTTGTTTACTATGCGTTCCAATTTCTTTCAACTTATCAATACTTTGATAAACTAACGTTGTTGTCTATAACAACAAGAGGTAGAGCAAACTTTCTGTTTGCACGTCTTGAGTTTCTGCCATCACCGCTTTTCTCCGTGTATTGTTAGTATTAATCTCGCACATTGTTCCTGTCGTCCTTTGTCTGCCCTTTCTTACTACACTTGCTTACGGCGTTCCAACAGTTAGGGCACGGTTGGGCCATTATTAGTTTCTCGGTCCTTGGGTATTGTTTGCGTTCGTTGATCGTCCTCTCATATTGCCGCTGTTTCTTATCGATGTGTCTCCGCTGCATTTGCTCGCGTAATGGCCCCTTTGATTACATTTGAAGCATACAATATTGCTTCGTGCCGTTCCTGTAGATGTTCTATTGTACCCTTTTGTAGATGAGTTATTATTTCGTCCATTTCGTGTTATACTTCTGTCGCAAAATTCGTTCCGCTGATGACCTGCAATGCTGCATGCTCTACAGAAAGGGTTTCTCAATCTTTATCGACATTCGGAAAAATCATGTCCCAGATTTCCACAGAAGCTACATTTCTGCCTCTGCTTACCCAGTTGTATATGCGCTGTTTTTTTCTGGGAAGCCTTCTTGTACCTGTTGTGAACTACAACCTCGGCATGGCTCATGACCATATTCGTGTGCTCATTTTTGTTAAATATTGTTCTCTTTTGTGACCTTCAGCTTGGCAAAATGAGCACTTTATTTCTTGGTGTACAGTGTTTATTACTCTTGTCTGCGGTTCGCCATAGAAGCGGTATGCCTTCTCTACTTCTTCTACTAGTTGGGCTAACGTGTTGTCTTATCTTCCAATTAATCGATTCGTTCTTGTTTGATCTTTCAGACCAGTTATGAAGTTTCGTACTGCCAGTTGGTCAATATCTTTTTTTGGCTCCTTGAGCTTTGTCATACTCAGCATCAAGAATTTCTTTCGCCTCTGTTGCTAGGGATTTAGTGGATTAAAAACGTATGTACATAATTTAATTTTGTTTTAATAAATTTAATAATTTATTTTAACATTAAGTTCACACAAGAATTTAATTTATTTCCAATTGATAGCGACGCGGTGATGCTGGATTTATCTATATATGTATATAAAAGAGTAACGTTATTGAGTGACTGACTGATTCATCATCGCCCAGCCCAAACCACTAAAGGTAGAAACTTGAAATTTTGTATGTTGGCTCCCCTGCCAATGTATAGATCAATAATGCGCAAAATTTAAATTGTGATTGTATTGCTGCATATTAGTATTAGTGAAGAGAGTTTTCCCAGCAAACACAAAGTCAAGCGGTTGAAATATGATGCCGCATTATATTTCCTTATGTAATACTTAAGGCTTCAGACTTAAATAAAACTTTTTTTATCATAAAAATTGCAATTTGTTATTTTCCAACTTTTTTTTGCTTGCGAATAAGAATTATTTTAGTCCCTTATTATGAGTTGCATTGGATTTTCGATCTTCGCTGGCTATCGAACGTCGAGTATCGAATGCCAAATTCCTATTATGAGCTGTAACCACTATAGAAAATTTCGTTGTACAACGAATTTTCAATCGAACACAATTTTGCTTTCGATGCTGTGTGGCAGTTTGCAAAACTTGTTGAAAATGTAAGTATTTGTCGGTTTTTTGATTTTTGCAAACACCATTTGTAAATTATTTGAACTATAATTTCATGGCCATGTTAATTATGAATAATTTCAATTTTTTACAAACTTTTACAAATTTGTAAACAAGCAATATTTATTTATAGTGCCATGTGATAAATACGTACTATTGTGAACCAATCCAAATCCAAATAAGAGAAATTCACAATAGCGCTATTTTTATCGAATGTGCGCGCGCCATAATACCAAATGAAAATTCGTTCGATCAGTTAATTCGACCACAATCGAAAGTTGCGCATAATAGGCACCTTAGAGTTTTATTTTGATCGTAAGTAAAGTAAGGGCCAGATTTTGTATATACAAACGCTTTTTTCGTTTTGTAATTTGTATGGAAAAATTTTGTTTTGAAACGCATTTGAGTTATTTTTCATACAATATTAAACCTTTAAAATGGAATTATTGCACAAAATCTGCATATAAGCATGAGTGTAAAATGAGTGTAAAACAATTGTGGTACGGGTTGGGCATAAATGCTCAATTAAAAAATGTTGGGGCCCCAAAATGAAAAATAGCTTTTTTCATTAAAAACGACAATAAATTTTTCGGGGCCATTTTACCTATTATGGGGCAATTTTAAATATTTTAGTTTGGCGCCATTTTTTCTATTGTGGCTTTTTTTAATTTTATATTTTTTAGTTTGGGGACATTTTTCCTTTTTTGGGACCATTTCTGATTTTTTAGTTTGGGGCCATTTTTCATATTTTGGGGCCATTATTAGTGTTGGGGCTTCTTCATAAGAATGATAAATGGCCAAAAATATATAAGGGAAAATAGCCCCAAATTGAAAAAATGTCGCCGAAAATAGGAAAAATGGTCCCATCATTTGTATTGTTGTTTTAAGCTCAAAATTTTTGGGTCATTGTCTTACATAATGTCTTTTAATGATATACATACATATTAATTTATGTATTTGACAACATAAAATGCGTTGTATGTTATCAAATGCATTGTTTATAATAAAATATTTTTCGCATATCATCAATTGGATATGAAACACGAGTGTTTGCTGGATAACTCTTAATGAAAAAATGTATAAAAAAATATAAAAAAATGTATAAGCATCCGCCGTGTGTGCTTTCGTCGCTGTCTCATCGAAGACTAAGTGCAGAGCATAAGAATCTGTGTGAAGAATGCGTGTGAGATAATTTCCACAATTGTGGTATGGCGTGCGTTTCAATGGTATAGATCCACTAAGCAGGGGTTTTAGGAAATTCAAATGCTAAGGGGCTAAAAACGGGTCAATTCGGTAGCCTTATATCTCCGGATCTAACTAAGGTAGACACAAAATTCCAAAAACATCATAATAGGATAAAAAATAAGCGGACATGTATTTAGTACTTTTTTGAAACTTGTACATTTAGGGGCCGAAAAATGGTCAATATTAGAGATGTGCGCGTGAGTGATTTTTCGCTCACGATCACTAATTAAATATTTTTTTCATGCACGCTCACGCACAGCAAATTTTAAGACACGATCACGATCAAATTTTATTTTATCACGCGCGCTCACGCACGACAAAAGCTTAAGCTTTCACGATATTTAGTTTTTTTATATCCCAGAAAAACACAAATCGAACATTAAAGTTTTAATAATTTTTTAGTGTTCATATGAAAACGAGTTTTTGAAATAACATCCATGGGGATTCTCATTGTGAGTGTACATTTTGGGTTTTTCATTTCTTTTTTTAACTTTACCAATTTAATTAATAGAAATATGAGAAGGTGTTATAGTTTTCGCCTCATTCAATGGATCTAGGGTTGCCAGGTGGACTGGATTGTCCAGCTTTTTTGAAGCTTGTCCAGTTTCAAGCTAAAATTAAATTTGTCCAGCTAAATAGGAATTTTCGAAAAAGTATTCATATTATCTATTACTTTAAATTTATAACTACTCTTATTAGTTGGTACACAACAATAACTCTTATAAATGTCGTCATTTTCATTTTCTCTTTGAACTGAAAGCGTGAAAACATTTACTGCCAGACCCACTATATCGGCACGATTCTTTCTGTAGTATGTACAATTAAAGTCTAAAGTTTTATTTTTATTTTCAGTTTAATTGTGCGAAATATAGAATTGAGTCGACATGTAGGGGGGAAATATTAGTGGGGTCAGTCTTACATTTTACCAATCTGCGAGCGACTCAGGGACAGTTGTGAATCTTTTTGTGGATTTGGTCTCGTTTTCCCCTATGTTTGACCCCGATGAGGAGCCATTTACCCTAATCCCATCTCCCTCATTTTTGGCTCATGCATTTTTTATCCAAATCTCACAAATTATGGGGTTCTAGCGTATCGAAATAAAAAAATCGTGCACTATTCCACCTCTAATGTACATATCGGCATATTTCGGTATATATCGGCATATATCGGTATGGACGATATATTTATTGCCGATACAACGATACTTTTGTAAGTTTAAATATGAATAAACGTTAACAGTAGTCAGTTGTTGATACTGCTTAACTAATATCAAGGCTCATTTTTCGGCTTAACAACAACTGAGAGGGGTTTGTTACAACAACAAGTTGCAGTACGAGCTTGTCTGTCTGCCTCGTATAAAATACAAGGTAGAACTTACAAGGGAAAAATGGATAATGATGTAAAAGATGGTTAAAATTTAGCGTTACTTAGAAGAGGCTTTAAAGTCAATTAGGAAAGCTATTTCGATCATTTTTAAAAAATATGATAAATCTATGAACAGGAATAGATCGAAGTCGCAAAAATTAGTAACTGTCTTGGCATTGGTTGTTAATATATTAAAATATTTGACAGTTTGGTAATGAAAAAATTGTTTATCCACAATGTTTGATCCTCAGTCAACTACTTCTATATCAAAAAATCTTCTTATGTTATTCCGCAACTATTGCAAACACGGTCACCTCGCACAAGCCTAAGCCCATAATTCAGTAAAGAAGAACGCAGATCCGCTTGTTTTCTGGCGCATTGACTTCATATATCCAAATTTTAAAACCATCGTGCAGCAGCGCTTTGGTTTTCAAATGAGTTTTGTCTCTTCTGAGAGATTATTTTGGAACACAGATCTTAATAAAACAGATTTCAGAAATCGGCTTTCTACGGAAAATTTAAGAATGACTGAGTTTCAAAACATCAAAATACATTGTAGTGATACAAAATCTTACTTGCTTTGTTTTTGTGCACAAAGCAAAATCGCATCACTACAATGTATTTTGATGTTTTGGAACTCAGCCAATATGTACTTTGTTTTTTAAATCAAAATCGGTACTTTTATTGAGTATTGGTATCGTATCGGCCAAAAGGCGTATCGATGCTTCCCTAATAACAATGCATAAAAATAGCAATTTTCGAATGTAGCAATTTTCGAATGTTCAGGTTTTTGTTGGTTTGTCCAGCTTATTTAACCCCAATGTCCAGCTTTTTGCGAATCTGGATCTGGCATCCCTAAATAGATCCTAATATGAAATAACATTTTTCGATTTTTTTTTTAATTTTTGTGAATTGAGCGTTACATTTGCTTTCACGGTTGTTCTGGGAATGACTTTTTGAAAGCAAATCAGACATTTCTGAACGGATAACGCTCTCCATATCGTTTCTGCCCTTCCGCTGCTGTTAACTTTTTTTACCACCCTAAAATTTATAGGTAATTATATTTAAGAATTTTGTTAACGTAATGCTCAATATATTTTCTAACGAATTTAATACTTTTTTAGAACCCACTATATTTTGAATTTAAAACAATTCAGATGTATAATCTTCGATCACAAAGGGACCATTATTATTGGACCCAAGTGGGCTGGAACCCTTTCTTTATAATTTTCACCAGCGACCTGATAACCTAACCATAATCTTCGATAATTTTTAACATAAACTCCTTATTTACACACTAAAATTATCAATTAAACTGAAAAACTACAATACAATATTATTGATTGATGAAACTTTTTGCAATTTAAACTATTTAACAAAGTTTGCAAAACTTTTAAATATTTAGAAGTGCAACCCTACGTTGTTATTTTATTAATTAAACTGAATATTGAAGCATGCTAAAAACGAGTAACGCTCAATATAGATAACTGCGAAATACAACAATTTCTTAAAAAAGTTATAATTCCTATTATTTTTCAAATATTTGATGCAAAACACCATACAATTCCGATACATCAGTTTGTATCAAGAGAGTATAAACAGTATTTTCGTTCTTTATTTTTAACACATAATCGTCAGTGTTACATTAAAAAAGCTTATTTATATATTAAATAATATATTAAATCATGCTGGAGTAGATTTCATTTTAAAATGTATGCGTTAATTGTATGAAATACTTTCAATGTTTTCAAAGCTATTAACCCATTATGAGTGAAATGGAATTTTAAGCATTTTTCGCCTGGCTTTTTAAAGACTGGACAATATAGCGGTACTCAATATTTTATTTTATAGGGAACCGTCCAAGCTTTCATTTGGTGTATATTTGTAAGCTGTCATTTATTAAATATGAAAGCTATGTAACCTCTAATATTAGTTTATGTACCAGATTTGCAAAATATTTCGTACAAATTCGTATTACACAGAATCTTTAGTAAGTGACGTCGTGGTGCGAAATATCATAGAAGACAAAATCTTTGTGTCCGTTGCTTCAGTAAATAAGCGATATATCGCATTTCAAACGTTTTGACTTTTTGCGTGCTGGGTTGTCTTCAGCTTACAAACATATTTTTCCTGATGTCAGACATGTCGGCATAAAAGGTTCACTGGGTTTCTTTTGCTGTCGACACACGTACTTTCGGTCCGAAGTAGGGCAGAAAGTCTGCACAAGATGCCGAATTCGTATTCGAAGACGGTCCATATCAGTAGTTAAGAAGAAAACGAACCTCTTTGTCTGAGAAAATTCTAAAAACTTTGCCGAAACTCTCTACAAATTCTGACGAATCTTTTAAAGAATTTTCGACATGTCGCAGAAAACTCGGATCTAAAATTAGAAACTTATCAGAAATGTCGTATAAAATTCGCAAATTAAATCAAAATATTGTAGGAGTAAGGAGGAATTTTTTTTTTCAGCAAGCTACGAAATGTAATTTCGTGAGTGCGTGAAAATTACATTTTTAAAATCACGCACGGTATTTAATGTGTAAATCACGATCACGCACGATTGCGTGATTATTTTTAATTTAATCACGATCACGCGTGAATTACGCCTGACACGAAAAATTCACGACATTTGCACGTCTCTAGTCAATATATAATTTTGGTACCTTTTTGTTAACCCGTTATCTCCTAAAATACTAAAGATAGAAATGAAATTTAAAATGTATTCTTCTCTCCTTAAAGCTGTTTTTAGACTATTATACAAGCTGTTCGACTTCTGCACAAAATGCTACCCTGATATAATGTGTTGTTATTGCTTTTTTAAAACTTTCCATAAACTCATTAGATCAGGGTTGCATTTTGTACAGAAGTCGAACGGCTTGTGAGATAGTGTAAAACAGCTATAAGAAGCCCTCAAATGTGCTTTGGTATTTTTTAGAAATTCTAATATATAGAGGGTAGAATTGGGAGCTCTTTTTTGTACTTTTTCCTTTACACATATTTATTTATTTAATAACTTAATAATAATTAATTATTATAAAGTTAGTGGATAGAGCACTAGCTACAAAGGCCATCACCTCTTTTCCTTTACAACTATTTCTTACGTACTTTGAATGAAAATTAAAAAAAAATTTTGTGCTGGTTTCTCTTTTGGTGTACGGATCTACTAAGAAGCGATTTTAAGAAATTCAACTGCTAAGGGCCTAAAGGGGTAAATTCGATAACCCTATATCTCTGGATCCAAGGTAGGGATAAAATTCCAAAAATATAAAAAAATAAGCGAACAAGTGTTTGGTATTATTTCCATTTTTTTTTGCCACAAACCACTGTGCGATGATTGGACTAAGCAATCCTAAAACATCAAAAATGTTTGCCACAGTCGAAAGTATTGAGCGCTTTGTAGGTGTTTGTACTATTGGTAAATTGAATAAAATTTGTGAATATTAGGCTTCCACGACATGCCTAAAGCTTTAGTGCATGGTTCATCTGCGATATGAATTGGAACTTCTTCGATGCTTCCGATAAAAGGTCAGCATGATTCGAGTTCCACTTTGCCAATGTGAGACCGGCATGACTCAAAATGTCAATTAATTGAGATTTTTTATCTTGCAATTCTATTACAGTTTCTGCGCCAGTAAGACAGTCATCAACGTAAAGTTTTTCTTGAATTACCTTTGCACCCTCTGGATGCGATTCTTTGCACAACTCTGCAAGATGATTGAGGCATCGAATGGCGAGAAATGGTGCTTCTGACATAACGTATTTATTGTGCATAGTTATTTAATCGAAACGCAAGCAATGTCAAAATAAGTTCTTGCTGTATTGTAGGCCCAATGAATAAAATTTGATTTAATGAAATACCATTCGAAGTCGAAGGGGTCGCATCAAACACCACCCTTAATTTGGTACTTGTGCTCTCAGGGCGTAACACGCAGTGATGCGGTATGTAATAATGGCGCCTACTTTGAATAACATTCTCATACTAGGGGAAGACGTAATTTTACTTTTCATAAGATTTCATTTTATGCAAATGCTCATCGAGTTAACATGTACCACTTTTGCATAATTAGTTGTTTTATTTTCAATTTTTCACACAAATTTAAATTTATAAATCAACTAAATACATTTATTCATTTATTTAACACAAAAATTTTATCAAAAACATCGTTTTTCATTTATTTTAATAAACACACACATGCACACTATTTTATTTTTATGTACATGTGTTTTTTGACAGTTCATCTCATAAGATTGTTGTTATAAGAATTCTTATAACAACGCTCTCATAAAAATTCCTATAACATTGAGATAACACTAATTTGAAGTCTACACGTAACATAATTCTCTCTGCGATTGAATTTGACAATCTCATCTTACATATTATGTTACGTGTAGACCTCAAGTTAAGCTGAAAGTCCATATAAAATTGTGGTTTCGGCTGATATTCGGTTTAGGCCAACTTCTTGGCCGAATACCGAAACTTTTTATTCTCTATAAACATACCTGTTAAATTTGGATTACGATTAGTAATCAATTACGATTACTTTTTAAAAGTAATCGTAATGATTACTTAATCCACTAGCGAGAATTTTTTGATTACTAATTGATTACGATTACAAATAATCAATATATAATCGGTATTATTTGGGATTACTTTTAAATAATCAAAAGTAATCAAAATATAATCCGATTACTTTTTACGATTACTGTTGATTATTTATGATTATTTTCAGAGTATATTGCACCCATACTCATTGAAAACAGGGCTGCCAGTATAGGGATTCTGACCCCAAATTATGGGAATTGTCATCACAAAAAAGGATGAAAATTTGCATTTGGGGTTTTGGGTTTTCATTGGGGTTATTTCAAAAATACATTGGTGTTTTTTGGGGAAATTCCTTAAAAGTTTCTTTCCATTGAACTATAATTAAAACTACTTCTTCTAAAATATTTTTAACATACATACATTTATTGAGAGATTTGGACCCCAGGTAAAGGACTAATCCCTATTAACACAAAGTGCCGCCAGTCAATTTTATTTAAATTTAAAAGTTTACTAACTCTGAGTTTGCCTGAAATTAAGTTTTATCTGAATTTTTAACATTATCGTTAACATTTTATTGGTGCTTTACCAAATAATCAGTGCACTTCAACCATAATTTTGAAAAGTTACAAACCTCTTACCTTATTCGCAGACTTTCAAAAATCATTTGGGAATTACAAAAGCGTAGTAGGTTTAGAAATTTATACCAATCACAACAAACGAATTATATTCGATATGAATATATATTTCTATATCGAATATAATTCGGAGTAAGCTCATCGAAATACATTTAGGTAGGTGGGTTTAGTTATATGTACAGTAGAGTGCTTCAAATGAAATTTGTTTTTGCTATGATGTTTCGAGTAGGTATGAAAAAGGTCTCCTACTTGAAAAAAAAAGTTTTTAAGCACTCTAATGTACAGCCTTTTTTGTTTTTGTGTTCCGGTGAAGTTTTTGCTTTAATGAGTTTATACAAAAGCCTCTGATTTCAATATGAAAAAGTGAAATATCGTGTTTAATATACTATTTTTAATGGGTACGATGCGCTTCGTTGGAAAATGTTGAATATCTCGTAGAATATTGAAAACGCATTCAGAAATATTTTAAAACTTCCACTTTTAGGAATATGCTGATTTTTACTTCACAGTTGACGGGTTTTTACGCTCTTTTTAAAAGCACCAATTTGCATATTGGATAGTTTGACGTGGTAGGGACGATATATAAACGAAAAAAATTTTATTACGATTTAATGTACATTTAATATAACCCTGCGGAAAAGTTGGTGACAATTGATCCAAAAGTACTCGTCCTATGACTTGAGAAAATGAGACTGGTACCAAAAATAAGGAGTAGTGAATGATGAAAAAAGACATATTGTCACATATTAACCATTTTCAGTCAATTTAGTTGGTACTCCGGCTAGTATTGTAGTAAACGGCACTGAACAAATTCGATGCACCTGGATCTAAGGCCTATCATATAGTATCTATATAATATTAATTGTCTCCCTTCAAGGAGACTGCCATGCCACTCAGGAACCTGTTCCGTAATTATATTCAGATATTAACTACAGCTTAACTGGTATTTATAACATTGAAATATTAGTTCCCCTGTGGTGGAGTGGGTAGTGTACTAGCCTGTCATGCCGGAGGTTGTCGGTTCGAATCCTATCAAAGACACCGCTTAAAAATAAAATACGATTTCTACTTGGATTTGTAACAATAAAAAAATAAATTAATCGATAATTACAGCTGAATTTTGGAATAATATTTATATAATCTATATTATTCTACACCGATTAGGACTCCATAAGATTGTTCAGAGACAAGTTACAAGGTGCATACAAAGTATCAATTAACCCCATCCTAGGCCATCCCCATGTAAAAGTGGCTGGTCCGCTTCATAGGAAGTGTTAGAACTCGGACTGGTCCCTATCACCTGGGGATCGGTCACGTGACTTGTTTCGTGTCAGTTCCATTTACCGTAGGAAAGTTATGTCTTTATTTTTCTTTATTTTATTTTTCAAATTGAATGAACTATTATTTTTAATGCTTTGTTGTCTTAATATAGAAGTGTCCTAACTTAATTTTTTCTTTCAAATTGAGTTTTTCGGTAAACTCTATCTATCGAAATTTTTATGCAAAAAATCCTTTTAAAAAAATAATGAGTTAGGGTGATTCGATATGAATTTTATTTAGTTTGTTTCTAAAATACTTATCATTGAAGTTCAAAAAAAGTATTAAACTGTAAAAGTACAAAATATTTAAAATAAAAATAAAATAGTTTACTTTGAGGAAAAAAACTTAAAGAAATGATTCTTTGTAAATTTTTTTTCAATTCAATTCACAAGAAAAAATCAGCAAATTTACGTTGCCGTGATGCGGGTTTATTATAATATCAAAACTAAACAAAAAGAACGTTTACTAGATATTACGATATTAGTACTCTCTTCAATACATTTTCGCGGATTTGCGAGTTTTTCGCATTCTTTTAGTGTTTCTATTTTTATCAGTTTTGACGATATCTAGTCAATTTTAGAGTTTGCTTCCAATTTTGCAACTTCTCGCGAATTTTAGTAATGTTCGCGGTTAAAGGGGCTTTTTGCAAGTTTTCAGCATCTTTACAGTTTTCACGAATTTTAAACAATATTAAACTTTGCTATTATTCCACTGTTATCAAGTTGTTGCGAATTTTCGCACTTTTCGCTATTTTTACCGTATTTTTGGCATTCCTTACAGTTTTAGCGATTTTTAACCTACATTATGCCATGTTTCAAATTTAGCAATTTTTAGCGAATTTTCGATAATTTCGCGATGGATGACTTTTTCAAAGCTTTTGGCTTTCTTAAATTTTTAGGGACTTTCACTCAATATTGCCTCTGCGGTCTTTAAAATTTTAGCAGGTTTTAGCGAATTTTCACGATCTTTCACAAGTTTTTGGTATTCCTTGCAGTTTTAGCGAGCTATAACCAGTTTATGATCTTGGTTCCAATTTTGCAACTATTTGAAAATTCATGCCATTTCCGCTTTAAGCATTATTTTTTCAATGTTTTGTCCTCAAGGCTTGATATAGATTTTTGCAGTTTGGCAATACCAGTAAGGTATCCTGAAACTATATACATCAGCGAAATTGCGCTCAAACAAAAGCCGAGTTTCAAAACATCTCTGTTTTAAATTCTTTGATTCTTTAAAGCATAGTTATAGAAACGTTAAGCATACTTTTTGAAAAATTAATATATCGCAATGTAAAATCACGTAACTACACTTTTTTAAACTTTATTTCAGAGAGAAAAAACTATATAAAATACTACAAGTGACTGAAGTAAAGTCTCTTTATTTTCGTTATTAATTTGGGGAGTTTTTATGATAAAGGTTTGAAGTTTTAGAATATGCATTCCGATGTAACACAGAATAATTAAAAAAAAGCGATTTCCAATTTTTTTTTATATACGTGGTTTTGCATTTAGCTGACGCTATGTTTCAAATAAAAGTTTTCAACATCAACTTTTTTCATAAATATGATTTACGTTTCAAATATGCTAGTATTTTTAACAAATAAATGCAACACACTTTGAAAATAATCACAAATAATCAAATGTAATCGCAGAAAGTAGTCGAACTATTTTTTGATTATTTTTGATTATATAAAAGTAATTCCAAATAATCCCGACTATTTTTTGATTATTAGTAATCGTAATCATGAGATTACGATTACTAACTGAAAATAATCGTAATCCTAATCATTTTTTTACGATTACGATTACTAATCATTACTTAACAGCTATGTCTATAAATAAGGAAGTTAATCGAAATAGTATTTTCCAAATTTAAAATATGTCACCGCCATGAATCTGTTTTTTCCCGTCCGATATCTTTTCAAATTTAATGAAAATATTACTTAGTTTTATAAAGCACAACCAAAAGATATACATAGTAACATAAAGTATTCAACAGTTTTTTGCCAAAATAAATAGCATAAACTAGAGAATGGTAAACCGATTTCGATTCTAATCGAAAATCTATTGATTATTTGTTTTTTAAAATAGATTTTTTTTTATAATTTCAAAATATGAAGAAAGCTCATTTTCAACCTTCACGATAAATTCGATACCGTTGAGAAAAATTCTTTATTGTGTATATCATCAATGAAACGCGGGCGTAAACAAAAAAAACTTAACTTTAGTAAAAATGAATAAAATCGTATAAATTTAGTGTCAAAAATAGGTAAATATTCCACTTTATATCTTTTTAGTTATTCGGACTCAACTTTTTGATTGGTGATCTTGTAACGTCATCAATAGAGTGAAAAACACTCCTCAATGTATTTGTACCGAACCCAATATTCCACTTCTATTCATCATTTAAGCTAATTTCATGCCAAGTTTTTATTAGTTATATGCTCGTAAATGTTTTTAAGTTTTATATTCGCTCGATGGAATGAAATATATTCTTAACTTTTAATCACATTGTGAAAAGGGTCATTAATAAAATAAATAACTTTTCAGTTCGGTTAAGTTTTTAAAATGTCAATATCTGTTAATGCTAAAAAAGTTTCGGCAAGTTTCGCCGAATATTAGGTTCGGTTCGGCCTCAAAAACTGGTTTCGGTCGGACTCTAAAAATCACTGAACACATTTATTTGTTTGTATGAAAAGTAATTTCTAAACACATACATTTTGTATATGAGACGAAACAAATAATAAAACACACTAAAAATACGTTATAATACTACAAAATACGATGAAATTTGTTACGTCGGTTAATCGGTTAATCGACTGAAATTAACCGGTTTAACCGTTAATCGAAAAAAGCCAATTTTAAATTAACCGGTCAGTTAATCGGGTAGTAATTAACCGACTAACGGTTAACCGAATGAATGCCCTAATATTTACTTGTCTATTAAATTGTGGGTCTGCCAATGGAATATTACTTGGAATCTTCCATATAGTTAGTCAATATGTTGATCTGGCTGTGGTTGGAAAATACTTGGTAGTACGATGCTTCCAAATTTGTTGAAAATTTTGAATACCCGGACATCATTCCGACATTAATACGAAAATTTGATTTCTTTTTAATATCACCGATACCACCAATACAGAGTGTTGCTTCTGTTGGAGAAATGCTTAGTTTGTATACAAGATTTAACTGTGATCCGGAATCAAATATTGCTCTAAATTCGCTTGAAGAGCCATTAGGGGCAGTAATGATTATTTTACTGGGGTCTCCACGAACAATAAACTTGGAAATAATTATGTTCTCATCTGTCAAATTCTATTGCCAACATCATATTTTCACGTGTGGACCGCAGAAACATTTATTTGCAAATAAATTGCGACATAATTGTTCAAACTTATGTTCAAGAAATAATGTTGAACATAAGCTGTCAAATTTGATCGGCATTTGTTGTTTCCGTGTATTAAACAAAATAAACTTGTAGCTGTGGTAAAAATACAAAGTTTTTAAAATAAAATAAAGCAAATTAAAATAAAATAGTTTTAAACAAAATTAAATAAATTAAAATAGAGACAAAAAACATCGATCCATTCACAGTGAATTTTTTAAATATATGTCCAATACCACAATACGTGTTCTATAGCTCAGAACATAAGCCTATACATGAACATATTTGTGCTGTTATTCTGCCGACGTTATTTCTTATGTTCGGAAATAAATATTGCGCGTGGAGACGTGCAGTTAGCTGTTGCTAACAAAACATAATCCTGGCGCCCACCAGCAGTATTAGCAGTTGCTGACGTTACCCAGCAAAAACTTTGCTTACTGGTAAGCAAAAAAGTATATATATAAGATTTAAATCGTAACTACTTACAATTTGACTCGATAAATACTTATTTTTGTTTGAGAAGTCCAAAAAATAAGGGATACCCCTTACAAATGTATTTACATTGTCACAGCAATTAACTAGTTATTATTTCGCTTACATGAAGCTAAAAAATAACTAGTCAAATGAACAAATTAAAATTAAAAAAATTTATATTTTTTCAAATTTTATTTTAGTTTTTTATTTATTTATTTTTTACCCAGCTGGGATACGAACCTGTGCTCGTTCAGATATGAAGACAAGTACTTTACCGACTCAGCTATTGTTGACTTACAAGCTTAAGGGACAAAAATTAGTTTTCATACTTTCAGATAATGGCATAAATACGTACTAATTGTATTTAAAATTAAGTAGTAGTTCTAATTTGAAGCATAGTAATAAGATAAATAAGTAGCACTCAATACTTTGTAATCCATTAATACAGTACTACCGATTACAAAAATGACAAAAGTTTTTGCTGAGTACTGCTACTGCATTGCTCGATGAGGTACTTGTTTCGTTAGATGCTTTAGAGTTTGATTTATTTTGATCTAATGTGTTATTTTGAATTCTTTTTGAGAGTTGAGCAGCTATAACTGCAGCACATAACTCAAGCCGAGGAAGCGTTTGTTGTTTTAATGGGGCAACCCTAGACTTTGCACAAAGCAACTGTACAATTATTCGTCCATGTTTTTGACGTGTGATTTTGTTTCGAGCAATTTACAAAAAGTTTTTGCTTTTGAACCCACTGCAGTCGTGCTGGTGCTGATAGTTCTAAGAACTTGTTGCATTGAAATAATTTATGATATCCAGTGTTGCAAAGCAAGCACAAACTGTTGTTTGCATGACCGATGAAATTGCTTTGTTTGTAGGCCTATCCTTCTGTCCTGAATGAAACTGACCTTCAGATAAAAAATTTACCAATGTATTTTTGGACCGACTTTGGGATCGTTTTATCTTGGATAAACCCTCAGTCAACGTTGTACAACACCTTTGTAGCCAATAGGATAGGAACTATTCAGTCGCTAACATTGACTAGCCAATGGCGTCATGTTCCATCGAAGGACAATCCTGCCGACATTTTGTCCAGGGGTATATCGGCAACCAAAATTCACACATGCAACTTATGGCTTTATGGTCCACTACTTCTTCAAATATTTCGCATGATTTTCAAGCAGATACAAACTATAAAAGAAAAAAGGTGGGCTGTTTATTTGCACCTTCCTACATGTATTTCGGTGCGCTGAATCCGAATACGAGTTCCGTTTGGCCTGTTAGCCTTCCAATTTCCAGTAAATTGCGAATAACAGTAGTATTTCGGAATTTTTAAAGGTTTTTCGTAATGTATTTGATATTGGAAGGGTAACGGACCTCATAATTCAGCGGGTCGGAAGGAAGCATGTAGGAAGGTGGGTCTGGTCAAATAAACATCCCAATTTTTTCTTTTATATTTTGTGTCTGCTTGAAAATCATATTTTTCTGCTGTTTTTGTCTTCTTTGCTACTTACACTACGACTTCCATATATCCGGATCGGTAAAATATACATCAATAATTTTTCAACATGTAATTAGCTAATCCATTTAGAGCTCACCGTAAAATTTTCAGAAAAATATAAACAATTTTAGTTAGTTTTTTTTATAATATAAAAGTTTTCTTCCCGACATTTTTGGTTTTTTTCCTAATTTTGCCGTAACAGCTACATTTTTTGCCAGGATTTCTTCATTTTAAGCAAGAATAATGCTAATTATCTGCCTAATGAAACCTTGTTCATGGATTTTTAAGGCACCCTGAGCAAAGTTTTTTTTACAGGCACCTAAACTCAAAAACTAATATGAAAATTTATGATTTTCGACCACTGCCAAATGTAGGGCACATCTTCAAAATGTCCCCTAAATGCATCTTTAAAGCACGGCCTTTCACCTCGTAAAAAATAAAATTGACATTTCTTACAAAATTTTTTACAATTTCAAAAATTATTAAAACATTTTTTTTTTGATACATTTACTATTTTTTATTTAAATTTCAAAGTTTTGATTTTAGACCTTTCTCACGACTTAACGGCTCAATATATTTCAAAGCGTTGTTTTATCAGAAATTTAATAGTGTATCACAATTAGGGTTTTTTTTATTCCCGGACTTTTTTGTTTCCTGGGAGAACGGGAAATAAAAAAGAAATTCCCGGGATCCCGGGAACTGAACAACGTAATAAAATATTTACCAAGAACGTTAATTTCTGGAATCCATTGATTTTTATATGAGCAAAATGAATCATTGGATCATTCTTTATTTTAAACTGAGCTTTATTTTAAACGTATTTTACAAACAAGACATATTCTAAAGATATGAGACAAAAAGATTCAACCTAAATTATTTAAGAAAAACTATTTTTAGACCGAACAAAAAGAGAACATACAAATCATTAGTAAAATCACTGATGAACTGAAATCAAAGTAGTTTTATTTATGATCATTCATCCATGATTTTAACACGTGTTTGTCAGATGGCGGAGTGATCAAAAGAGGCATTAAAAAGTTGTATAGGACCTTTACTTCTTGGTATACAATGAAAATTCTCTGCCCTTAGAAAATTTGTACTTTCATATTCTTTGTTGCAAATGGCTTTTTAAAACAGTCCATAGCGGATTTCAGTGTTTGATGCAAATGGTCTTGCGAAAGTGCGAATGGAAAATATCGTATCTTTTTTATAAAATTTTAAATTTATTTTGTTGTTGGATTTCATAAAAAATCTACCATATTTTGCATTTAGACTTTCGCAAGACTATTTGCATCTAATACTGAACTACGCTAATGCATTAATTGTTTCATCTCACAATCGGTTTCTTATTCAAGTAACACAATTTTCAGTTGTTGAGAAAAACCTTTCGCCCTCTACAGAAGTTGCTCGGATAGAAGAGAACGTTGTATAAATTATCAATATGTTTCGTCATTTTTCCGCTGTCTTCAAATAATTATAGCTGCTGTGTTAATAGCAGCGTTTAAAGTTTCCTCGAAAGTCTTCTCCTTCATCAACGTTATCTGAAGTAATATCTATTTCCCCATTTTCTTCGTCCTTAAATGCATCAAAAAACGTGCATAAAGATTTTCTAAAAATCTAATTAGTGTGCATTTTGATGCATATTGAAAACATTGCAGTTGCTTTTAATTAAATTAAAAAATTAAAGTCGTTTATCCTAAAAGTGCAGGTATAGAAAGTGCACTTGACAAACGAAATTGTATGTTTTATTAAAGAATAGTAACACAAATTAATAATTTTGTGCAATTAAGTCAAAAGTGCGCTTAAAAAAGGCAGTTAAATCTACCCTACTCTAAACTTTGAGCCTTCGTTGGACTCTTTCTCCTTACATAGACATTATTTCATGATGAACGATAATAATAAAAAAAAGATTTTTCTGTACCAAAATCAGTACTTTTTTTATGTATATAAATAGATTTTTAATCCCGGGAATTCCCGGAAAAGCGGGAAACGAAACTAAGCGATTTTCCCGGGAATTCCCGGGACGGGAATCACAATTTAAAATCAGATGCTTAGTAAAAAAGTCGTAACCAAAAAACAAAAAAAAAAGTTTTAAATGTACTATCAAGCGTGAAAACCGCTTAATGTTGATGGAATAATGTGCTATATATATAACCTTAAAAATATATAAAGGAACATTTTTGAGCGATCCCTTTGTGAATAGTAGGGATATAGCTACACCGAGAAAAGGCCCAACCTTGCATTTCATATAGGATGCTATTTTTTATGTGTTTAGTTACACATGTTACCGTAAGCTTAAGTTGGAATTTTCGAGGTCGAAAGTGGTCGGGAACGCCTATCTTGAAAATAAGGAAGTGACAATTTTTTTAGATTATCTCGTAAACTAAAGGGTGAGTAAATTTGAGGTTAGGAAGTAAATAGGCTGTCAAATGATGAAATTTCAAGAATTGGACTGTCATCCTTTGGCATTTATTTAGTGAAAACTTGGGACATTTTAACCATGGAAGGCTACACTCTTGAACAACGAATTTTAATTTTGAAAATTGATTATCAAAATGGTGAAAATTTTACTAAATTTAAAAAATTTTTACTAAATTTTAAAAAAGTGTGACTCATGGCCTTTTCGCAATGACTGGTTCAATTGGATATCAGCAGAGGAGCTTTGCGCAACAGTTAGCATAAAGATCTTCATCTTCACGCTTATAACGTTGAACTCATCCAATAATTAAAAGAGCCTGAGTACGAGGAAAAGCTGGTCGAATTTTATGAAGTGATACAGTAAAATTTCACAATGTAGTGTTCAATGGTTAAAATTTCCCAACTTTTCTCTAATTAAATGCCTAAGGATGACAGCTCAAATCTAACCTCAAATTTGCCCACCCTTTACATATAAGGAATATGAAAATTGTGTTAAAAGCTGTCTTTTAAATAATAATATTATCTAGAACTCCACTAAACACATTTTTGTTATGATTTGTATAATTAAAAAGTTATAGCTATTAAGAAAAAATGCAGCGTTCATTACGTACCGTGTATCACAAATGGTTCACGGATTTTGATAAAAAACTACAACTTTTTTGGCTGCAAATAAGTTATTTTAGAATTCTCTTATATTGCTCTTTCTTTTATAAATTCGATGTTGTCTGCTTTATTATGCATAAGTTGAAGGTTACGTACTTATGAAAGACAAAAAAAAATTATGTTTTAATCTGAAAAAGCGTATAAATGTGGCGTTCGTCATTCATGATTTGCCCATATTCAATTACTAAACTGCAAATTTAAAATTAGTAAGAATTAAAAATATATTTATACAAGTTAGTCTATTGCTTAATTCACAACAATTTGTATCGTCGATCTTGTATCAAATACTCTTTTTGTTTATTTGTTTGTGAACGCCCAGTATATATTGTATTGGTTTGTATCTTGTATTGATGGAGAAAAGAAGAACAAGCACCATACAAATACTCTCTGAGAGTATATACAAATTCTCTCTGAGTATCGTATGAAATACGATTTTTTCAAAACATATGAAATAAAAGTGTAAAAGTGTATTTCATTTTTATGTGAAAATTTCCAACAACAAATTTTACACTATTGTATTTAATACTATAATACGATCGATACAAAGATACAAGAGGTTTTGTGAATTAAGCATATATTTCGTTCGCTTATTATTGGTGTGGCTCATGTTCCACAAACTCGGAATGGAGAAAAACGACAAAGAATGTTAACATAAAGTTTTCTAAAAATATACACGATAGATTTTTTGTAATTTTACCATTTAAGCTGGCAATATAATATGTATGCCGGCACATACATATTCAGTCCAATTATGAATATCGATTCCACGGGAATTTTTCCCTATTCCCTTATTATAAATAAAATCTCCCCGGGAAAATTTTCTCCCCTTCCCATTCCTCCTATTCACCTCAATCGCGAATAAAAAGTGAAATTATGTTCCGTGAACATTTCTTCCCGCTATCAATTCTAAGTGAATAAGAAAGAAGCTTTAATAAAATAAATTAAAAATCAAAGAAATTTTTGTTAAAAAATAAAAAAATGCATTGCTAAGAATTGCAACTATCTTTGCATTCCATGAGGAATCTAAACAAAATTGAATTGTTCGTCCAGGATTGCTAGATGCATCCAATGCCTTGGAGTACCCGAGCAATTGCAAGCATACTAATTGAATCAAATAGTATTTAGTGTTAAATTAATTTTCTCAAGATTGTATAAAAGTGTGTTTTTATGTAT
This sequence comes from Panzeria rudis, assembly GCA_956483635.1. NCBI lineage: Eukaryota > Metazoa > Arthropoda > Insecta > Diptera > Tachinidae > Panzeria > Panzeria rudis. The sequence continues at coordinate 128,927,519 of OY101448.1, forward strand.
TTTGGACGAGATTAATGATTCTCTACAGACGCGGAAAAATCATTTGATATTCTATCCACCGACCATATAACCTTAGTTCATGTATGTCAGAAAGGCGTTGCAAGGAATCAATATTAAGATAATCACCCCTATCGCGAATAACAAGTGAAATTTATGTTCCCATGAAATTTTCATTTCCCTTCGAGGGAAAATTGTTATTATGAAGGTCCCGTGATCATTTTTTCCCGCTATCAGTTCTTAGTGAATGTAAATAAGGAAGAAGCTTAAAATAAATTAAAAATCAAAGAACATTCTTTGTTGTACTACCGACCAGATCGGTCGCTTGGTTTTCAATACGAGGAATTTTTTGGCTAGTTTTTTTTTGTGATAGACACAATACCACTACATTCGCACGAGGAAAACATATTAGCCCAATTCACATTAGTGTGCAAATGGTCTAGCATCGTAGCATTTGCAAAATGGTATTGCATATTGATGCTCACCACTTAACAATTGTTAGTGCTGAGTATAAATATACTATACCCTTTTGCAAATGCTACGATACAAGACCATTTGCACAAGATTGTGAATTGGGCTATTTTATTTGAAAGTGTTTAATAGACAATTAGTGTGTGATTTAATTTTTTGGAAGTGAAATTTAATAAACAGATGGTGGTGTAAATTTACAGCGCAGAGATGGATGAACCGGACCCAGATAAATCTGAGCCAGAAAGGGGTAGGCCAGAGAAGAGGCAGTCTGACGATACAGAGCAGAGGGCAGAGATGCAGGCGAAGTTCGTAAAGGAGGTGAAAACGAAGACAAATGAGGTTGGTAACAAAAGGGCACTTACAGGAAGAACACAGGCATCAAATGAAACAAACGATGTGTATAACAATTTGAATAATTATGATACAACAACGAACTTTACGACAATGGCGGCGTCGAGTTCTGAGAATAGTACAGGTGCAACGAAAAAAATTGTTGAGAAGGTACAGCCGGCAACAGAAGCCGTTGACAAAATGGCGGATGTTTTTGTATACGACTACAACCACAAATGCCCTTATGTTGTTTATCGATTAATGAAATTAATGAGATAAGAACACCCATAAATGCTTTGGCACTTGGCAGACTGATAAGTAGATTAGGGGTTAGTGACGTGTTGGAGGTTTTTAAGATAAGTTTTGGTCGCTGCAAGGTGACTTTCAGAAAATATCAGTCAGCTAATGAATTTGCAAGGAATGAGAATGTGAGAGAGGCTAAGTATTCGGCTAGAATACTAGCACATTTCGTTTCGAAGGTGGGTATTGTTTTCGACATACCCAGAGAAATCACAATGGAGGAGTTTACAAATGCTGCGGTATCGCCGGTGCCGATTTTAAAGTGCATGAGAGTAGAGAGACGCGACGGTGAGAACTAAAAAATACCAACAAGCAGACTGAAAGTGATTTTTAAGGGGTTACAAATCCCAAATGAAATTTTATTGGAATACACAAAAATAACTGTACAACACTTCATATCATTCGGAGAATGCCCGGCACGCGAAAAGGCATATGCGATAAAAAGAACGATGACCATCGAAAATCTGTCGAACAAAGAGGCGACAATTAAATATAGAACAGCTTTTTCCAACAGCTTCGAATTACTGGCTGACAATGAGCAGTTAGAATTCCCGGCATTGAGAAAGAATTCGTACCGAATCCCGACTAGAAACAACAATTCTGAATCGGTAGGATATTTACACAGCAGAAGATCCTACGCACAGGCGGCGAAAATAAATCACAACAGAGAACGAGAAAGGCTAAGGTAACGATGGAGGAACACAACAGCGTCCTACGGGATTTTAATATAAACGATACATACGCAAATCGACAAATAACTAACCCTCACAGAACAAATGCTATAGAAAGACTAGCCAGCAGCCTAGAGAGAAACAAAAAACGCGAGGATTACTCGATTTATATGATTAAATGAAATGAGGCAGAGAGGGCCTTACATCTAACGAAGACTAGACTAGGAGAATTTATGAAAAATGTGGGGCAGGGAGTACTGACCTCTGAGTTGAGGGGGGAGTTAGACAGGATAAGAAAAGGTATTGAGGAGGAATTGAACGGCTTCGACACGGAATAGAATCTACATACTAATAAGGCGGCAAAATGAGACTGTTACAGTACAACATCCAGAGTTAAAAAAACAGGTAAAAAATAATTACTTGAATTATACATGACACAGAATTATATAGATATACCATGCATATATGAGATCTGGCTGCGGCAAATACCGGGCTGATGGCTATGAGGGAGGTCGGTATATATTTAAGAAAGGAAATAAAATTCAAGATAATTCACTTGGACAGCTCGCTAGAGGTGGCAATGGTGGAAATATTAAATTTGAAGAGGAATATTTTGTTGGCATGCTTTTATGTGCCACCAGATATGAATAATTTGGCCTTCTCAAGGGAATTTTGGAGAATTTTAAATATCTGCAACAGACTTCCGCTACCGACGATCATTTTCGGCGACTTCAATGGGAAGTCACCCCTGTGGGGCCGCCATGGAGCAGGTGGGAGGGGCGTACTACTGGAGTACTGTATTCTCGATCAGGGGTTCAGCTGCTTGAATAACGGTGAGAACACATTTATAACAAATAATACGTCATCGGCTTATACGAGAGCCTGAGGACAGCATTAGAGAGAAACACGGTTGGAAGAAATACAAGATTAGAAAGAACATCCAAATGCTGGTGGTCGGAAGAGATCAGCAGATTATTCAGATTACGCAACGCCATTAGACAAAAGTACAACAGCAACACCACCGTAGAGAACTTACAGACCTAGTCGGAAGCAGAAAGTAAACTAAAAAACCACATTAAAGCAAGAAGGCGAGACAACTTCAGTAGGGCTTTGAAAGAAATTTCACTGCCCAAATCAAGCTCTGGCATGTGTGCACTAAAAACACCAATAACTCCTGGGATGAAGATCAGAAAGCCCAATACCTCCAATTAATAAGTGAAACTTGCACCCCCTTAGCAACAACCGACCGACATAATGTTTTCCCCCCGTACATAAGCGAGAATAGACCTGATTTCAACTTGCAAGATTTTTATGAAATACTTGCCACCCGTAACTCCAGATCCGCCAGAAGCGAGGATGGAATATCATGCGCTGTATTAAAGAAGATACCCCAGGAAGAAAAACAGGCAGTATTTAACATCCTAACCAAACTTTGGTTAGAAGGGACGATACCGACCGAGTGGAGAAGAATTAGAAGACACTCGATTCCTAAGGTAGGCAGGGACTTAAGTGAAATAGAAAACTACAGACCAATATGTCTTTTATCCACCCTACTGCAACTCACGGAAGGGCTGACCAAGATGGAATTAGATATTTTTGTAGAACCGGGGGGTATACTTCCCGAAAGATGCTACGCTTTCCAAAAACACCATTCAACATCACGATGTGTAAATGATTTGATAAATACCGTTTACTTTGGCAGAGACAGGGATTATGAGGTGATTGGAGCCTGTGTAGACCTCGAGAAGGCCTACGAGAGGGTAAACATTGATACACTGTGAAGGAAACTATACGAAATAGGAGTAAACTCCTACATCATCGAGTGGATAAACGACATCTTGAAGAACAGAACATTGACGCTGGGTAAAGCCACTACATCTCTGACATCCGGTCTTATGCAGGGGAGCGCCCTCTGCTCTTCAATCTCTATTCGCTCTCATTGCACGAAATAACAGATGGTAGCTGCATCCTATATCAATTTATAGTGGCCTTTGGCCGAGATCACACGTACACAAACACACTACTGCAGAGAAAAATTGATGATTTACTGACCAAAACCAAAAACCTCGACATGAAAATTAACCCCGAAAGATCTAGAATAGTCAATTTCAAAAGATCTGATAAGACGTTAAGAATAATATTAGAGGGCGTAGAAATACTGCAGACAAGGCACATAAAATACCTTGGGAGGATAATAAGTATAAACAACTCACCAATATACCATGTACAGATGGTATTAGACAAAATCAGACGAACTTGCGGTTTTAGAAAAATAATCTTGGGGTGCACGCACGGCGTTCAGCCCTCCCGTGCATTACAAATTTTCAGAACATACACGAGAGCCAAAATTGAATATGCAGCATCCTGCTTTGCAAACATTGGTAAAACGGCGCTAAGAATGATCACAACATGTGTTAACACCAACTTTAGGGGAGCCTTGGGCCTGCTGAAGTCAACCTCGGTACACATCCTGTACCACATGGCAGCAGAGCTGCCAACAAAATACGGACTAGAACTAGCGGCAGCACGTGAGATGATCAAATTCGGGCAACCAATAGTAAACACGGTAGTACAATGGGACTACAATCCAAGAACCAGCTACGCCAGCAGGACTTACGCGGAACACAGGGAAACCTTATCGATGATAGTGGAGGGGGTACAACGGAGTCTCTTCAAATCTTTTGAAAGTCACACATTTCTTCAGGGGCATATGTATACGGAAGTAAAACGCAGGCCAAAAAAATTGTAATTAACACCCTGTTGTTGGAGAAAGTAAGAGAACTACAGAACTATGAAATATACTACACAAACGGCTCGCTGGGAGGGGAGACCACTGGGGCAGCATTTTTCCATGACAGCAGCGAAGAAATAGCTCGTTACAGGATTGAACACAGACTGTCATCAATGTCAGCAGAACGACTGGCGGTGGAGCAAGCGGTTAAACACGCTCGAGAAAAAAAATCGAGAGAGTGGCAATACTAACGGACAGCAGGTCCAGATGTCTAGCGCTCTCTAAACGAACAAGTGACAATTTCCTCATCAGAAGGATTCACCGTATTATAAACGATTCAAAGAAATCGAAATACATTATATACCAGGCTATTCAGATATTGTGGGGAACGATATAGCAGATTGAGGAGCAAATGAGGCGCTCACACAGGGACAAGAACTCCAGGTACAACTATCAATAAAGGACGCAATAAACACAATAGAAGAAAAACTTTGGAAAAAGTGGGCTCAGGAATATGAGACCCTGGGCACAGACAAAGGAAGACAGTACGCAACAATCTTCCCACAAGCGGGGAGATCGAAACCATAGTTTGATAAAAACAACGACTTGACACCGAATGAAATGAAGCAGATCAGCCGACTGATGAGCGGGCACTCCTTTGGAAAAGCCACTCTGTCAAAAATGAATGCAGTGGAATCGAACGCATGCGAGCACTGTGATGAAATAGAAGATGACTCACTTAATATTCGAGTGCGAATATTATCAAGACATCAGGGTGAGATACCCACTAATTTACAAATACACAGCCATTACTGATTTCTTCAAACAAGAGACGATGAACAACTACAGAACATTAACAGAATTCATAAAAGAAACAGAAGTCAAACTGTAACACGATATTTCGTGCGAATTGGTGGTGGCAAAATAGTTCTTCGAACTGGCCAAATAATACTCCGAATGTAAAGCAGTCGGAATAACAAAATAGAAACGAAAAAAATCAAAGAATTTTTTGTTAAAAAATATAAAAAATGCAGTGCTAAGAATTGGAATTATCTTCTTATTCCATGATGAATGTAAACAAAATCGAATTGTTGGTCCAGGATTGCTAAATGCATCCAGTGCCTTGGAGTACCCAAGCCATTGCAGGCAGCCTAATTCAATCAAATAGTCTTTTGGGGTTAAATTAAATTTTCTCAAGAGTAAACTAGGTTTTATATATTTTGGACGCGATGAATGATTCTCTACAGACACGGAAAAATCAATTGCTATGCCATCATCGCGAAACTTAGTTCATGTGTGCCGGGAATGTGTTGCATGGAGGTAGTGTTAAGAAAATGTGTTACACAGAGAGAAGAGATTGGTTGAAAAACTGTCACAACTATGGAATTTCACTTTAACTAATCAATTATTCATCCTAATTAAAGAAAATTTACAAATGCAATAGATAATCCGTATTCATAGATCTAATTACATATTCATAATGGAAACGCATTTCCCAAAGCCGACGTATTCAATTAACATGATCAATTTATATATGGCTAAAACTAAATTTTAGTTTTGGAGATCTCAACTGACTTTACTCATATGCCAATACCTCATATCGGGAATTGCAACTAAAAAATTGTTGGAGTATAAATTATTTGTACTTCCACTGTATTTTCAGTTTTAGTTTTCATATATTTAGTACAAAAACTGTGCTAGGATAGAACAAAAAATCAAATTCAATACTCCCAACCAAGGCGAATTCAACAAATACAGCACGAAAAACAACAGGAATTTTGTTTTTGTAAATTACCAAGGCAATGTCAAAGTTGTTTTGTAAAGAAAATAAAAATTAAAGAAAGAAAAAAATAAACCAGTGTTCCTATTCATAGAGACATATCCAAAAGCTGGGGATAATTTTTTCATAATTAGGATAAAAATTTTATATATATTGCTAGACGTTATTATTTACCCATTTTCTAACAAAATTGATTTACATACAGACTGTCCTAGTCATGTATGTTTACAGATTTAACAAGACATAAATTTAAAAAATCAAAAAACCCGACTGCGCATAAAAATAAAAGAAAACAACTTTAAACCGTCACAGATCCTAAATGGTCGTTCGAAATTAAAAATCATAAGAGAAACCTAAAGATGATTTTCAAATACCTGTCGATTGATATAGTTCGCCGACTTTTTATTTTTTTTGTATAAACAAAATGGCGTCTGTTGGCAGCCATATTGAATTTTGACTACTGTCATATCTTTAGTGACACTACCCGAATCGATTGATGTAAGAATCGTCAAAATCAGTCTACGCGTTCGGTTTATATAGTGCCGCAAAGGAACACACATACATACATAGGCTGATAAACACAATACCCTTCTTTGCGTCGCGCCAGTCGGGTAAAAATTCAATTAAAAGAAAACTTCCCCGCTTCATGAATAAGTTTGCAACAGAAAACCTTCTCTATTACAAAACTTTATCTGTACAGACTATGTTGGCAAAATTTTTTTTAATAAATTTGCTGTTGTCGATTAAAACCACGAAAGAATTGTATCCCTAATTTTTTAAATATAGGTTACTTGATGCTAATTAATAAGACATTGACAACGGCTAAGAAATAAAATCGTAATCAAAAAATTTTAGTAAAAAAATTAATCTGACATACATATATTTGAAATATTTCAAAAATCCTCGGCTTACAAGGGGAACTAAATATAAAAACATTTTTAATAAAATATTTTTCATTTGAGTTATGAATTTAGTCGAACTGTATGGTTTCTATTAGGGAAGCGCGATTAATCGATTGATATAATTTTTGATTAATCAAAATTGTGATTAATCAATTAATCAAAAATCATAATTAATAAAAATGCTGATTAATCAAATAATTTTAAATTTGATTATTTAAAATATTTCAAACCTAAATTTCACACACTTATTATGGCAGCCTGAATTTCAGGCAAAGGTACGTACAAGGCTTTAGAAAGAAGTTCTAAAGCATTTAATAATTGAACACTCAAAAATTTGGTTGTACGAACATCGAAACGTCTGATGTCAGTTCAACTTTCCGTACAACCAAATGTATGTTCACTTATTACATGCTTTAGAATTTCGTTCTAAAATAAAAATAATTTAATTGAGTGATTAAATTGAAAACGAAGTTAATCCAAACTAATTAAAAAGCTTTGGATGAAATATTTTATTTATTTAAAGAAATATATTTCATAAATTAATTTATAAAATACAAAAAATATAAAAGGCGCAGGGTGTCTAGACCATATTGCGCGCAAATTACGAAAAACTTAAGTAAATACGTATTAATTTAGTGAAAGTAAAAGTGATTAATTCAAAGTACTTAAAGACAATATAATAATAAAATAGTAAAAATGTGAGAAGGATTTATATATCATAGATGCTGTGTTTATAAAATGATTGCTTGATTGTGAACAATTGATGGGGTTCTGAACAGTCGAGAATTGATTTTAGTGTATTAGCCATTTTGGATATTGGGCATTCCATTAAAATATGGTGAACATCCATTAATTGGTGACAGGTAATACATTCAAGAGGATCCGTATAGTTATAAAAATGTTGTGAGTTAAATAAAGCCTTCCCAACTCTAAGACGAGCAAGTGTTATACACTGCATTCTGGAAAAATTTCTGTAATATTCAGGTCTTACACATAATGTATTATGTTGCCTCAAGAAACAGCTAGAGTTTTGCCACTCTAGTTGTTTTTTTGACCTATCCATATATCTAAAAACATTTATTAATATGCGATGATCACAGGGAACTTCTAAGATTAGTGGTTGGTTGATAGCTTCCTTAGCTGCATTGTCTGCAAGCTCATTTCCATTAATTCCAATGTGCGATGGTATCCACAAAATAAGAATAGCACTATTTATATCCGGTTCTTTTAAAATATCAAAGGTTCCATTTTTATTATAAAAAATGCCCTTGAGAACACTGAGACTATCTGTGTATATAATGGTTTTCTTCTTTTTTCGAATGGCGTAAAAAATTGCTGCATTAATAGCAGCAAGTTCAGCCGGAAATATACCTGAAAATGCTGGTAGCTGGCTTTGTTTTACCACAAACCAACTAGAGTTGCTGATATTAACTAGGTTTTCTAGTGCGTATTTGTGGGTAGTAAAACCTTGGATATTCCACTGAAGAATAGAAATTTTCAAACCAATATCCATAATGACTACTAAAATTAAAAATTACTCGCCTGATATACTCGTATCATTCTTTAGAGGCATTGTTTTCTTAAGGGTATTTGGCGTTATTATAACGTTTAGCTCTGGAAAATTATTATACAAGCTGCTACAAGGTGATAAATTAGGATTATTTGTAGAGTTATTCGGTGGTGTTTTCAGTATATCTTCTGAAGGTTGCGATTGTACAGTTTTGCTTTCTAAAGAATAATCGATGTCAATTTCTCTTTCTGCATTGTTAAAATTGCTGTCGATTATCATAAATTCTTGTGAAGAAACATCAGTTAAAGTAACGGGAATTTCATTGTTATTTAAAATGGGTTTTAACGTTGTGTTGTTGTTAATATTATTGTTTTTGTTATTAATGTTGTTGGAGTTGAAATTCTTTGTGTTCACCTTATTACTATCCAAGGTCAATGTTTGTGTTGTATTTGTAGTTGAGGTGGAAGATTTATTTGTATTTGTTTCCTGCAAAGATGATTCACTGTTACTCTTTTGAGGAACATTATTACGTACTATTTCAGAGAAAGATGGTTTTTTGCTAAATGGTTTAATTGTGTGCATTGTGGGATTTTCGTTGAAAGCTTTCCAAGCCTCTCTTATGGTACATCTTCTATCTGCTTTAATTTTATTGACTGATTTGTGTTTAATAAATGATGGACATGAAGAATCATACGATGTGTGGGATTCAGTGTTGCAGTTCACGCAAAATTTTCTTACGCATTTTTCATGAGGAGGTGTAAATCCGCATTCTTTACAAAGTTCCACATTTCGACATCTATTTTTTGTGTGTCCCAGTTTTTGGCAATTGACACATTTCATCGGATTTGAGATATATTCTTGAACTCTTACTCTTTCCCATCCTATTTTCAAAAAATCAGGTCTATGTATTAAGTCAAATGTTATCACAGCTGCACCAGTTGGTACGAAATTACTTCCTTCTTTCTTCGTTAGCTTGCGAATGTCTATAACTTTTTGTTCTTCCAAAGACTTTATGATTTCATTCTCGGGAATATCAATTATTTTTCTGGAGAAAATTCTGCCTTGGATTGAATTGAGTGTTTTATGCATATCAATTTTTACAGGAACGCTGTCAATATATTTTGCTTTAAGAAACTTCTGAGCCGATTTCATATTTGAAGCTTTAATCATCAAATCACCACTACGCATTTCTGTAACGTCCAAATATTCTTTTGAGATAAAATTGAGTCCTTTTTCTATTTGGAATACATTATATGACGAAAGAGGCTTAGTATCCGTAGAATCAGAAAGTGGAAGTGCAGAAGCAACTAAGTACCGAGGTATGTGATCTTCATTTCTGGTAACTTCAGGCAGTGGTGCGAAATCGTCTACTCTTATTCTTTTATTCCTTTTGAGGGCAGATTTGGAGGTGTCGAGTATACTGAACCTATTTCGATTGGGAGGGTCAGTCCCATTCATTTTTATTTTTTTTTCCTATCAACGAAAAATAAAACTAAAGTTTATTCCGATTTACTTATTAAACAAATAGAGAAAAAAAAAATCTCAAAGAGAAAGACTAAACCAAAGTCAAAAAACACAAAATGGAGTATCTGTGTGTGTATCCAATAATCGTTATAACCGCCAATAAAAAACACGTTGTTATCACGGCGATTGCCCGGCAACGACTGATTGGATGAAATATATTTTCATAAAACACGTTTGGGGATTTTCGGAGCTTATGTATTGAAAATTTAGGGTAACATATAAAAAATTGGTAACCTAGAAATAAACATTTTATTTTATTTTTTTATTAAATTAATTTCAAAACCCCTTGAAGAAAATGGATGACAACTTCTAAGCGGCTGGACCGAATTTTTTGAAACAGGCTAGCAAATTTAGCATTATCACTTTTCAAACGAAAAACCCCAAACTAGAATCGGTCTACCCGTTTGGGAGCTAAGGAGCCACAGACACACAGACGCACAGATTCAAAAAGGCACAGCTAGGAATGATTTTAACTTCTGAACGGCTGGACCGATTTATTTGAATGTCACTTTTCAAACACAAAAAACTAAATCAAATTCAAGGTAGATTTATTTAAATAAATCTGCCTTGAATCAAACTAAATTAATTTTAGAATGTTTATTTTTGAAAACAACGAATACTGAGAAATAAAAAATTCAAGATAATTTGACAAGGGTTTGGTCAAGGCGAATTCATACTAGGTGGCCGCAAGAGCCCTGCTGTTTACGTAAATGTTTACACATTTGGCCTGTCAGCAGTGTTAATGTATCAACTTTTTTGACAGCCCAAATGTAAATTCTCCACGGCGAATTCTCTTGCGACTACCTGTAGTGCAATTCACAAACTTATTTTAACGCTAAACAAGGCGTTTAAAGAAGTTAACAACAAAATTATTGTTTTTACTATTCATTAAACTTTTAAGCACTACTAGCTGCGTTAATTAAACAGCAATAATTTTTGTGGTGTTATTGAATAGACAACAGTCAGCTGTTCAGTTAAAGCACGTCGTCTTTTGGCAAAACTCAAATAATTATTCGACAACAATATACACACATATAAAATCTTTTATATATAAATAACAATATTTATATTATTTGGACAATTAATTTAACTTTTATTTCTCAAAATTAAAGAAATTCATGAAAATATGTTCGTGTGCAAGCATAAATTCATTTCTTTTTTCTCTATTCCTCTTTGTGCTTTTCGTTTATTTTAATAGTGTTGGAAAGTGATATAAAATTTTAACAAAGGCCTTAACACGATGTTAACGAATCAAATAAGTGTTCATGCAAACAGTAATTATTGGTGACAAAATTACCTTTTATTTAAGCGTTAAAAGTTAGTGAATTTCACTACTGGTGTTGATATATCTTGGGTTTGGTAAAACATATGACGAGCGAATTCAACAGCTGAGCTTATGCGGCCACCTTATTGAATTCGCCTTGCTCCCAACTGATGTATAAAATGGGCAATCGATATTATTTTAAATCCACATGACTTTTATACATAAAAATAAATTAATTAAAAATTATTGTATAAATTGGATATTTTTATAATTTAATAAATGTTTTTAACAAAGTAAAGGTCATTGGTGAAAAAATAGATACTATGGGTTAAGAAAGGTATTTATTTATAGTTTCAATGCAAAATAGGCGGTGTAATGGTAATATTAAAATGAAAAGTGTTAATTATATATTACAGCATAAAAAAATCACAAAACCCGTAAAGAGTCCTACCAAATACATTCATAAAAAGTGCAATGAAACTATGTTGCCAAAACGGGATATAATGATTTGCTAGATAAAGTTGTTATACATAATTGCTTTCCATGCTTTTCAACCTTTATTAACTTAATGTGCAAATTTCAGTCAATATTGGAAAAATTACCAAATGGAGCTCAAACAACATTCAATCAATACATTGTTGGAGATGTAGGTAGTGTTGCTAAATTCTGTAAAAACACATTCGAAATGCAAATAGTATTGTATTGTAAGAAGAGTCTACTTTCTGTATGTATTTGTTTTGGATTTTTTGTAAAATATATAATGGTTTATGTCTGAACTAAAATAAATTATTTTATTCACAATAATTCGGAATATGCAACTGAATTATTAGATAGTGGTTGTAACCGACAAAATTCGATTGGCAACAATTCGGTTGCCAGAACGAATGTGTTTTCTCTGTGTAGTATTAGGATAAATGAACACTGTTTACTGAATTTGTTCTGAAAATAAATATTTATACGTTTTAATAATTAATTGGAAGGATAAAATAGCAATTACATGATGTATTTATCCCTTTCGCCTGCTAAAATAAAGTGAACAAAAACAGGGGGAAAGGGAAAAAATCATTCATGATAAGGGGAATTTTTCGATTTTTTTTCTCGATCGCAAAAGGGAAAACATTCCGAGGGAAAAACCATTCACGATAGGGGTGAATGTGTTAGTATTAAGGTACATAAATGAACACTATTTACTGATTTTGTCCTTAAAATAGATATTTACAAGTTTTAATAATTAATTGAAAGGATAAAATAGCAGTTACATGATGTATTTATCCAGTTTGCCTGCTAAAATAAAGCGAATAAATCCACGTGAAAAATTTTTTCATGATAGGGAAATTTTTAGAATTTTTATTCACGATCGCATAAGATGTGAAAGTGAAAACATTTCGAGGGAAACAGTATTCACGATAGGGGTGATTATTTATTCATATCTACCAACTGTAAAAATTTGTGATGTTCTGACCACTACTTCACCACAAAAACGAGTTGTGATCTCTTTCGTAAAATAAATTGTTTCAAATAGCTAATTATTTTAAGTTGTGACTGTTTTCATGCCTTAATTGTTTCAATGTATTCATTCTTATTTTAAGTTGATACTTTCTTGTTAAAACTTTTCTAAATAATATTGAAATAATACTGTATTTGTTGAAAGAATTTTTGCAAAATCGATGGTAGAACTCAAAATCTCTGATTAACAAAAAAGAGCAAAAACTAGTATATTATAATAATTTCCGTATTTTCTGAAGAATAGCACATTTATTTTATTGACATTTGCTTTAATTAATAATATAAACAGTGTTTTGTCTCTAATGAAAATTTTCAGTTAATACACTATTGTTAAACAAGTGCGATAATTGCATATAATTAAAAGTTAATAATCTTTTAAACGAAAACGCTTATTTTATTATGCTGCATATCAGGGTTGGGGAGTAATGATTACATTTTCACTTCAATTACATATAAGTAATTTGTAATTGCCTTGGTGCAATTACAAATCACTTGTAATAGGACTACTACCAAATACAATTACTTTTGATTGTAATTGCTGTAGCACCAATTACAACTATAAATAATTGTAATTGTAGGGAGCCTATTACAAATTACTTGTAATTGTTAGTGTAATATCAATTGAAATTACAAGTAATTTGTGTTGGCATGATTGCAATTACAATTACAAGGAAAATTTAATTTAATTATAATATACTCAATTATATTTTCAAATTTTTGGAAGACTTTTATATAGCCAAAATGACGAAAAATGTCTACAGATTGTGAGAATAAGAAACAATCCCTTAAATTTGTTTTTTATACTCACAAGCTTGACGAGCAACAAAAAAATGGCAAAACATCACTTTTACTCTCAAGCAGTAAAATTTATTAAACATCGCTAAAATTGTAAGGAATGCAAAAATCTCAGAAAAAATCGCGAAAATGATGAAAATTTGCTAAAACTTAACATTAAAAACATAGAAAAGTCTGAGAGTAATTAAATATCGGTAAAACTGTTATAAATACAAGAACTGGCTAAAAAAACAAAATTTTTTTTCGCAAAAAACAGCAAAATTGCAAACAAGCCTTAAAATTGCTTTAAAATAGCTTAAATTGTAAGGAATGCAAAAGATATCAATGTATGATATTGATTAAAAAAATTGGTAAAACTGTTAAAAAAACCAAAAACTGGAAAAAATTACTTTTATCGCGAATTTGCGTCATTTTTGCGATTTTTTCTGAGATTTTTGCATTCCTTACAATTTTAGTTATTTTTAAACAATTTTAAGGCTTGTTCTGCAATTTTTCGCACATTTCGGCTATTTTTGCGATAAGTGATTTTTTAGCCGGTTCTTGGCTTTATTACAGTTTTATCGATTTTTAATCATTATAAGACTCTTCTATGTTTTTAATGTTAACAAGTTTTTGAGAATTATCGTAATTTTCGCGATTTTTGCATAATTTTTTTGAATTCCATACAATTTTAGCTATTTTTAATCAATTTAGAGTTTGTTTGCATTTTTTTAATTTTTCGCGAATTTTCGCGATAATAGTGATTTTTTCCAGTTCTTGGATTTTGTACAGTTTTACCGATTTTTAGTTCATATAAAACTTTATGGTTTCTTCGATGTTAGCAAGTTCTTGCGAATTTTTGTCATTTGCGTAATTTTTTACCGAGTTTTTTGCATTCCGTATAACATTAGCTATTTTTAAGCAATTTTAGGGTCATTTAAAAATTTTTCGCGAATTTTCGCGACAATGTTTAATAAATTTAGGGGCCTGTTTAAAATGTTTCGCAAAAATTTTTCATTTTGCGATGTAAGTAATTTTTCTACTTTTTATCCTCTTTTAGAGCTCTAGATATTTCCAGTTAATTTTAGAGATATTAAAAAAAATATTAGATTTTATTTGCAATAAAATACATTTATAGTAATTTTTATTGTTAAAGTAATTATTACCCCTTTATGAGCAATTACTATTACTTTTGCCCAAATACATGTAATTGTAGTTGATAATCTTCAATTACAATTAAAATAATTTTTAATTGCTGTATATCAAATACCCATTACATGTAATTTTTCATGCCTCAATTACAATTATATGTAATTGTAATTGCTCTTCAGACAATTACACATTACAAGTAATTGTAATAGTAGTGTACCAATTACAAATTACATGTAATATGTATTTGAACATGTAATTAATTACAAAATGTAATCATTACCCCCCAAGCCTGCTGCATATCAACTTTTTTTCAAATATATCCTTTTTTGCTGCATATCCATATAAAAAGATAACAATTCAATCTGTTTATATAGATATGCAGCAAAAAAGAAACACGTCTAGAATAAAAAACTATTAAATATTAAAGAAAAAAATATGGCATAATAGCCCTATGTATATGGCGTAATAGCCCTATGTATATGGCGTAATAGCCCTATGTATATGTCGTAATAGCCCCATGTATATGGAAAATACTGAATACTTTTTCCCTCGAAGGGGATATTCCCCCCCCCCCCCAAAACGATTAAATTTCTATAGTGTTTCTAAAAGAAGTTTGGAAAAATTTTATGTTTTACTTAGAAGTTCCACCCCCTCCAAAAGCTCAAGCTGGATCCGTGCCTGTTTGTGATACTATTTTATCCCTCTTGCCTGATATTTCTACCGATAAAAAGCTGATGCATTCTGTCCGATGTTAATATTGTGAGACGGGAAAGCGTGAAACCATACGCTTTCCCGTGTATGTGTGACGCAGGTGACATGCAATAACGTCCATGGAAATGGGCGTTATTGTGTATGGACATTATTTCTACATAAAAAGGAAATAATGTCCATGTACTGGTTTTGCAGATTAAAATTATATCGCTTAGCCGCCCTTTGGCCGGGTTTAAGGATTTTCTCGTCTGGGCATGTCGAATAGTTGAGTTGATAAGTAAAAATTTTTTGCTAGGCAGAAAAGCGAATCCACTATTCGCCATACCTAGAGGAAAAAACTCCTAATCCCGACTAAAGGCAGTCTATGAAAAAAATCTTCACTGTGCATTACTATTTTTATGGACTTTATTTCCATTTTTTAAAGGACATTATTTCCTTTCAACGTGGAAATAACGTGCAAGGACATTATTTACATGCACGTTATTACACGCCGCCGTGACGCACATGTCATCACATACAACTTTGACAAGTGCTGAAAAAAATTAATTATTTTCGCTTTTATTTTGTATATAAAATTTGTTTCAATAAATAAATAAAGATAGTGCATACCATGCTTTTTTTTAATTTTTGAGTATACTGACATAGTTTGCCATACAAATACTTAGATGCTACAAATGTAGACTTCCGATCACTTCGTGACTCCTTAATCCCGGCCACATGATTGTTAAAAATGCTCCAGTTCACTAACAGTTATCGAAAAACACGAAATATTTCGAGAATATTCTTAGAAAATGCCAAAGTTTAATTTCAGGGTGCCGCTTAAATTTTTTCTGAAACGACCCACGATAATACATATTCAGCAGTTTTCAAACCCAATTCGGAATTTTAAAAACTTAAAGCAAGCTTTTTCAAATGAATTTTATTAAAAAAGGCTGATTTTTGACTTAAAATGCCGAAATTTATTTGAATAATTCTGAATTTGATTTGTAAAATACTTAATTTGATTTGGAAAATTCTGAGTTTGTTTTTTAAAACCTTAATTTGATTTGGAAAAGGCAGAATTTGAAAACAAAAACCTATATGTATTTAATATAGTACGTTTGATTTTCCTGAACGTTTTTTCGAAATGAATGAATATTATCCACCTTTTTAATGAAATACTCAAAGTTTTTTTCAGTAATGTAAAAATTTTGCTGGACATCGTCATTGTGGACAATAAGCATACGATTTCGCCGTTTTATTATTAATTGCATTATGGAGAATAAAACTTGGACGACCAACTTACAGTTTTCTTTATGCCCTTTTTACAACTTGAAGTATTAAAGCACTTTTTAAAACAGATCCAATTAAGACTGGTTGTATTTAGGATTAGTAGTTGTTTTTTTTATCTCTTTACAGATCTCCTGTCATGCCATATGGGAATCCTGCCAAATAAACCATTCCAAGAATTTTAAAAAATATGTATGATGTGCGATATCTTTAAAGGTGTTTATATATTTAATAAAATTTTTTATAACAATAGATCGCTATATTAAAAATTACATATAATAAAAAACATATTTAAAGTATGAAATTTTTAATTATGAAAAAGTTATGCCTCTTTGGATTTGATTTCGGCATTAATTTGCATTTCATCATCAGAACTATCTATATCCTCATCTATATAAAAACCTTTTTTATGCGCCGCTTCTAAAGAACTGGTGGCAGACGTGTTGTTTGTGGCTGTGTTTGACGAAGATGAACGGGTGTTGAGCATCGGCTCAGTTGGATTGTTTACATCGTTTATTATGTTGAGCCGGCGAGATGAAGATGGTGCTTCCGAATTAAGCATGGGATCTGGAAATTAAATGTTATTATTTAACTGTTCTTTTTTATGAAACAATTTTTGAATTTATTATAAATAATAATAATATGTAATAGCTTATGTAGTCCACTTTTTACCTTAAAAATTGTCGTTTTTCAATATATTTTTATGCTAAAAAAACATTGTTTTGGAAATAGTTGTGTTATGTTGTATTTCATTACCATTTAGTGGCAAAAAATTTTTTCCTACACTTAAAAAAACAGGAAAAAATTATTTTATTCATTCTTTTCAGCATAACTTACAGGAACTCCCAATATTTTACTAAGTAACTATCGGGTATGTTCTATATTCCATGCGGAATATTTTGATTCCGCATGGAATATAGAACACACCCGAATATCTTACAAAACAAAAACAAACCCTAAAAAATAGTAATTACTAAAATCAGCAACACAAGAAACAACAAAGAAAGTAAAAAAATGCAATAAAAATATAGCCTAACTATATGTAGCTTTTCTTTAGCACCGGAAAATCAATTAAACGTACAGACAGACGGTCAGACGTAAATTTTTAATTCGACTTCCGTATCTTAAGAACCCAGTATATATATATATATGTATATATTTCTGATTGGCAGAACATTTTCCTGCAGATTTTCGAAAAAAATTATGGGACCAAACAGCAAGCAACTCCTTTCAAACGAAAAAGAATTTTGAAAATCGGTTCACAAGACAAGAGTTATGCATAAGGGGAGCAAATTTCCCCCTCCGATTTTTGAAAAAATTCAGGCAAACCGTTTCAAACAAAAAAAGAATTTTGAAAATCGGTTCACAAATTACTGAGTTATGCAAGGTTAGGGTTAGGTTAGGAGGGCAGTCACGACCGAAAAAGTTACTCACTTGGGTCCGTTGATTCGGTCCCTTTGTGATACCCAAGAGCAGACAGGGCGTAGAAATCGTTAATTACGATTGTCCTGCCGCCGTGTCAAACCATCCCGATTGAACTAAGTAGGAGGATAGCCTGACTAGCCCTACATTAGCCAGACTGTCTTAAGTCTGAAAATATGCTAGCGCCCAAGATTCTCGTCCTTAAGCTGGCTAGAGCCGGACACTGACATAGAAGATGAACTGTCTTCTCCTCTTCCTCATCATTACAACTTCTGCAGTACTCGGTGTGATTTAGACCCATCCTTCTGGCGTGGGTCATAATATTCCAGTGCTCTGTGAGCACTGTTACTAATAGTTTCGTTCGACCTTTACCGAGCCTGAGCAGATCCCGTGTCCTGCTGAGGTCGTAGTGGGGCCACGTGGACCTAGCCACGCGGCAGGTGCCTTCGCGTTTCCACCTATATTGTGCCAGCCTGTATGATTCAACCTGTATCAGTAGTTTACAGTGTGATAGAGGGATGCCAACGAAGTAGCATATCATCGAGTTGCTCAATGTCACGCCCTGCTTGGCAATTCCGTCCGCAGCATTGTTTCCAGGACAATCTGAGTGTCCCGGAACCCAACCTAGTGTTACTCTCGAATGTCTCGCTATCTCGTTTAGAGATACCCGCCATTCGACAACCGCCACGGAAGTGCTGTATACACCATTTATAGTGGCGATGGCCGCTTTGCTGTCGGTAAATATACAGATATATTCCGATATCCTATAGTACCTAAACCATCTTGCCCCCCTAGTGATAGCGGAGATTTCTGCTTGCAAGACGCTACAGCCATCCTGAAGACTAAACGGAACCCTTACGTTGAAGTTTTCCACATAGAAACCTCCGCCAGTTCTGTTGCTCCTTTTGGAGCCATCCGTAAAGACTTTGAACGCTCCATCAGGGTTGAGGGGTGAGAAGTACAGTTCCCTGCTGGGAACAAGTGAGAGGATTAGCCCACCAAAGTAAGGCTTCGTTGTGCAATAATCAATATTGTTGTGGATTCCTTGATGCTGTCGCAGAATCCTGGAGTGCCCATAATCAGTTCGTGACCATGGGCATGTAGCGTTCAGCCTGATCGTCGAGAATCGCAGAGTTATGCAAAGGGGGCGCAAATTCCCCCTTCCAATTTTCGAAAAAAAAAATCATGGGACCAAACTGCAGACAAACCTTTTCAAACAAAAATAATTTTGAAAATTGGTTTACAATTGACAGAGTTATGCGTATACAATCATAAAAAAATACACAGCAATTGATATCTTATTTTGAAGTCCGTTAAAAAAATTTACGAATTTTGACCTGTCTTGATAATAAAATACGCTGATTAAATAAGCAATAAAATGCTCTTAGACCTACCCTATACTGCAGAAAGGATAATTCTATTCATACGATATTTTACGCCTCAAGTTCTATCCCGCAGAATGGAAAGTTTCGCTGACTACCATGATGGGCGCGTGTCGACATTTTCCAACACGATACGAACACGAATCCCGTTTATCCAACACGTACACAACACGCACGAAATAAAATCCAAAAACAAGAAAAAACCAGAGACCAAAAATAACTATTAAAATTATTTTTGAATCAAAAAAATGACAATAAATCAACGAATATTTTCATTTCATTGTTAATAATAATTATTTGTAAAATTTATATTTATACGTTGCTTATAATTTTTATTTTCAATTTATATATTTTTACGCTGCTTCATAACAGTTATTATCATGATACAATAATATATAGGTAGCACCACTCTCTCTCTCTCTCTTTTCGTCGCCATATTAACCTTCTGACCTATTTGCCGATTATTTTTTACTCTCAAAAATAATGCTACCGTATTCATAAAGAAAATCCGAGTTTCTTGTTTCCTTTTTGACTCTTTGTTTTGTTTATTAAAAATATTTAAAAAGTTCTTTATATTTATGTCAATATTAAAATTATTTTAAAAAAATTACATTTATGCGAGATATTCTCAGCAATTTATTTAAAAAAATTTTTGGTATAAAAATTATAAAAGTGCAACAACAGGAGCAGCCACAACAGAAACAGCAGAAGCTGCAGCAAGGATATGCTGGGAAGGCACTGCGCGAAGAACGTACAACATCGCATTGCGTGAAGAACGTACAACATCGCTATATAATATTCAAATATTCTTAAGTCAATTGAGGGTGGGATACTTCGCAATGAAAGCAAATGGTTTCACTAAACAAAAAGATAAAAGGTGACAGTGAAGAAAAATATTATTATTATTCCTCTATGTATCCATTTAATTTTAACGATGGTCATCGTGCTGGTGGAGGCGGTTTTGGCAGAGGGCGTGTGCGCGGTGCCCGTCCTGGTGGTGATAACAAGAGTCCTCGTCCCGAAGGTGGCAGACAGCCAAGACAGCAGCGTAACTTTGGTGACAGACAACAATAGTGCTCTGCACCAAATGCTCTTAAAGTTGTTGATGAACTTCAATTTCCTACTTTGAGCTAAATTATCATCAACAAAAAATTTAAATAGTGCAATTGTTGCTTTTATTTGCATTTCAGCTGCACGGTTGCGTTTGGGAATACGTGACATTGTTGACCTGCAAAGCAACATGCGTTTAGGAAGGCTGACATACATAGAAACACTTTGAACAGACAGCTATACCAAAATTATTGTGCTCGTTATAGTAAAAATTTTACAGAATTTATGCTGAAAGTCATAATTCTTTAAAACTAAGATTTGTAAGGTCACACCCGTCACAGCTTTCTGACGACCATTCTGAGCAGGAATCGTGTTCTTTCAGTATCTACCCGTTATTCAACGACTTTAAGCTTAATGGCCTTGCGAGTCGCAACCTTTTTTTAGTAAAACATTTTATATTCTTTATTTATAACAAAAAATATGTGTAAAGTGGTCACACCCGGCTAAATGGAATTACTCTATAGCAAGTTTATGCAAATTTTCGTAATTTTTGCCATTTTTTTACATTCCTTACAATTTTAGCTATTTTTAAACAATTTTACGGCTTGTTTGCAATTTTGCAATTTTTCGCGATAATAACGATTTTTCACCATTTCTTGAATTATTTACAATTTACCGATTTTTAATTCATATAAAACTTTATTATTTTTTCGATGTTAGCAAGTTCTTGCGAATTGTCGTTATTTGCTTGAGTTTTGCCGAATTTTTGCATTCCGTATAAGTTTAGCTATTTTTAAGCTTGTTTGCAATTTTCGAGAATTTTCGCAATTTCCGCGACATATTATTTTGAGCGAAGTTTTCGCAAACTTTGTTCATTTTCGCGATGTTAGTAATTTTTCTAGCTTTTATCCTCTTTTAGAGCTCAAGCGATTTCCAGTTAATTTTAGAGATACGTTGAGTGAGCATTAAAAATGTTACATTTTCTGAAATGATTTTTGAATTTAATAAATATGTGACAGATTTTATTTGTAATAAAATACATTTATAGTAATTTTTATTGTTAAAGTAATTATTACTATTACTAAATACGCACAACTTCAATTAAATACACACAACTTCAATTAGTAATTATTACTTCTTTATGGGCAATTACTATGACGTTTGCCCAAATCCATGTAATTGTAGTTGATAATCTTCAATTACAATTAAAATAATTCGTAACTGCTAGTATATCAAATAGCCATTGCATGTAATTGTAATTGTTCTTGCCTCAATTACAATTGCATGTAAACGTAATTCCTTGACTTCTATCAAGTTTTATCACGAAAAATTATATTATTTGCTGATAATTCCTTATGTTAGTTGGACACATTATTAAAACATTTTGCAATTTTGAAATTTATGTAACATAATTGTAATTTGTTATTAAATTATTAAAATTATTAAATTATTTACAAGAATTACACATTTTGTAAAAAAAATCTAAATTATTAGTTCCCATTTCGTAAATGTGGCAAGGTTTTCATTTAATATTTCTAAAAAACAAACTTCAAAAATCAGCTTAAAAGTCAAACAGTTTTAAAATGAAATTACCTTGTATTTTTGTATCATGTATTATTGTATCATGGTTATTATTGAAAAATTATTTTTTCCGTTGCTCATAACTTTTATTTTCAACGTTTATTTATTTACGTTGCCTAATAATAGTTATTATTGGGAAAAAAATTTTTTACGTTGCTCATGAATTTTATTTTCAACATTTATTTTTTACGTTAATAACAATGGGCGCGTTCATAAGGCGTAGCTGTTGAGCTCAACAATTGTAAAACTGTTGGCAACTGTTGCGCCCAACAATTACGTCTTAGAAACGGCTTGATGGATATACTGCAATATGAACAGCTGATAAATGTAAATCATTAAAAACAGGCACAAAAGATGTAGTTGAAATTAACTAAATTAATTAGTTTAGCACTCAGTTTTGAGTGCATTTTGGTTCCATAAAATATTCTATAAACATGGTATTCAATGTGATAGTCAGCACCATACTAATTGTCCATTTTATTTTAAAATTTTCACCACAAAGCAAAAACCACTGCAATAAAATAAGAAGGCTTCGCCGATAATTTTTTTAATTTAACGCTAAGCCGCCACCGTGTTAAAAAAATGGTTCAACATTATAGTAAATTAAATACTATGTAATATAGTAAGTAAACAACACAATAAACATATATTTTGTGATCTTAGTTTTATTTTAATTATATTCCTTTATTTGTTTACTTTATCACATTTGTAATGCAAAATTTATTAAACTAGTTTGCAGCGGCCACATAATAAAGCGGCGTTGTATTAGAAAATAAACGGCATAACTCTTTTGATCAGCTGTGCATGCTAAACACAACATGTTGACCATAGGTAGCGAAAAAATTTTATGATGGAAAAAATGACAGCAAATACACAACTGTTGTGTGTAGCGGAACTACTCAACTGTGCGTTTCTAAGACAAACACACGACAGTTGCACAACTGTTACGTCTCATGAACGCGGCCAATGGCGAGCGGCAAAGCATCAGTTGCAAAGCACTTAACACAGCGTCTTCACGAAACATTAACTTTTAGATAACATAAGAGAAAACGTCGGCAGAATACTAAAAACAAAATGTCGAATTTTCTCTTAATCTCATACTAGGGGAAGACGTAATTTTACTTTTCCGATAAGATTTCATTTTATGCAAATGCTCATCGAGTTAAGATGTACCGCTTTTGCATAATTAGTTGTTTTAATTTTTCACACAAATTTAAATTTATAAATCAACTAAACACATTTATTCATTTATTTAACACAGAAATTTTATCAAAAACATCGCTTTTCATTTATTTTAATAAACACTCACACATGCACACTATTTTATTTTTAAGTACAAGTGTTTTTTGACAGTTCATCTCATAAGATTGTTGTTATAAGAATTCTTATAACAACGCTCTCATAAAAATTCCTATAACATTGAGATAACACTAATTTGAAGTCTACACGTAACATAATTCTCTCTGCGATTGAATTTGACAATCTCATCTTACATATTATGTTACGTGTAGACTTCAAGTAAGTAAAGTCCTGCGTCTCTGCGCATTAACACGTAAACTTAATCAACGTCGAGAAAATGATAAAAGATAAAAAGGTCAGTTATGTATAGGGTTGTCATCCGTCCTCTTTTTCCCGGACACTGTCCTCTTTTTGTGGTCTCTGTCCGGGAAAAAATGAGCGTCCGGGAAAGTCCTACTTTTTACTGACTTAAAGAGGGAGCTTATATTCGCGTAAAGTATCTGTTTTACTTTTATATATTTTTCGCTTTTATACTCGTATTGAAAAATTGCATTTATTAAAAACGAAGCTAAAAAGGGAAATACATAATTGGTATTAGATGTCCAGCTTATGTTGCAAATAATACTGTCCATGAGAGTTTTGATATTATTCTATGACGTATGTATGTATTTAAAATATCGATGGTGTTCCGTAAAAAGGGCCAAAGTAATATAGATTTAAGCCAGAGTTCATAATTTATTTAATATGATTATTTCGAACTTATTTGCTTGCGAATGCAAATTGATTATTAGGATAAGGTTCGTAACAATATATTCAGAAATAATCAGGCATGATTAATATTCCAAGGAACAAGGAAAAAATTAACATCAACTGAATTTTTCTACGCACACAGCAGAACATAGCAGCACTACTTTCGGAAGCCGCTATACTTCCATCATCAGTGCTTCACTACATGTGAGCTGGATACGATTTAGATAAATTATACTTGAAATTTTTTAAAAAGCGTGAAAATAGCGTGAATGGTCCCTAATTTGATTTCGTTTGTATTTTCGATTCCTCTTAATGCGTGTTGTAAATTAAGAAAATAATGTCATTTGTCGAATTAATGACATGAATTAGTTTTAATGAAAATTTTAAATTTACGAAAGTTTTTGCAAACAAATTGAGGTACAAAATCAGCCCAAATGTAATCGGAGTGCTCACGGAATACATAAGAAAAAGAAACGAATTGATACCTTCTCCATTTTTCGAAGTCGATTAATGAATGGATTTTTATTGCTTTGCACATCATTAAGTAAGTGTCAAGATTTTTTTAAATCAAGCTGTTTTTCTCTATTTGTCAAGCTATTTCACTTAGGTTGATGTCAACTAACCTGTTTATCACAGCAATTCCCATTGTTACCGTTGGATTATTTTACTTCATTCCCATTGCTTTCTGATTTCTTTCGAGTTCATAATCTTTATTTCATGAACAAATAAGATATTTCTACCAAATAATGTAAGTTTATTTAAAGTTGGTAGCCTTACCGTTAGAGATATTTGATTTGTAATCGATTGAACTCTTAACTAACTTCAGGTTCCCAGTTGATGAAGAACTACTTTTTAATAAATTCTTGTGCTATCAAGTTTTTTTATTATAAACGACGAAACTACAACTTTAAAAAATTTGTTCGCAACATTTTAAATAATATTTGAAGTCCTGATAAATATGTCTTCACCTGAAACGCGAAACGCCCTAACTAACATTTTCATAATTTTACAATAAATATACTAATTTATGTAATTTGCATTTAACATTTTCTTAATTATATCGCTATTTTAGATCGGGAAAGTCTGATTTTTATAGTAATTATGTGTCTTGGTCAAATACATCGCAATTTATTAAAAAGTCGATTAGAGTTTTTTGTTAGTTAGTGCTTTTTGCGTTTTATTTAACAATATGTAGAGCATAAACTTCGATTTATGCAAATATGTATCCTCAAATGTGCATAAATATACTTATGTACAACTTAATGGAAACACATCGATGGTGTTGCGCAAAAAGCGCTATGTAAAATTACTTAACCCTACGTCAATACCTGATGACCCAGGGATGGAGTTTGTACAAATTGGCTATCGGAACTACTCTGCTCCTGGGAAAAACCCAGCAAAGATTTTTTTGGCCATTTTGGAAAAACCCACTTTTCTCGGGAACGGCTCTGCAGATTTTTAGCACGAATGGCACATTTTATCCATTAAAATGTTTATTTTCAAGTTCATTTTACAAATGGGCTGTCGGAACTACTCTGCTCCTAAGAAAGCCCACTTTTCTCGGGAACGGCTCTGCAGATTTTTGGCACGAATGGCGCATTTTGTCCATTAAAGTGTCTATTTTCATGTTACTATTACAAATGGGCTGTCGGAACTACTCTGCTCCTGGGAAAAATCCAGCAACGATTTTTTTGGCCATTTTGGAAAAATCCAATTTTCTCGGGAACGGCTCTGCAGATTTTTGCCACGAATTGCGCATTTTGTCCATTCAAATATATATATTCTCATGTTCCTTTTTCAAATGGGCTGTCGGAACTACTCTGCTCCTAAGAAAAATCCAGCAACGATTTTTGTGGCCATTTTGGAAAACCCCACTTCTCGGGAACGGCTCTGCAGATTTTTAGCACGAGTGGCGCATTTTGTCCATTAAAGTGTATATTTTCATGTTCCTTTTACAAATGGGCTGTCGGAACTACTATGCTCCTAAGAAAAATCCAGCAACGATTTTTTGGCCATTTTGGAAAAATCCACTTTTCTCGGGAACGGCTCTGCAGATTTTTAGCACGAATAGCGCATTTTGTCCATTAAAGTGTCTACTTTCATGTTCTTTTACAAATGGGCTGTTGGAACTACTCTGCTCCTGGGAAAAATCCAGCAACGATTTTTTTTGGCCATTTTGGAAAAACCCACTTTTCTCGGGAACGGCTCTGCAGATTTTTAGCACGAATGTTCCATAGATGAATAGGCGGTCGGAACTACTCTGCTCCTGGGAATAATCCAGTAACGATTTTAGTTCCCTAAATCGAAGTCACATAATGTGAAAATACCCATAAATTTCCCCCGTTTTTTTCCCGGTTTTTTATTCCCAAAATCGACGCTATTTTTTCGACGCTATCTTGGCACACGTAAAATTTTACTAGCAAAAACTTGCAACACATTTTTTTTCTCAACTTTTTATGCTCTTTTTCACTCTCGTTGCTAGTTTTTCGAGTACGTGAACACTTTCCAGTAACAACTAGTAACAATTAGTAACAACTTTCAGTTATTGAACAGACCTAGTAACTTATCAAGATTTTCGGTCAATAATCTTCTGCGCTTTTTTTTTGTAGTTTAACACATTCGGCTGAATTGCGAAAATTCCCGTCATTGACTTGCCTTTAAATAAAGTAATGACGGGAATTCCCGCTAAAGTTCAAATCAAATTTTTCAACCGTCAAACTTAAAGTTTTTTTACCATTGTACAGAATTAGATTAGCTATGGTGTTAAAATACTACCACTAGCAAGCAAAATCCAATTCAACAAACTCCAATTGGGAGAATTTCTATTTAAAGTTAACGTACAATTATTTATTTTTTGTGTAACAACGCCTTCAATAAAACGAATTGCGGGAATTCCCGCGTAGTGTGCATAAGAAATACATATACGTAAAATTATTGAGTTTCTGAGTGCGATCAGTTTCATAAGCTAATGTACGGGTAAAAAAAATATAAAAACGTATTTTTTAATAAAATATGGCAAATAAAAATTTGCAAAAATGGGTCGATGAAATGCTAGCAAGCTCAGAAGACGAAAATCCATCGGATGATAAGACTTCTCAGGATATTCTGATGATAATAGCGATGTTGGTAGTGAATTCGATGAATCTAATCAAGAAGATTCTAGTCAGGAGCATGATGGTGCACGTGCTAATCAAAAATATTCTAGTCAGGAGGATGATGGTGCATGTGCTCCCGATATTGAAAGTAATCTTGAATATGATACTGAATATGATGAAATTTGGCACGAGAATATAAAGCCAATACCATCTTTTCCATTCAACGAATCTTGGGGCGTCCATGCCGAAATTAATAGAGATGCATCTCCACTAATGATATTTCAGCAATTTTTTAATGAAGACATAATTAACTTATTGGTTTCTTCGAGTAATGCGTATGCAAAAAATTTAGAGAATAATAATGTCAAATCATCGACAAGGAAGCGACCCAAAATAAATTTTCCTGAAACGTCAAAAGATTAAATGCTTAAATTTCTGGGCTTATGCTTGCTGCAAGGTCAGAACAAAAAACCATCCGTTAAGAAAATGTTTTCAAAGAATATGTTGTATTACCAACCAATTTTGGCGCTGTAATGTCTGGAAGACGTTTCCAGAAAATTCTGAGATGCTTCAGCTGTCATGCATCATATGAACAAGATAAACACGCAGGAAAGCTGGAAAACTTTAGAAACAACTTTACACCTGGTAAAGAATTGTCCTTAGATGAGTCTCTAATGCTTTTTAGAGGAAGATTATCATTTAAACAATATAACAAAGGGAAGCGAGCTAGGTACGGCATAAAGTTTTTTGAACTTACTACAAAAGATGGATACATTTTAAATGTTAAAATATATGCAGGAAAAGATATTGAAGAGACCTCAGGATCGAAAACAAAAGCTGTAGTTTTAAAACTTTTGGATCCATACCTCAACCGTGGCCATCATTTATATATGGATAATTATTACAACAGCGTTGATTTATCCCATACGCTACTTAACTACAAAACCCACTCCACAGGTACTTTACATTCCAATCGTAAGCCGAGTCCTAAATGTATAATCAATAAAAAACTGAAAAAAGGAAAAATGATTTGGCGAAGAACAGGGAATGTTTACGTGACAAAATGGAAAGACAAACGCGATGTTTTATCCATAACTACGGCACATCATCCATGTCTCATCGAAGTTTCCAATACAAAACGCCAAAAGAAGATGAAACCAGTAGATGGTGCTGCTTATAATGAGAACATGGTAGGAATTGATCAAGACGACCAACTATTATCATATTACTCTAGTCCCAGAAAAACCATAAGATGGTATAAAAAGGTCCTATTTCATGTCTTCGACATGGCTGTGTGGAATTCATTCAAAAAGCTCCTTTTTAGACTTTCGAGATGATTTGATATTAACTAAAAAATCCTGATGAACAAGCAGTTGTATTTTTAAATACTTTACACATAAAGCTTAATTTACGGATAGTTAAAAGGTAACACCTTTTTATCCTAAGTTGTGTTCATGTACCTCAAAATGATAAAATTGTCATATATTTTTTTACGATATGTCTAACTTTTCATACAAAGTACTAAAAGTTAATGTAAAGTTTTTTTTGGGTGTACAAGCTGTTTCTTGTCTTACTTGCAAATTTTTGCTTCATTCACTTTTACATATCTGGGAGAGTGATTTGCAAATTTCTGCTTTACTCTCTCGTTGCTAGTTTTTTCTACGAAAGTAAGTGAACAGACTTTATGTAAACACAAAACAGCTGATCATTTTATTCTTGTCCGAACTTACCCAAAGAAATAATTCGTACAACTTTGGAGAGGAAATCAAATAAAATTACTCTCTCCTAAGCTCTCTCACTTCCCCAATTTTCGTCATCTGTAACACTTTTCGGACAAGTTTGTGTAAATTTGGGTAAGATTGGGCGACTTCGTTAACCATCTGGAAAGCACCTTTTTTGCGTTACAATTATTACTCATAATTGTGTTTTAATTAGTTTACAAACTACTTGTAGACATACTTTTAAAATAAATAACAATGGTCCTTATTTATCGTGTTTGACGATTTTCGACTTCAACATTTTTGTAATAGATTAGAAATATGTAGTGTGATGTCTTTAATCTATTACAAAAATGTCGAAGTGTTTTCTATTGAATTTGCTCTATTTTGTGGGAATGAGAGACGAAACTGGCATGTTTACGGTTATTTATATTTTCATTTGTTTTCTGTTTTTGTAAATATGTAATGCAATGAGCAAGATATATCAACACCAGGTAGTCGCAAGAGAAGTCGCCGTGGAGAATTTACATTTGGGCTGTCAAAAAAGCTGATACATTAACACTGCTGGCAGGCCAAATGTGTAAACATTTACGTAAACAGCTGGGCTCTTGCGGCCACCTAGTATGAATTCGCCTTGGCAATGAGTAAAACTATATACATCTTAAAGCAAGGACAAAAAAATTCTTTTGTTTGAAATAGGAGTGATATATAATTTTGTACGCAAAAAACAAAGTTTTTTCTTTCTTTTTTTACTTATTGCAAAGTAAGTATGTTGCCTACAATAAAGGTTTTAAGCATTTTTATCCAATATTAAAAACTGATGATAGGGCATTTACATCGGCATGAAATCTAGTTCAAACGAGATTTTGGGCAAAATCTAGTTTATTTTATTATATTTCCCATACAAAATAAAATCTAGTTCCTTATTGGATTTTGTCAAAATCTTGTTGTGTATGGGAACTAAAGCTCTGATTTTTTTCATATTGCACTAAAAAATAAACAGCATAAGGTTTGTGTATTTGCTATTAGGTTTATCCTCTAGCTATTTTGGTTTTGAAGCTTAATTTTTTTATGTAGTTTGACAGTGAAATTTAAAAAAATTAAAAAAAAAACTTGGTGTAAACAGTATAGATTTGAAAATAGATTTCAATTGAAATCTAGTAGATTTCAATCTGGTGTAAATGTAGTATAATAGGGCATTTAAATCTAATTTCTTACAGTAAGTTTACAACTGACAACGCCGATAATTGTCTTCGTGACGTAGGCGTCCAGACAATAATTATGACAATTAATTTTAAATTCCCGAAATTCCGTGTTTTGCGAGAGCTTTGTAAGTTAAAACTTTAAAAAAAGTAAATTATAAATATTATAAGCTTTTCTTTTTGAATATTTCTTTTTTATTCAAAAAAACTCAAATTATTATCGGCATACATCAAATCATTGTCCGATTTACTGTCTTCAACATATTCAAGACAGTAGTGAAGACAATTGAAAAAGTGTGTATGTATTGGTGAAAAAATTTTATTGTCAAGACAGCATTGTCTAGTGTAAACACTGAGTTATAGGGCATTTACATTGTCTCGAAATCTAGTACTTTCGAGGTTTCAAGCTAAATCTAGTTGGTTTTTAGTAGATTTCCTATACAAAACGAAATCTACTTTGTCAGTAGATTTGGACGAAATCTACTCAAAATCTAGTGTTTTTATATATTTTTTACATCCTGTAAAAATTGAGTGAATAAGCTACAAGAATACAAAAATCTTCCATAAAATGTGTGTGAATTAGTTAAGCCGGCACTTTTTGGTTACAGTTTAAGATAAATTTCAGTCAAAAGCTTTTGCCTTGGATACGAAATCTTGGAAAATGTAAATGTAAACGACATAGATTTCGTTAAAGATTTCAAATCAAATTTTCTCGAAATCTAGACAATGTAAATGCAGTATTACTGGCGTTCGTCAAGATCTTGTTATGTATGGGAACTATAACTCTGAGTTGTTCATATTGTACTAAAAAATAAACCGCATAGGGTTTGTGTATTTGCTATTAGGTTTATCCTCTAGCTATTTTGGTTTTGAAACTTAAATTGTCTATATAGTTTGACTGTGAAATTTAAAAAGTTCGAAAAAAGCTTGGTGTTAACGGTATAGAAATAGATTTCAATTGAAATCTACTAGATTTCGCTTTGGTGTAACTGTAGTATAATAACCCATATACAAAGTTTTAGTTTGTGTTGAATGTGCATATTTACCTTCATCGTGTAATATGCGATGATAGCGTTCCTGACGTTTTGTTATAAAAAACGTGGCAGAATAGAACAGCAGCGGTAAACAGGATGTAAGACTTAATGCTATCAAAAATAAAGTCATATTTTCTTCACGGCGGCAGCACTTTAACTCTTTAGACCACTGGTTACGCGTACGATTCATCTATCAAAAAAATAAAATAAAATTAATATGTATGTAGATTTCTTGTCGCAGGATTATACGTAATATTGGGTACATACGTAAATGCAGTAATTGTAATCAAAGTTAAGAGTTCGAAAACCACGACCAATAAATAGTTTTGAAAAAAATCTAGTTTAGCCAAGCTGGTCCAAATGAAGAAAAAATATCCTAGGTTATAGAAAATTTAAAGAATAAGAAGAAAACATGAAACAAAAATTTGGCGGCGCACTGTGGGACATGTCGCGAAAAGGTACTTTTGATGGACTTGAAGGCCACTTTTGGAATACGAGATTAAACTAAGGTCCCTATTAAGATTCACAACTCAACTTGGTTGAGTTGTCAATGTTACGAGCCAACTCAACCATTTTTTTGTATTATGATCCACAACTAATCTTAGTTGTCTTCGAAATAAATTTCGACAAAAGGTTCTTATCTATACTCTCCGTTTTTTTTAAACCATAGTAGCCATTACAAAATATTTTAAATATTTTTAGTTTTGGCCTTACTATTTTTTCTTGAGATTTTATGTTTTATAGATATGGCAACAATTCTTAGGCTTTGCGTTAACAAACACTTTCAGCGAGTTCATAGGAAATTTTCTAATGAATATACAAACATATATGATTTGGCAAAAGTTAATCCCTTAGCATCGTATGGTTTTGGTTTAATGAAACGCTTTACTGACTCTTTACATAATCTGGACATTGCTCTTATTCAAAATGTTATAAACGATCAAGTCGGTTTCAATTGGCTCAATACCAACTACTACTCACCCTTAGGTTATGTTGAACATGAAACTGCATGTGTAAATAATTTATTAACGAAATTTTACGTTTCAAAAATTACAGGTGCCCACAGGGGATAATTTTTTTCTCTACTTTTTGTTTTTTCTCTTTCTAATTTTTTTTCTTCTTTTATTATTTTTACCCTTAAGGTCTCATTAGTCTTTACTTTCTGTTGGGGTTCTGTTCTATTCCGTTCTGTAGAAAAATTTTTGTAATTACTCTTTCTGGGAAAACGTATATGCTGTATTTGACAACCAGTATTACCACGATTAATAATTTGTGTAACCTTATTATTTCTTTAAAAGGTGAACAAATATCAGCTTTTTATTTTAAAAGTTAATTATTTATTAATATGATTATTTCGAACGTATTTGCTTTGTGAATCTAAATTGATTATTAGGCTAAGGTTCGTAACGTTATATTCAGAAAGAATTGGGAATGATTAATATTCCAAGGAACAAGGGAAAAATTAACATCAACTTAATTTTTCAACGTACACAGCAGAACAGAGTAGCGCCTCTTTCGGAAGCCGCTACACTTCCATCGTCAGTGCTCACGTGTATTTGCTTATCACCACTTGTCAGGTGGCTCTGTTGAATGTGATTTTAATTCTTATATATACAACTTTTTCGTGAAAATTGAATACGAGAATGAAATCACTCTCAAGCTGATATTAAAGTGCACTTTCCCAGCGTTGCCATCGGTTTATTTTAAATAAGCGTCTAAATGTTTAGTTTAAAATAAGCGTATAAATGTTATTAGAAAAGATATTTACATGGAATAAAAAGTTAATATTGATGAAACTTGGTATTTTACTTGATTTCCGATTTTTATTTTTTTATTTAAAACAATTTTTTTTTTTGCTTTTACAAAAATTTTATCAAAAATGATGATATCGAGCACAATGAATGCTTGATATATCAGAAACCAGGAACAATTTCGCGAAACAGTTTTTGGATTCTGAAAGAGGGTATTCAAAATATATATCCCATACTTAACAAAATTTTTTTAAATGGTCGGTGGGCCAAAACTATACTAAGGTCGCGATATATTGAAAAACTCAGTAAGATCCAGTTTAATTTCGTCACTTATACTAACTTAATGCCAAGTTTTCGTTATGCATATAGTTCTTATTCAAACTGAATTAATCTATGTATATTAAATTAAAAAAACTGTTATGGTGATCAGCTTTTGAGATAACAGCATTTTCGTTAATAAAAGTCAAGTAAAAATGTAATTAAAATAAATATCTAATAAATAAATTTGGGTCCTATCGGTTTAACCGATATGGACTTATATCACAAAATTCTATTCATAATGTTTATTTGGATGTCAAATTGTAAAAACAATGCCCAATAGTAAATAACACTCCTGGATACCACATCTCCAGAGCTAAAGGACAAAATTGGAATAAGTTTGGATATTGAACTATGAAAAAGGGGTTATAGTGCTCAATTAAAAATATTGCAAAATCAATACCGTTAGCGAACCAGATGTAAGCATTTTTTCAACTTTTGCAATTTTCCCATTACATACATATCTAAATAGCATAATATTGGCGCATAGTCATGGTCCTAAACAAAGTATACTTTACGAATTTAAAACCAGTATTGCCATACAAAATAAGTATACTTTGCTTTGATTATGATTATGCGCCAATGTATATAAAAATCTTAACCTTTTACTAAAATTAAAAAATCAACATACTACATACATGCATATATATTTACATATATCTCCAGCATTTATTATCGGAAAAAGTAGACACAAACTGTGGTAAAAAATACATAAATATTATTTTACAATATAAAATCGTCTTGTCGACATATTTTTTAAAGAGAAAAGCTTTTCCTTTCTGTCACTTAACGCCGTAAGTAAAATTTTTGTTTTCAACAGGTTCATCCGCAACAGAACGGAACAGAACAGAAAAACTAACGACTTGTGCAGATGTTTTATTAACGAAAGCCAATCAGCTGATTCGTAACAGAACGGAAAGTAAAGACTAATTCTGCCTTTAAGTTTAGTGTTTAAGCACATATACTTTTTTTATTATTATTCCAAAACGTTGTGCCGGGAGCAAGCACCATAACCCTTAATGTTAGTAATCTTTCACAAAAACAGACGATTATGTTACTGTAAAACAATAATATTCATTAATACAAAACATTATAGTTTTAAGTTTTCTTTGTAATTTGTCCTTTACTTCTTTTTTTATGTACTTATGCCTCTTTTAAAGTCTCAAAGAAACTTAACTAAGATATGGTAACAATATTGGTTGACAAATTGGGATAGATTGGCGCCTAAAATCACCATTTTAAAAGCAATCAAAAGTTACGAACACTGAGTACCTTCAGCGATTCCCTAATTGCATCATCTATGTTAATATTGTTGGCTCCATCAATGTCTAAGAACGCAGCCATGGTGTAATCCTTGTGCAACAGCCCCCTCAATAAACCAAAACATCATGAAGCGCATATCAATCGTGTTTCTAAGATGTAGGTCAATCAGTCGTTCTAGTGTTTTCAGGAGAAAAGACCTTAAATCCTTCGGCTTTGAGTTGCTCACTCAACCCGCCTTGGGTATAAAGATGACCCTAACCTCTCTCCAGCCTTTCGGCTCTGTGGTCCTTGGACAGAATTCGAAGAAAACTCGATAGCTCATTGATAGAATCGATTTCCTCACAGTATTTCCTTCATGAGATCTCCCTTGTACCTATCGTGTAAAACCTTATGGCTGCTCCAGTCTTCAATCGAGGGACCGTAGATCCCTCAGATCCTTGGTCCACCATGAAGGCTGCTCCCTATTACCTGGATAAATCAATGGACAGGATAGTTCAAAACTTTCTATACAAGTGTTAGTGAAATACTCCTCTTCTACTCCCCTTTGCATCTCTACACCCAGTGGAATGTTATTTATCTAGAGCCAACAGTGGCCATGTAGGTATCCCAATTTTTCTTTTTTTTGGATTTCTGTATAGGTCACGCCGAATTTAAGGTATATTTTAGATCGTTTTTAATCAGGGTTGTTATGGAATCCCAGTAAGAATTGTCAATTATCCGAATTGAAAATCGATTGGTGTTATGCAACCGTCTTGTTTTCGCCTTGATTCGATAATAAACGAAAACCATGTTCGAATCTGCTGTTTTGTTTACGTTTTTTTAGTATTATTTTAACGAGCAGCGTTACCGTTTTAAGCTTTTCGAGGCTAAACTTAGTCTCTTTCGCCTTTTAGCCTCGAAATGTCTCTATAAGTTTAATATATTTGCTTAATATATTTGCATAATTTTTTAAAAACTGTTTTAGTCTCTTTTTCCAAGATCATAGCCACATTGTTACCAAGTTGCTTGAGTATACATACACTTTGCTACAATAAATTTTTGTTGAGAAAATAAATTATAAATATTGCAAAATTTATCCATTTGTTATTTGATTTATGGGGCCTGTTCTGTAAATCACGAGATGCCAAATCACGGTGATTTCAAAAAATTAATAAAGGCTAAATTATTGCTTTCGTTAATTGGACTATTTATAGCGTTGGAAGTTTGAGTAAAATGTTCTATTGTAAATGACAAAAACTTAAAATACAATAACAATCCACTTACAAATCAGTTATTAACAGTTTACTTTTGAAATCACGTGATTTCAAATAACCGTGATTTTCAGAACATGCCCGTATATTCTATTTTATAAATTGTATATACATTGTGCATAAACATTCGACCGTTTAAATCAAAAAACAAACAAACAGCAAAAGAAAACTTTAATTCTGGAGGATACCATCTGATCGGAATATTTCTGAAAAGAAAAACGATAAAATTGGATTCTGTAACACCAAATTCTGATTCGAAGAAGAAACCGACAATATCGATTTCTATAACACCAACTCATTTTTTTGTCGATTTCAATTCTGATTCTGACAGCAATCAGATTCCATAAGATTCTGAATGTCGCTATATCTGAAATTCCTACAGTCGCAGACATAATTTTTTGCCTGAGTTTATCCCTTTATCGGGCCTTACCACAGATATGTTACAAACCATTCAATATCTATAAAAACTATTTTTTAAAGGCAATTGTTAATGCTATTTACACTCAATAACTTTGGTACAATATCTAGTTTCAAACAGCAGAACAGATTTAAAGAACCCTACGTTTTTTAAAAGTCAGTGTTGCCGTATTGAAATTTTTAAAAACTTAATTTACCCTCGTTTTAATTCTTTAAATTTTGTGTGTCCAAGTCAATTATTGATTTTTATTGCTAAAATAGAACAAAAGAGTTTATTTATGCTATGAGCTCTTAAAATCAAATAAATTAAATTAATTTCAACATGTTGACTTATAAAAGGTTATAGCTAAGAGGCCAATATATTTAATGAAGAAAATTTCACTAAAAAATATTTTTTAAAAATGTTATGCGCAAACATCGGAAGAGTGTTAAGCCCTTATGACACTTTCTTTTTTTTCGTCTTTTATTAATCTAAGATTAAAAGAGTGAAATAGGAATATAAGAAAGAGAAGAATATATGAAATGTGTTTTTGTTTGCTAATTTTTTGTTGTTTAATTTCAATGGTGCCTGATTTTATTCTGCAAAAACAGCTAATTTGGAAAAATTAGCGCTAAAATCGCTATATTTGGGCTTAAACCTAATGAATCAACAGCACTGTAACGTGTTAAGCTTGAAATTAGGGATGTAACGATACGCCGTTTTGCCGATCCGATACCGATACCGATATTTAAAAATAAATATCGCCGATACCGATTCCGATACCGATACGAATATTGAAATTGAGTTCAAGTTTAGATTAACAAAACTCAAGCGCAATTTTTTTATTATACAAAATTACATTATAAGAGAGAATATTTAAAATTGATAAAACATTGGAAGTAATTTTTAAGGAGCTACATTTTCTTTGCTTCCAAAATATCTATATTAAAAATATGCAGATAATTAGTAGAAAAGAAAGAAAAAATGTTTAATTCCTTTATAATTTTAAAAAATACTCGCCATGCTTTTTAAAAAATCGATTTTTTTTAAAGGACATTTATCAACTAATATTCTTCTAAATAACTTAATAGTTAATTATTAAAAGACTTCTAAGTTTATATTTATTCACTTAAATTTACATGAAAATACAGTTCTGAGCTTAAATTAGCATAAAAAAATTGTGAAAATGGGTAATTTTGTATCCTTTTTCCTTGAGGAAAAATCATTATAGAATACCGAAAAAGAAATTTATCCTAGCATCGCTTCCACCGAATTGGTAATCGAAAAACAGAACTTCTTGCAATGGCAAGGATATGTAAAACTAATTAGAAATTATCCAAATTTGCAATACTTCCAGATCGCGAATTCTACATTTTCATGCCTTCTTTGGAGTATCTTTTTTTTTTGCTAATGGAATTTTCCCCATTGAACTTGAATTCATGGTAAAACTAACAAAAAATAAATAATTTTTTTACAAAATATCAGCATAAAATATTATTAATTTTTAAAATTGATATTAATAAGATATAAAAAATAACGAAGTGAATTTAATTCATGGTAAAATCGAGCAAAAATAAATTATTTGTTAAAAAAACTCTGAAAAAATTGTTCAAAGTATCGTCGTATCGACAGTAAAATATCGCCGATACCGATGTATCGGAAAATCTGAAGTATCGCCGATATATCGGTATCGGTATTCGTTACATCCCTACTTGAAATGTCAATTTTAAGTTTAAAATTTTTATATTTTTCATGACATTTTAGACTTTTTTTATCGATAACACATATACAAATTCCGACGTTTAGGGATTTTTTAATATAGCCGAACTCTTCGCTCTTGATAAAATTTTATATTACAATATATTTGTACTGCTTTCCAAAATCTTAAAAAGACAAGAAAAAGCAAGTGTCATAAGGGCTTTAGTGCTATTTTTTCATATCGATTTTGACTTTTTTAATAATTTCGAATTATTCGAAAATCCGGTTTTTGTCTATCTTCCCGGTGTTCCTGAACTGGTTTATAAAATGTGACGGTTTTCGGGTTATTCGAAAACTCGTGTTTTCTGTGTCGAAGTATTCGGCATTTTCGAATATTTTTCATTTTAAGATATATCACATTTAAACGTTTTTTCATTACCAATATTTAATATTTATTTGCAAATTTAAAAAGTTTATGAAAAGGCCAAAGCTCAAGGCTTAAATGTCCTAAAACACTACGCTATAAAGGATTACAGCCAAACTTCCATATAACGAACTTCGTTAGTTTTCTCTGTAAGAACCTTTTATTAAGACACTGTATGGTGGTAGTTTTCTTTATAGTTTTATCTCCCTATAACGAATTTCCCTATGGCGTGGTCTTCTCAGTAAAGAACCTTCATTAAGACAACATGTTCCGTCAATTTTTAGCGTTAAGTACACCAAGAGTGTAAAGGAACCCTATTGCTTTCGCTACGCTGTCCGTCTGTCTGTCTGTCACAGGCTACGGACCTGAAATTATCACAGAATATGTAAAACTTTGTTCGCTATAACAACAAATATATGACAGTTAAAAATTAAAGGGTGTTCTAAAGCGAGCAACGAAAAATGTTGAAATACTAATGTAATATACAGACACTTAAAATTTTCAAAGCTAGTGTTAATAGATGCAGTCTGTAGACTACACCAACTAACACCGATATTTAAAACAATAAAAATTACGGGTGTTCTATCAGTTAATGTAATTTTACTCTGCAATTTAGACAATATTCTGTATCGTGGAAATCGTAAGAGGTAAACTCTTGAAATTTTCAAAAACGCTAAAACTAAAAAATTCTACAATAAAAACATGTCAAAACGAAAAATCGCACCAAAATTTAAAAAATCGCCAAAACGCAAAAAATCACCAAAACTAAAATGATCGCCAAAAAAACGAAAAAGTCAAAACGAAAAAAGCACTAAAACTAAAAATAGCGTAAAAAACGAAGAAAAAAATTCCAAACCCCATCAAAAGGTAAAAAAGCGCAAAAAAACGCCGAAACTAAAAAAAACACCAATAACCGACAAAATCACCAAAACGAAAAAGTGTCAAAACAAAAAAAATCGCCAAAACTTAAAAAATCACCAAAAACCGAAAAAGCGCCAAGACTGACAAAAAGCGGCAAAACTAAAATAAATCGCTAAAACTAAATATATCGTCAAAAAGCGAAAAACAAAACAATACGCCAAAACGAAAAAATCACCAAAACTAAAAACATCGTCAAAAACAAAAAAAATGTAAAAACGAAAAATCGCAACAAAAAAAAAACAAAAAAAGTGCCAAAACCAAAAGAAAATGCTAAATCAACAAAAAAAACTTTAAAAAACTAAAACTAAACGAAAAAGCAAAATGAAAAATTGCCAAAATGAAATAAGGGCAAAAACGATAAGGGATACATCGCGACCTTAGTATTGTTTTGGCCCACCGACCATTTAAAAAAAAATTGAGTTAAACATGGGGTATATATATTTTGAATACCCTCTTTCAGAATCCAAAAACTGTTTCGCGAAATTTTTCCTGGTTTCGGAGATATCAAACATTCATTGTGCTCGATATCATCATTTTTGATAAATTTTTTGTAAAAAAAAATGTTTTTAAATAAAAAAAATAAAAATCAGAAATCAAGTAAAATACCAAGTTTCATCAATATTAACTTTTATTCCATGTAAATATCTTTTCTAATAACATTTATACGCTTATTTTCAATAAAAAGTAGAAAATTTCATCTCAATAACAAGTTACTCAATACACAGCAGTTAGTATACACATGGAGCAACAAAAGCTACTTTTTACAAATAAAATAAAAAAAGTGGCTACTGGAGCACATAACAAGATATTTTACTTTCAGTAAAAAGATGATAATTTCTAATCGAATTGATGAAAGTTCACAAAAATGTAAATTTTTTTCCAAACATATGCTGGAAGCAGTGGTGAGAATACAAAAAATTCTATTGGATATATTTTGAGAAAACTTTATGTAAATCTTCTTTGTTGTTTTTCTCCACTCCGACTTTTTGGCATATGAGCCAAAACAATACTAAGGTCGCGATATGTGTTTTCGTGCGGAGCCCTTCCTGTGCGAGCTAAAGTCGTACTTTACATAATTTTTTTTTCAAATTGCAAATTGAAGTCGAAATAAAACTTACAAAAATCTTTACTCAGCAAAGCCGGTCTTCGATATTTTGAGAGGAAAAATCCTTAAGCCCGGCCGAAGGCCGGCTATATAAAGAATCTTCAGTAATAAAAATAAAATGTTTTAAAATTTTTAATTATAATGGAAATAATGATTCAAATATGACTTTTAATTAATACCAATATTGACTTGGTACATTCAGATTATTATTCATTGGAAAGTATCGCTATGCTATGCAAATTAAATATTTGAAAGTGCAATACAGTCAATTGACTTTACTTCGTTTTCGAAAACGCAATAAAGTCAATTGACTTTATTTCCCTTTATGGTGGGTAATAAAGTCAATTTTACTGACATTAGGTTCGCGGGCAATTTTCTCGAAGAATTATATTTTTAAAATCTTAAAGAAATATATATTAATGGCACCTTTGTGCCCTTTAACATGACTCCTTAATGGAATATCTAGGACAAGTTGTTTTAAATACATACATACATACATATTTTAGTGGTCAGTTTAATAATTTTTGAAAAATTTTTATATTCTAAAGTCGCGATATTTGGCGACTAAACAAAATAGTGAGCTTAGATTTTGCCTAATACTAGTTTTGCCAGAGGCATCATTCGTACTAAATTTTATTAAAATGTTTAGCATATCCTAGTTACCCTAAAGAAATTCACTAGAAGCGTTATACTTTCCAAAAATAAAAATTTGTAAAGCAGTGTTATGTATTACAGTCGCCAAACTAGCTTTAGTACCAACTCTTTTCTTTATTTTCGCTGCTTTCTTTCATGTGCTGAGTTGTCTCCTTTGATGTTCTTTCCATAGTTAGTCTAATTTACTGCATTTTTGAAAAATAAAAAAAAAATTTCGTGCGAGAGTTTATGTTGAAAACAACAATAAATTACAATAATTCGTTTT
Source organism: Panzeria rudis (assembly GCA_956483635.1). Taxonomy (NCBI): domain Eukaryota; kingdom Metazoa; phylum Arthropoda; class Insecta; order Diptera; family Tachinidae; genus Panzeria; species Panzeria rudis. The sequence continues at coordinate 128,968,930 of OY101448.1, forward strand.
TGTTGGCAAAAAAATGTTCGTTTTATTTTACAAAAACTAACAGTTAATAAGAAATTACTCACACAGTTTTGACTTTCATTTTTTTTTTCCAAATTTGATCATGAGTAAGACTTTCTTTAGCATAACATTTAATTTTGACCCTTTCAGCTTCAGATAAAGATTTTCCTCGATCCATTTAAATTTCAAATTGTTTTATCGAGTTAGAAAGATCAAAAATGTAATAAAAACTAACAATTAACGGGGAAGTTCTAACGTAAACTATAAAATTAATCAGAAACCTATTCTGAATAGGAACTGCTCTTGGACAAAATTTGCTTTGCAGATTTCTCGTAATGCATATTATTTATTAATAAGTCCAATTTTATTAGTAGTTTGAGCAATAGTTTTTGATAGAACTGCCAAAAATTATTGCTAAAATGTTAAACCTAACCAGATGTGCGGCAGTTTTTGTGTGCTAACCTTTATTTTTAAAAATTTAATTACTTTTTTTGCATTTTTCTTTTAATTAAAGTTGCCACTTTTTCTCAAAAATCCCCTTTTTGTGCCTCTTTTATTTTCAAAATCCCCTTTTTGAAAATTTTCAACGGTAATGCTGGTCACAATGCACAATGAATTCAAGGAAAAGAAAACGTAATGGTTACAATAAATTAATATAAATATAATTAAAACAAGAAATAATTTAGATATTCACAAATATGTGAATTCTCAAATGGCTTTTGAAAGTTTGTACAAAGATAAAGATAAAGTCTACTGACGATTTGTTAAAGCACCAATGAAATGCATATAGACAATGCTTAAACACCAGCAAATAAATTTTATTTTAAATGGTTTGATATGTAAAAAAAATTTTTGTTGAAGGAGCAGTTTTTTCCCATAAACAGTTTTTCTTTTGAAAATTGTCAGTTTTTGTAAAAAAAAATATGGCAACACTGAGTGTTGCACATTTTACAAATGTATGCGTAAAACAAAACAAAAAGAAATACTAATACTTTATTATATCTCTTTTGTGCTGCCTGCCACTTCGGCTGAGACGGCAATATCTTCCGGCTCGTGTCGCGTCTGGTTAGACTGCTTTCAGTTAAAATTTTACAATATTGATGAAATTTTAAAATTTTAATTTATATAATGTGCGGTCAGCGTGGTAGAAGTAGAATATTTGTAGAAGTAGAATATTTGTTGCTTCTCATGGGTTTTTCTTATGAATAATTTATTTTCATGAATCTTATACTAAAATTTTTTGTTTACATTTTTAAGTTTTTGTAATTCTTATGTTAAGGGCCCAATAAACTCACATACATGAATGATATACTTGAAAACTGACAAACATTGGTATTTGTCAGTTTTTCTCCTCACACTGGTTCATGGAAACTGACAAACATTTATTTAAATTTTTTTCAAAAGAAAACTGAAAAATTGTTCCAATTTTCACTCATATTTAAACTAGATAAAATTGCTACCAAACCAATTGTGATTTCAAATTTGAATTGAAAAATATAAATAATTTAAAAAAATATGTCGCTGCATATGAAAAAAATCTAAATTTTGTACGTTTTCCTTTGATATTTACATTCAAGTATGTCACTCTTCCCCTTACACCATATGAAATGTGTGAGTAAAGAAGAAATCAAGGCGAATTCAGTACCAGGTAGCCCTATCATCACAGATGATCATAAGCTGATTACACCCAATCAGTCAAACTCTATATAAGAAAAGAGAAAAACTTTAACCCGAACTGTCAAAGCACAAATAAAAATAGTCCTACACCTACTTTGTATGTGTGTTGTTTTGATGATAAGGCCACTTGATATTAATTCGCTTTGGAAGAAATTATTAAAACTTTTTAATATTCGTCCAACATGTATGTCATACTAAATATTTAACCATACACAGTCAGGGAATCTGTCCAACATGGCATGTCTGTCATACAAATATGTGAGTATAGGGTACCCTTTAAAGATATTTTAATATATTTTTCATTTCTTATAAATACATATAAGATTAATAAATATTTATGTACAATTTTGTTTTTTCCATTAATTCTTAATTCTACATTTACATTATCTATATTCTTTCTATTTTCTACTTTTATTAAAACTAAATCTCCTATTTTAAGATCTATACTATTTATTCTATTATATGATTTTAAGCTCCTATTCCTTTTTGTTGCCTCTATCAGATTTCTAGCGTTTTCTAATGAATTTTTCAATCTTGCTTTTAACTCATTTGCGTAATTTTCTAAGTTATATATTCTATCGTAATTTATGATATTTTCACCTGGTAATTCGGGTAATTTTCGGAAAACTAATTCAAATGGTGAGTAATTTGTATCTATGTGAGGGGTTATATTATATGCGAAACAATAATAAGGTATACAATCGTGCCAGTAGTCATCATTTACGAATGACAAAAAGTATTCATTTAGAACTCTATGATTTCTCTCTACTGTACCGAGTGTTTCATGGTGGTATGGTGTTGATGTTTTATGTTCTACTTTTAGCAAAGTACATATGTATTTCTTTCATTAATTCATTTACAAATTCTGTACCTCTATCTGATTTCAGTGTTTTAAATATCGACCCATAGCCGCCAAAAAAGCTCAAGGGACATGCTTTTCTAAAATCGTTTTTGGACGAAAATCGAATATTTACGATAAATCGGACTATCTATCAAAGTTTCAAAGTCCTGTCATATACCGTTACGGAAATACAGCAAAAGAAATTTTAGCTTAAGTGCATTTTCCCTTTAAATTTTTAATTTGTTTACATTTTTTTAAACTGCAATATGTCGCTTAAGCTAAAATTCTCTTTTGCAAGTATAGCGAAACTAGCGTCAAAAGCTGCAAGGATATCAATGAAACGGTTAAAGAACAGCTTGATAAGGATAATATTTACTAGTTTTAAAATAATTTGATTAATTAATTGATTTTTCATGGCATCAATAATATCTTAAAATATCTTAACCCCTACACATGCGTTGTCTTATAGGAAATTTATTAAAACTAATAACATTACATAAAGCAGTCCACTACAATCCTAAATAGCCAATATAAGGGCTCTACTCCGATTTAAACCAAGGATAACTAAAAAATACTTCTCCTGTAAATTTTACTTTATGGCGCTTAAGATTTACTGGCGGTTATAGCACGATATGCCATACTTCAATATTAAATTTTCTGTCAAACATTTTGCGATAGACTTGGCTTCTTTTGTTTCCATTGGTGCAGCTATTATATACTTTGTTAGTTCACATTGCATTGTTAATATGTAGCGATAGTTTCCCGAAGGTCGTAAAGGTCCAACTGTATCGATAACCACAGTGGCAAAACTATCTTTTGGCGTGTCTGTAACGCTTAACGGTTCTTTGGTGTGTCTTACTTGTTTGTGTCTCTGACATAGATCACACTCTAAAACGTAATTTTTTACCATTTTGTACATATTCTTCCATATGTATTTTTGTTTCAATTTGATTAAGGTTTTTCTGACTCCGTGATGTCCTCCGCATGGTGTGTTGTGGTACAATTTAATTAATTCCTTTTTCTTATTTTCGTTTGTTATTCTTTGAGGATTACTATACAATATTATTATGACGTCATTTTCTTTACACGTGTTTAACTTTTCTTTCAAATTTTCTATACTTATCTTTTTAAATATTTCGTCACCTTTTTCTACTGCGAATTTTCCACAAATTGTTCTGCCTAAAACAGAAGGTCATTTCTCCAACATATTATCTAAATAATCGGGATTATCGCTACATCTGACGCGCGTTTCATTTAGAACAGAATCATTTTCAACTTTTATTTCTTTAGTTGACTTATCTAATATGGATTTTAATTTTCTTGGTAGCTTTATATCACTTATGGATGTACAATCCCAAACTTTGAATTGATCAGGGGGGTTACTCTGTATTGCGATGTGAAAGCAAGTTAGACGCGAAAGGTAAATGCGATAAGATTACAATTTGGTACTCTGTAACGCTTACGCAAACGCTTTCCCAAAATAAGTTGAAAAAGAAGCAACCCTAGCGGCACAAAATTAAGAATAGCGAAGAATGACAAAATAAAATGTCAAAACTTGTAAACAAAAACAAAATGTTTATACCGTACGTTTTTTTTTTTTTTTGTTAAAAATAAAATAACATAAAATAAATAGTGATGGATTCGGTGGCGTTATGGTTTGAAGAAGAAAATGAACATGTTGAACGTATTACAAGGAGAATTTTGAGAGATAGATCAGATATATTCTCCCTAAATGACTACAGGTAAGAAAATAGGAGTAGGTATCATGTGCAAAATGTTTTCGACTTAATAAAGATGCGTTTATGTATGTATTAAACGATATTCAACACGACCTCATCGTTGCAAGGAGATCCACAGCTATTCCTACCGCAATAAAAGTGGCCGCTGCTTTGAAATTGTTTTTGGGCAAGACCATCTGTTAGGATTATTGCAGCAATCTATGTCGCGTTCCTTACAAGAAGTTTGCATGGTAATTGAGCGAAAACGCTGTCCCAAGCACATAAAATTTGAGGTAACTGTGAAAGGGGAAAACGAAATTAAGAGGATTTGTCCATACATGTGGCATTCCTGGGGTAATTGGAGCAGTGGATGGTATCCATATTCAAGTGATTCGACCAGCCAGGAATGAGCACTTATACTTCAACCGAAAATTAAAGCACAGTATGAACGCTATGGTAGTATGTGAGTTTTTATGTATGCATTTGACTAATTTAATCTTACTTTGATATTAAATTTTTAGATATGTGATCACAAAGTGATAATTAGATTTATTGATTGCCGATACGGTGGTGCAAGCCATGACTCACATGTTTGGGCCCTTTCAAACGTAAAGCAAAAATTAAAAGAACGTTTCGAAAGAGGAGAAAAATTATTTTGGCTGATTGGTAATTAACTTAAAATATAAATATAAATTTATTTCTGCTTTCTTATAGTACGTTTCCATTATGAGCAAAACAGGCCGTTTTGAGCAAAATATGTCGAAACGTTTCCATTATGCTGTAAGTGTTTTTAAGTTCGAATTTTCGTAATAAGTTTGACATTTTTATTGTTTTGTTTACATTCTTCTTCGAAAATAAAATGCGCGCCATATTTCTTTCCTTATGTGGCCGCAGAACAGTGTCACTTTTTTCGCATTTGTCAATCACAGTAAATGGATGACCCAAAGTTGCGTTTTTAATCATAGAGGCAACACAGTGTTGCATAGACAAATTTCGACATAATTTGGAGCAAAACACGCTGTTTGAGGTGTTTTGCTCACAGGACAATTGTATGGGAAAACATGTAGGAAAACACGTATTTTGCGCAAAACTCATGTTTTGGCCAAAAACACGTATATGGAAACGCACTATTACATGATTCGTGTCCTTTGCGTTTGATATTTTTAGCGCAAGATATTTGCGCTTAACGAACGGTTTTGACATACGCTTTCGTATTACAGAGTGTGGAGATGCCAGATTTGCGAAAGGCGAAAAATTAGATGGGAAAGGAAAATACGAAAACGCAATAAAGGGTACCAATTGTTCGATTAGGTACGGCTACACGACTGCGGGTTGTTGTCCATGCTACTTCTGTCGTGTAGTCAAATTAAACTAATTTCTATTTTCGTTGGCTACAAAACAAAAACAGTGTTGACAGTATAACAAAATATGTAAAGCGATTTAGTGATTAGAAATATTTTTTATTGAAAAATAAAAAATAACATTAAAAAATTTAAATGTTATAATATATATGCATCAAGAATTTTTAAATAAATAAATCTATTTGTTTTGTTATATAGAATATTGAAAAATACCAACTTCATTGAAAATTAAAAAAAATCACAGGGTAATACCCCTTTTTAACCTAAAAATTTTAGTGTAATTTATTTCGGCGCTCTCTCCTGATTCCGCAGTTACGGGGTTCAAAATTTTAAAATTTTATTGATCATAAGTCCTACAATATAGAATGGATTCAAACGATATATACTACGTTTATACGCACGTGTTATTTGCAAATAAAACTGTAAATTGTTGCCATATAATTGTTTTATTGTGACTTATTAACTCACGATAACTATTCACGATTAACGCACTATTTGCAAATAAAATGATTGGCGCTGGCTGCCCCGCTTTGTTAATAAAAAGCAATAAATAAAAAAATATTTCGCGAAAAATATTGATAGAAGAAAATAATGACAATTAAAACAAATAATTGTTTGTTCGTTTATACATTTCAACTATTTTTTTTTTAATACAAACGTCTTCTATAAAAGTGCTACCAAGTTTTTGTATTTTGATATGCCATATAAAGAGTGAATTAACTTATTTGCAAATATTTTTATTTGCGAAAAGTCCGCGTATAAACGTAGTAATAGTTATCATTTCAAAATGCTCTAAAATACCTTTCTACTGGTATATACAATTTTTAAATCCATTAACACAGTGCGAGCAAAATGGAATTTCAAACATTTTTTATATGACTTCTCACGTAAAAGCACCATTATCCTAAAAAGTGGCCGATACAATCGTACTTAAATATGTATTTAGTTTAATAGAAAGCATTTCAAGCTTTCATTTGATGTATATTTGAAAGCTACCATCGATGAAATTCATCAGTTATGGCACTTTGAAAATAAATTAACTCATTTAACTATTAAACTCATCTTTAAAGTACCATAACTTACGTATTTCATGTCACAGCTTTCAACTATACACCAATAAAAGCATGAAAAGTTCTCTATAAAACTGTACACATGCATATGTACCGTTGCATCGACCACTTTTTACGATAACAGAGTTTCTGCGTGAAGTCAGGTAACAAAAATTAATTGTTTTAAAAAATTTGTATACCAGTAGAAAGGCATTTTAGAGAAGTTTAAAGTGATATCCATATGGGTTATATCCGTTCTATATTCTAGGAGTTATGGGTAATAAAAAATAAAAGTTTTGAACCGTGTAACTCCGGATCCAAAAGAGACCCAATAAAATTAGACTAAAATTATAAGGTTAAAAAAAGCTCATGAGTTTTTTTTAATTTTCAACGATGCTGGTATTATTGACTTAAGTCAATATTCTATTTTATTAAACATCAAAAAATTTAAGTATGAAAAGTGCCATAACAATCAATATGTTTTAAAGAAATGAATTGACTTGTTTTACATTTTGCGAGATGTAAGAACATTTTGAATAAGCGACTCTTTTATACAAGTAAAACTTTTGAAGTGGCACCACTGAAATATGTACTGCAACAACAACATGTCAGCTGGTTACGATGTAGCTGCCGTGTTCAAAATAATTAAGTAGCTGACTACACGACGACGATTGCTGCCAACATCACTTGTAGTCATGTCGCCGTGTATCCTGCTGTGGCGAATGTGTTTATAGCATAAGTAACTAAATGTAAGTACAATAGAATTAGGGGGTGAATCTTCCTTCTCAAAACTTGTATAAAAGAAGGAGATTTTATCCAAAATAAAAAAGAACGAAATCAGCACTGGAGCGACACGATTCGTCGCACAGTAAAAATAAATAAATACATAAACATACTAAATATACTTGTTTCACTTTACAGAGCGTTTTTTTATGCACATACTTTTCTATAAAAAAACCTATCACTACTTTTGTCTTATTTCGTCGAGTTATATAAGAAACCATTATAGTAATAGAGAAATTAAACTTCAAATATCGATAACGAAGCGAGATATCAAAAAACTTTACTAGCACTTTTCGGTTTATTTCATCAAATTCTATAAGAAACCATAACAAAAAAATATAATTTTTTTTAATTCGAACTTTAAACGTCGATATCTCGAAAACGAAGCGAGATATCAAAAAATTTTACTAGGAGTTTTAGTCTTATTTCGTCGAGATCTATAAGAAACCATCGGATAGCGGCTCCGTAGAAACCGTAGTATTGCCGTGTATGCGTACGGAACATTTCGTGTGCGAGCCATAGTCGCACTTTACTTAAATTATGTATGGCCATTTTGGTTTTGATATTTGAAAAAATAGTAAAAAAGTCATTCTAATATTTATTTTAGTATGACCATAAAATTATTTTTAAGTCTTTTGGCTGTCTTCTCGTAAAATGTCCTCCGTCCGTCGAGCCTTAATTTCAGAGTAATGGGCTCCTAAGTTCCAGTACAAAATTATGATATGCAGGTGTGTGATGGAAATCGATTTTGAAAACGAAGCACTTTTGAGTCCCTTTTAGCGCACTTTTCATCAAATATTTATATTTTTTGTGATACAACTCTTTAGTAATAAAGAGATATTTTTATAATATTTGTGATAAAATTGTATTTAATAAAGATATATTATTAAAAAACACCTTTCAAAACTGCTTCGTTTTCGGAATCGATTTCCATCACATACCTGACGGTATATTTTTCATCGAATGCGGTTAATATTGGTATGTATCATTTAAAAGCTTTTGAGGTCTTTACTGTTGCAATAGTTTATTGTATTTACGAATGTACCCATTCTAATACTTACTTGATCTTGTAAATCATAGCAAACTTCACCATTATTGTGCTGATCTAAATTGATGTAGAAATTATTTAAATCCAAATACTGCTCTTTACAGTTCTCACAGGGATCTCCTCTTGGATTGCTAAAGCAAGCGCTTAAAGTGGCATTTTTCTCATAAAATACAATACTGTTATTATTGTTAAAACAATCTATGCAGAATACAGGAAATTATTTCCAATGTCGAAGTAGGAGTAAAATTAATCTTACCATCGCAATAGGCCTTTGACCATAAACCCGTAAGAGCCGACTGCGCAGACGCAACCAAATTAATACGATCCTTATTGAAATATACACTTGAACATTTTTCCGCAAGTAGATCATATTCTTTTAAAACATCCATGTACATTTCGTAGCAGTTGACACACATTGTCACTGGAACCGAGTGGGTTGTAATGCAGTATATTAACTTACTTTGAGAATCGCCTAGTTCTCTTGAAAGAGTACGACATTCGTCAGCTCTTGCCATATATATTATTGAATATAGGATTATTGTTCTTAAAAACATAATCAGTTTGTATTTTAAAATTTTTCTATTTTGAATGCAATAAACAAGTACACGCATTCAGAGAAACAAGCCAGTCGATTTCGACCCGAAGGCGCGCCGCCGCCGGTTACTTTTCAACTTTCACGCCGCCGCCGATTATGTCGGCACAAACCCAGTCGCCGATTTAGTAACTCATGAGAAGAAAACGACCTTTTCTGCAGAGTTGAACAAAAAGCACTAAATGCAAAGAGTAAAGGCCGGGGCACATAGAATCCGTCATACGTCATCCGTTGCCTTTTTCAACTGACGTTAACGGAATGACGGATAATGTTGGCACAATGAGTACTTTGTTAACGGAGAGAAAATCAGCTGTTATATATTTATTAATTTTAATTTCTTTAATTCTTATTTCTTAATTCTTAATTTCTTTATTTTTTTATAACAAAGCACCAATACTTTATACAATCGAATAAATTTTAATTTAAATTATTTTATTTTTGAGCGAAAAACAAACCCACAACAAAGAACGAATCAAACAATAGTTGTCAAAGTACTCAACGTACGTTAAAAGTTAAAAGTTGGCCAACTTTGTACTTTGCGTTGACGGAGAAGTACTGTATGTGATCAAGTTCATAAGAAAACATGTATTTTAACTTAGCTGTCAGTTGAAAAAGGCGACGTATAACGTATGACGGATTCTATGTGTCTCGGCCTTAAAGGCCGGGGCACATAGAATCCGTCATACGTCATCCGTTGCCTTTTTCAACTGACGTTAACGGAATGACGGATAATGTTGGCACAATGAGTACTTTGTTAACGGAGAGAAAATCAGCTGTTATTTATTTATTAATTTTAATTTCTTTAATTCTTTATTTTAATTCTTATTTCTTAATTCTTAATTTCTTTATTTTTTTATTTTTTTATAACAAAGCACCAAAACTTTATACAATCGAATAAATTTTAATTTAAATTATTTTATTTTTGAGCGAAAAACAAACCCACAACAAAGAACAAATCAAACAATTGTTGTCAAAGTACTCAACGTACGTTAAAAGTTAAAAGTTGGCCAACTTTGTACTTTGCGTTGACGGAGAAGTACTGTATGATCAAGTATCGGCGTGAACAAATCAAACTCACCACAACAAACCGTAACAGCTGTTCGCTGTTCTTTCTGTTGTTGCTATTGTATTATTTGAAAAGTGGTGAATTATTTTAACTGAGAAAAGATACAGTAAGCAATGAATATAATAAAATAAATAATTTAAAAGGCTCTTACATATATTAAAACATTTCTTTATTTCGTACCCAAGAATTAGTTTAGATTTAACAACAAAAATACTTTTTAGACCAATAGAAAACAAACTGCGTACAGTTTTTTGGGTAAAAAATAAAACTATAGGGTGATAATCACCAACAAACTTTGAGCATTTTTTCCGGAATGTAAAAGTTTGTTGGTGATTATTACCCTATAGTTTTATTTTTTACCCAAAAAGCTGTACGCAGTTTGTTTTCTATTAGTCTAAGTTTGATTTTGGCTTTTGTTTTATTCTTGCACAAGAATTATTTTAGATTTTACAGCAAAAATACTTTTTGGGTGTTTTTGAGCATTTTTTGCGGAATGTAAAAGTTTGTTGGTGATTATCACCCCATAGTTTTATTTTTTACCAAAAAAACTGTACGCAGTTGTTTTCTATTGCCCTAAGCTTGATTTTGGCTTTTGTTTTAATCTTGCACAAGAAATATTTTAGACTTTACAGCAAAAATACTTTTTGGGTGTTTTTGAGAATTTTTTGCGGAATGTAAAAGTTTGTTGGTGATTATCACCCCATAGTTTTATTTTTTACCCAAAAAACTGTACGCAGTTTGTTTTCTATTGCCCCAAGCTTGATTTTGGCTTTTGATTTAATCTTGCACAAGAATTATTTTAGATTTTACAGCAAAAATACTTTTTGGGTGTTTTTGAGCATTTTTTGTGGAATGGAAAAGTTTGTTGGTGATTATCACCCCATAGTTTTATTTTTTACTCAAAAAACTGTACGCAGTTTGTTTTCTATAGCCCTAAGCTTGATTTTGGCTTTTGATTTAATCTTGCACAAGAATTATTTTAGATTTTACAGCAAAAATACTTTTTGGGTGTTTTTGAGCATTTTTTGCGGAATGTAAAAGTTTGTTGGTGATTATCACACCATAATTTTATTTTTTACCCAAAACAATGTACGCAGTTTGTTTTCTATTGATCTAAGCTTTAATTTGGCTTTTTTTTTAATCTTGCACAAGAATTATTTTAGAGTTTACAGCAAAAATACTTTTTGGGTGTTTTTGAGCAAATTTTGCGGAATGTAAAAGTTTGTTGGTGATTATCACCCCATAGTTTTATTTTTTACCCAAAAAACTGTACGCAGTTTGTTTTCTACTGGTCTAAGCTTAATTTTGGCTTTTGCTTTAATCTTGCACAAGAATTAGTTTAGCTTTTTACAGTAAAAATACTTTTTGGGTGTTTTTGAGCATTTTTTGTGGAATGGAAAAGTTTGTTGGTGATTATCACACCATAATTTTATTTTTTACCCAAAACAATGTACGCAGTTTGTTTTCTATTGATCCAAGCTTTAATTTGGCTTTTTTTTTAATCTTGCACAAGAATTATTTTCGATTTTACAGCAAAAATGCTTTTTGGGTGTTTTCGAGCAAATTTTGCGGAATGTAAAAGTTTGTTGGTGATTATCACCCCATAGTTTTATTTTTTACCCAAAAAACTGTACGCAGTTTGTTTTCTATTGGCTCAAGCTTGATTTTGGCTTTTGATTTAATATTGCACAAGAATTATTTTAGATTTTACAGTAAAAATACTTTTTGGGTGTTTTTGAGCATTTTTTGCGGAATGGAAAAGTTTGTTGGTGATTATCACCCCATAGTTTTATTTTTTACCCAAAAAACTGTACGCAGTTTGTTTTCTATTGGTTTGTGCTTGATTTTGGCCTTTGATTTAATCTTGCACAAGAATTATTTTAGATTTTACAGCAAAAATACTTTTTGGGTGTTTTTGAGCATTTTTTGCGGAATGGAAAAGTTTGTTGGTGATTATCACCCCATAGTTTTATTTTTTACCCAAAAAACTGTACGCAGTTTGTTTTTTTATTGGTCTAAGCTTGATTTTGGCTTTTGACTTAATCTTGCACAAAAATTATTTTAGATTTTACAGCAAAAATACTTTTTGGGTGTTTTTGAGCATTTTTTGCGGAATGGAAAAGTTTGTTGGTGATTATCACCCCATAGTTTTATTTTTTACCCAAAATACTGTACGCAGTTTGTTTTCTATTGGTTTAAGCTTAATTTTGGCTTTTGTTTTAATCTTGCACAAGAATTATTTTAGATTTTACAGCAAAAATACTTTTTGGGTGTTTTTGAGCATTTTTTGCGGAATGGAAAAGTTTGTTGGTGATTATCACCCCATAGTTTTATTTTTTACCCAAAAAACTGTACGCAGTTTGTTTTCTATTGGTCTAAGCTTGATTTTGGCTTTTTACTTAATCTTGCACAAGAATTATTTTAGATTTTACAGCAAAAATACTTTTTGGGTGTTTTTGAGCATTTTTTGCGGAATGGAAAAGTTTGTTGGTGATTATCACCCCATAGTTTTATTTTTTACCCAAAATACTGTACGCAGTTTATTTTCTATTGGCTTAAGCTTAATTTTGGTTTCGACTTAATCTTGCACAAGAATTATTTTAGATTTTACAGCAAAAATACTTTTTGGGTGTTTTTGAGCATTTTTTGCGGAATGGAAAAGTTTGTTGGTGATTATCACCCCATAGTTTTATTTTTTACCCAAAAAACTGTACGCAGTTTGTTTTCTATTGGCTTAAGCTTGATTTTGGCTTTTGATTTAATCTTGCACAAGAATTATTTTAGATTTTACAGCAAAAATACTTTTTGGGTGTTTTTGAGCATTTTTTGGGGAATGGAAACGTTTGTTGGTGATTATCACCCCATAGTTTTATTTTTTACCCAAAAAACTGTACGCTGTTTGTTTTCTATTGGTCTAAGCTTAATTTTGGCTTTTGTTTCAATCTTGCAGAAGAATTATTTTAGATTTTACAGCAAAAATACTTTTTGGGTGTTTTTGAGTATTTTTGCGGAATGGAAAAGTTTGTTGGTGAATATCACCCCATGGTTTTATTTTTTACCCAAAACACTGTACGCAGTTTGTTTTCTATTGGTCTAAGCTTGATTTTGGCTTTTGACTTAATCTTGCACAAGAATTATTTTAGATTTTACAGCAAAAATACTTTTTGGGTGTTTTTGAGCATTTTTTGCGGAATGGAAAAGTTTGTTGGTGATTATCACCCCACAGTTTTATTTTTCCCAAAAAACTGTACGCAGTTTGTTTTCTATTGGTCTAAGCTTGATTTTGGCTTTTGACTTAATCTTGCACAAGAATTATTTTAGATTTTACAGCAAAAATACTTTTTGGGTGTTTTTGAGCATTTTTTGCGGAATGAAAAGTTTGTTGGTGATTATCACCCCATAGTTTTATTTTTTACCCAAAATACTGTACGCAGTTTGTTTTCTATTTGTTTAAGCTTAATTTTGGCTTTTGTTTTAATCTTGCACAAGAATTATTTTAGATTTTACAGCAAAAATACTTTTTGGGTGTTTTTGAGCATTTTTTGCGGAATGGAAAAGTTTGTTGGTGATTATCACCCCATAGTTTTATTTTTTTCCCAAAAAACTGTACGCAGTTTGTTTTCTATTGGTCTAAGCTTGATTTTGGCTTTTGACTTAATCTTGCACAAGAATTATTTTAGATTTTACAGCAAAAATACTTTTTGGGTGTTTTTGAGCATTTTTTGCGGAATGGAAAAGTTTGTTGGTGATTATCACCCCATAGTTTTATTTTTTACCCAAAAAACTGTACGCAGTTTGTTTTCTATTGGTGTAAGCTTAATTTTGGCTTTTGTTTCAATCTTGCACAAGAATTATTTTAGATTTTACAGCAAAAATACTTTTTGGGTGTTTTTGAGCATTTTTTGCGGAATGGAAAAGTTTGTTGGTGATTATCACCCCATAGTTTTATTTTTTACCCAAAAAACTGTACGCAGTTTGTTTTCTATTGGTCTAAGCTTAATTTTGGCTTTTGTTTCAATCTTGCACAAGAATTATTTTAGATTTTACAGCAAAAATACTTTTTGGGTGTTTTTGAGCATTTTTTGCGGAATGGAAAAGTTTGTTGGTGATTATCGCCCCATAGTTTTATTTTTTACCCAAAAAACTGTACGTAGTTTGTTTTCTATTGGTCTAAGCTTGATTTTGGCTTTTGACTTAATCTTGCACAAGAATTATTTTAGATTTTACAGCAAAAATACTTTTTGGGTGTAACGCAGTTCGTTTTGTAAGGAGTTTAACTGTATACTGGTATTTCTTTGTTTTGTGCACAGTCATTATTTTATATACTTTGATTGTAACGAAATTAATCAATAAGTAAGTATTAAAATATCGGCGTGTTTATTATAGCCGAGCTTTACTGTACAATTGTACTGTACGTTTCTTAAGTCTTTGCATGATTTTGTTTTGTTTTTAAAACTCACCACAGCAAATAAAAGAAAACAATGGAAAAATGGAAGCACAAACAGCTGTTACGGTTTGTTGGAGTTTGATTTGTTCACATACGTTGATCAAGTTCATAAGAAAACATGTATTTTAACTTAGCTGTCAGTTGAAAAAGGCGACGTATAACGTATGACGGATTCTATGTGTCTCGGCCTTAATAAATTCCTCAAAAAAGTACTAAAATACACATTTTTGCAATTATGTTAACGTAAGTGAAGAAAACAACCAGGCATCACATTCAACCTTTATCTTTTTAGCAACAGAAAAAATGTAAACAAAAATTGGTCAAATTAAAACGTTAATTACAACATGATTTTTAATTAAATTTGAAATAAATAAATCGTTATGTGTAACAACAAAAGCCCTAGAACCTAATTATATGAATGTCACTAATATATTACAGCGATATTTTGCAAAGGCCATACTAGCCAATAATTATAGTTTTGCCTTAATAACTCAGGAACTAGACTTCGTGTGAACACAGGGCTACCCGCAATTGAAAGGGGACAAAAAATTACAGCAAAAATAGATGTTGTCATAACTCGTGTAACTTTTGCAACTAAGCTATAGGCGCAGCAAACTTTTTTATAAAAATGAAAAGGCGCTAAAAAAAGTTTTCTATTAATAACTCAAAAACTAGACTTCGTGCACACATGGAGCTAACCGCAATCGAAAGAAGACAAAAATCTAAAGAGATAATGGGTGTCACCATAGACCGGGTCACTTTTGTGACCAAGTTATAGGCACAGCAACCTTTTTGAAAATTAAAAAGTGGTAAAAAATTCAATTTTAGTTTTCTACTGATAGCTCCGAAATTAGACTTCGTGCACACATGGCGCTACCCGCAATCGAAAGAGGACAAAAAACTAAAGAGATAATGGGTGTTGTCATAGGCCGGGTGACTTCTGTAACCAAGTTATAGGTACAGCAACCTTTTTGAAAATTAAAAAGTGGTAAAAAATTCAATTTTAGTTTTCTACTGATATCTCCGAAACTAGACTTCGTGCACTCATGGCGCTACCCGCAATCGAAAGAGGACAAAAAACTCAAGCGATAATGGGTATCAGCATAAACCGGGTCACTTTTGTGACCAAGTTATAGGCATAGCAAACTATTTTTTAAAAATTAAAAAGCGCTTTAGAAAGTCTTTAGTTCTTTTTAATATATTCGTAGTGTATGGTGAAAATATTCGTTTGGTTTCCGTTCTGTTCCTATTAGACTTTGGTAGTGCTTACATCTGGTAGCACAAAACCAAAATATAAAATCAAAACAAAACATGAATTGGCGGAAAGTCGGCCAACAGCCGCCGCCGACTTTTTTGAGCACGAAGTCTAGTTCCTCAGTTATAGGGGAAAAACTATAATTATTGGCCAATCTGTTTTTATCAAAATATCGCTCAAATATTTTAGTGACATTCGTTTAATTAGATTCTAGAGCTTTTATTGTTGTACATTCCGCGTTTATTAATTAAAATTTAATTAAAAATCATTTCTAATTTATTGTTTTAATATGACCAGTTTTTATTCAAAGTTTGTTTAAATTTTCTCACTGCCACGTTGAAAAAGTTGCAAAAACAAAAAAAAAAGTTGCCAAAAAGGTTGTTTTCTTCACGGATATTTTAAATGTCCAAGATTGGTGAAATAATTTTGATTTAAGTGTTTAATGTAAAAGAGAATTTTGTACTTACAATGGATTTAAACATAAATGATCCAAGCTAAAAATTGGCCGTAAATGGTAAAAATAACAGCAAGTAGAGATAAAAAATGCGTTATATCAAAACTCATTTCGGCTCAAAAACTATTATTGTGTAGCCTAAAAGTGAATATGTGTGACAGATTTTTTGACAAGTCTTAAGGGCACCCTATACTAACATAATTGTATGACATACATGCCATATTGGACGGATTCCCTGACTGTGTATGGTTAAATTTTTTGAATCGCATACATGTTGGACGAATATTAAAAAGTTAATAATTTCTTCTTTGCTCACACATTTCATATGGTGTAAGGGGAAGAGTGACATATTTGAATGTAAATAT
Source organism: Panzeria rudis (assembly GCA_956483635.1). Taxonomy (NCBI): domain Eukaryota; kingdom Metazoa; phylum Arthropoda; class Insecta; order Diptera; family Tachinidae; genus Panzeria; species Panzeria rudis. Next base: position 128,985,583 of record OY101448.1, read on the forward strand.
CAAAGGAAAACGTACAAAATTTAGATTTTTTTCATATGCAGAAACATATTTTTTTAAATTATTTATATTTTTCAATTCAAATTTGATATCACAATTGGTTTTGTTGCAATTTTATCTAGTTTAAATATGATTGAAAATTTAAATTTTTTTTCAGTTCTTTGAAAAAATTTAAATAAATGTTTGTCAGTTTCCATGAACAGTGTGAGGAGAAAAACTGACAAATACCAATGTTTGTCAGTTTTCATGTATGTCAATCATGTATGCGAGTTTATTGGGCCCTTTAAAGCAAAATAAATTTGTATGTATATGTATATGGGTATTTCCACAGGAAAGTCCACTTTCTGTCACGTTCGACGCCAAGCAATTATGTTGATTTTTTTAAAGCAACGTAAGTTTTCTTTACTTCTTCATATATTTGTGTAGCCCATAAGTGGCTCTACAGTTAGTAAAAGTTTAGGAAAAATTGAACCACTTGATTCTGAAAAACAAGCTTACTTTCTTGGTGACGAACATGACAGAAAGTGGACTTTCCTGTGGAAATGCCCATATTCAACAAATTATCTAAAAATTCAAAATGTTATTAAGAATCAGTATGTTGCTTTCTATATTTTGTTTGTGTTCATAACACTTTCGAGTTACTTTTTGGGATACAAATTTGGTTTTTGCTGTTCCCGTACTTTTGTGTTTATTGAGAGTAATCCTTGCTTACTCTTATTTTACAGAACTTTACCCAAAAAGTACAGGATCGGAGCTATTATTTTGGTTTTGTTAAACTTGTTGCAAAGATCAAAACAATATTAAAGCAAACGTTTCGTTTTGTTTATTTTCCTACTCAGCTTATTCAATACTTTCAGACTTGTGTGTTTCCAGCAAAACACATTGTAAAGTATGAATGAAACTGATAAAAAAATTTAAGAATTTGAGTACAAAAAATTACTGAATAACTAATATAAATGATGAAACAGAACTCCGGTGCCTCGTGTTTTTTATACAAATTGATATTTTAAATACTGTAGCAGTTTTGAAATAGAATTTATTTTATTTTGAGAACGTATTTTAATTTGCTTTTGTTTTAAAAGTCTCACTCTTACAAAAAAGTTTCATATAGTAAGTTTTTTACGATATGACAACACTGAGATATCAGTACACGGTGTATGGATATCTCAGTGTTGTTACATCGTAAAAAACTTACGATATGACGACGCTGTATGACTATTTCCGTTTTATCATATCGTAAAAACGCGTACGATATGACAACGGTGCTTAACAGCTGCATAGAAATACACTACCACTGGCAAAGGGAGTCTCAAGGTCCAGCTCCTGCATTAAGGTCGTACGTTTGTTGGGTGGTGCTGTGTTGCCGTGTTTTTGAATTGAGTGAGTATTTCGGTGTTGCCGTTTTTGATTTTTGCCGGGAACTTTGGGATTTAGGGGATTTTGTGTCCAGTTGTTCGGGATTCAGACCTGGTTCGTCTCCTTTTTTGAGCCCGGGTTTTTTGAAAACAAGAAACCGGTTTTTCGGTCTTACCGATTTTGTTGCTGACGGTTTATTGACTGCGTTTGTCTTTGACTGTTGGTTATTTCGCTGTTTAACTGCGGTAATTCCAACTATTTTGTACGGCTATATTATTTTTTGCTGGTGGATAAATAATACTATTATTTATGTCTGCGTGGAAGCGGAAGGGCGATTTGCCTGGTTGGGAGGATGGTACGAGGGTAAAAAAGAAGCGGATGAAGCCCGGTTCGCCGAAGTTGAAACGGGTGAATGATGAGAAGAATGTTTCCGTAGAAGGTGAAATGTTTCATTACTAGATGTTTAAACATCTCCCCTGTGATCGGACTCACATTATTTTTTTTACTAATCTGATCGGCTGCCCTAGACGAACCCCCTATATACAGGGTTTATATATGTTGGGGGTGTTTAAAAGGGTGCAAGGTTTCACCCCAAATGGTTTTCTGACGCGCTTCAGTAAATCCAAAAATCCCTTCTAGGGCTCCCCTACTATAAGTATTTACAGGAGTATTTTATTTGCTATTCAACAGTTTGCATGACAGTGACGGCTTGACTGCTAAAAAAATTTGTTACTACATATACATATATTTACACGAAATATTTTATCACTTTACAAATTACAAAATATTAGTTCTCTAGTACTATAATTACACAAATTAATATTGCTGGAGTTCACGCAATATTCGGTAACTGTTTACTCGTTAAATTGGTAAAATTTTCCATATATTTTATTGCTCCACTTTTTAAAAAAATATATTAACAAAACTAGTTTTAAGGATTCTTATTAAGTCACACTGAAACTGATCTATTTAGCACCAATGCTTGAAATACATTGATCATTTCATTCATAAATGTGCGTTAAGATTTTTTCTTTTAATTCCAAACACACTAATTGCGGGAAAATCCATCGCGTCATATTCATTACAGCAATACCATATTTACACTATGCAACTTTGTTGCATGCAATTTTCATTTTAAGTGAGAGTGTTGAAATAGAAATGTACACATTTTGTATTTCTTCTCTGTCTTTCTCACTGAAAAAAGAGAATTTCATGCAACAAAGTTGCATAGTGTAAATATGGTACAAGTGTGCATGTTATATTTCGTTTTTGTAAATGGAAACTATTTTTTCCCATTTTTTGGCAAAACAGGTCAAAACAAAGTCACCAACAGCAGCATAGAAATTATAAACTGATGGTCTTATTATTTATATATCAAGAATTTTGATTGCTAATTTGTTGTTGTTGTATTTGACAACAACAAAAGCATTGAATGCAGACCCTACCTGTTGAAAAGGTTGATTTTCATTAAAAAACGCACAGGAATTTTAACAGTGTTATTGCTTTGTGGGTATATTTTTGAGTTTCGCTATCACCAGGATGTATGATTTGTTGTTAAATTTTTATAGTAACCATTTTTTTAGAAGTTTGGTAATGTTTGTTTTGAAATGAAAACCAAATCGCAAAAGTGCGAAATGCAAACAATATTCCTTTATTTATTTTGTTGGAAGTTTGTCTTTCGCAAGAGCAATTTCATTTTGGTTTGATTTTTATTTATACTTATTTTGGTACAAATCAAGTCATTGAGTCATTTACAAGAGTCATTTATAAAGAACAAACGGGTCAAAACTTAATTATTTTATTGCCGTTTTGCGTATGTATGAATTTAACATTATTACTCTTAGAAGTACATACGTATTTCTTACTTGATTTTGTTTTGTTGTAATTTTTGTAAAAGTAATCTAAGAATGAGTTGCCAATAATTTTTTGGGGAATTTTAGGTTACAAATTTTAAGAAGTAATATAAAAACCCACACGCCGCAAAAAGAAGAAGCACTTTAGTTAATGGAAATCAAATATAAGTATAATTCTAATATTTCTGTATTGACTAAAAATATTTTATTTGAAATGCTCTTTTTTACGTATAAATTTCTAATTTATATATAAGTTACTTTAATTGAAAATAAAGGAATACCTGACTAATGTTTTCAAACATCCAAATCATGAAATGTTGTGTTATTTCAAAGCTTGTTTTTATATGTGTAAATATACATGCCTAGGACTGTATTTGTCCAATATCTGTGTTTGTATGCTTGTTTGTTTGTTTGTGGGTAAGTTCCTTATAGGACGCCAAATGCTACGACCGATCGTTGTGGCATTTCGGAACTATTTACTGATGACAGGGAAATTCAAATAGGCAATTTTTTTTTTGATTTTGTGGGGAGAGGAAAACCCCAGATCAAAGCAATTTTAATTTCCTTATATCTGTATAACTACAACAATGAGACTCTCTAAATTTACTGTGAGCTGCTCTTAGAAGAAAGTGCAATTTTCAGCCAAGTCTTGAAAGTATCGGAGGAGGGAAACGGGTACTCCCAAACGGGGAAATTATTAATTTTCCTATATTTGTACAACTATAAGAGTGAGATTCTCTAAATTCGATATCTGTTATTCTTAGAATAACGTGCAGTTTTCAGCAAAATATTGGTAGCATAGGAGGGGAAAACGGGTACCTCCCATATAAAGTAATAATTAATATTCCTATATCAGCACAACAGCAATGGTGAATCTTGCAAAATTTGATGTGAGTTACCCTTAAGCTATGTACAGACGATTGTCAGTTCTTACAATATTGTAAGTAAAATGTGCTAAAAAATTCTTACAATCGTCTGAACTGAAAATTTTTCCTGACAACGTTGGCAGAAAAAGCATTGTCAGTCGATTTTAATACTACCTGCTGACAAAAAATGGTCAGACATCTCACAATCGTGTGAACACATCGCGTTACCATTGTCAGAACATTGGCAGACAATTGTCAGACATTTATTAATTGTCAGATGTGCGAAGTTTCTGCATCTGACAATGGCGTCATTTTCAGAGACTTTTTTATATTGGCAGCACTGCACACATATCTTTTAGGGAAAAATTAAAATAAGAAAAATTATGCAGCTAAAATAGTTAACAAGGTGGATTTATACAGGTGATATCATAAGCACAGCGGTTCTACTTTTTTTCCGCAAATTAGATGCTCCGATGTCAAAATTTGTATACGTTGACATAAGAGCTGATATGTCAAATGTTATTGTAATGTTGTAGTTGTTTTAGAATCAACACCACCTGATAAAATTAATTCACCTTGATAGTTAAAATTGTTTCTTTATGTTTAATAATAATTTATATTTTTACTTTTTAAAGTTAATAGAAACACAGATGATAAATAATTGATGATTTCTGTTAAATGATATGCGTCTGGCAGCGCCAAAGAACAGATCTGACAATTTTTGCATCTGACAATCGTGTGAACTGCCAATTTCTTTAGTCCCCGTCCAGACTTGCAATTTTTGTTGCTGCAAGTTTTTTAAACTCTGTTGCAGAATTGCATTAGTGTCCACATTATGAAATTCTAGTTTTGCAATTTTCTTATGCAAAATAAAATAAAACGTCAAATACACCTACAACCAACTTCAAATTGACAGTGAGAATTTCAAAGCAAAAGAGAATTGCAGAGCTCATGAAACTGTGTACCCCTCCCCAATCTTCTCACCTCTCTCACCAATAAGCTTAAGAGTTTCTGCAACAAAAATTGCAAGTCTGGACGGGGACTTACTGACAATATTGTCAGATAAATTTGTCAGACAACTGTCTGCCAATAAATTGTAAGCTTTTCTAACAACTTTGATACAGCCGTGTGAACAATATACCTTGTGCTGACAATTTTTTATTGTCAGTACAAGATATATTGTGCTGACAATTTTTTATTGTCAGTACATCGTCAGCACATTGGTAGATCTGACAATATTGTAAGATCTTACAAGCGTCTGTACAGGGCTTTAGAACAAATAGAAATTTCTAGCAAAATCTTGAGGGTATCAGTGGGGGAGACGGGTACACCCAATTGAGGTAATTATTAATTTTCCCATATCTGTACAACTATTACAATGAGGCTCTCTAAATTTTATCTGTGTTATTCCTATAATAAAGTGCAATTTTCAGCAACATCTTGATAGTGTAGGAGGGTGTAAACGGGTACCCCATACAAAGTAATTCATAATACTCCTATGTCAACATAACTGCAATAGTGAAGCTCTTAAAACTTTATGTGCGTCAGTCGTCCTAGAACAAATTGCGCTTTCTAGCAAAATCTTAATGTCAGAAGGGGAGACGGGTACCCCCCATAAAAAGTAATTAATAATTTTCCTATATCTACAAAGCTATAAGAGTGAGGCTTTCTAAATTTGATGTGGGTTACTCTTAGAATAACGAGAAACTCCCAGCGAAATCTTGGTGTGTCGGAGGGGACAAACGGGTGCCCCCCGTAACTTTTGAAGGCCCAACGTAACCAGTATAATTTTGTTATATTTGACAAAATTTTCGTAACTTTTAGTACATGGCAAAGAACGAAGCAATATTTTTTAAAAAAGTACTTGAATCATTAAATAAGGCAAGAACTGCCCGTCCAGTTTGAATAACATAATAATCATACACTTCCATACGTCTTTAAATTAAAAAATAACATGACAAATCATGTGTATAATCATTAGGTGAAACATGCATGATTTTTACATTAGCGTGTCATTGGAGATCATGTGTTTACATGAAAATTTAGAAAACTTGCTCGTCATTAAACTGAATGAATTGAAACCCATGCAAGTTCCCTGATTCGATGACGTTTTTTCATGTAAATATAACACAAATGAAATAAAAAATATTGCCGGAGCTGGGATACGAACCATGCTTTTCTGACTGTTAAGACACACTCTCTACCACTGAGCTATTGCCTTCTTATTTTTTGTTGGAGCTAAAACTTGTTTTATGAAAATGTGTCAATGTGATGATTTAATTCCGTTTTTGCATGCCTATTTCAGTGGATATTTTATGCAATATATTACCTAGTAGAAATTTCATGCGTTTTTAATGAGCTCAAAAACTATAGCTTTATTTACGATTTACGATGTCATTCCGAATGCATTCGAAGAAACAAGTGATAAAGAAATCATGAAACACTATTTCATGTCGAACGCGTTCATTTATTTTTTGCTGGGAAGAAAACTAAAAAGCATTTTTTAAATTTATTATTTGAGATATACCATATATACACCATGCAACTTTGTTGCATGCAATTTTCATTTTAAGTGAGAGTGTTGAAATAGAAATGTACACTTTTTGTATTTCTTCTCTGTCTTTCTCACTGAAAAAAGAGAGTTGCATGCAACAAAGTTGCATAGTGTAAATATGGTAATATTCTTCCAATTTTATTTAAAATAAAGATTTATTTGTTGAGGGTTAAGCAATGTCTATATAGATTCAAATCGAATATAAATTGTTTGTTGCCTACTACGATTGTTTTATTCTCTTGTGATTTTCAAAAAAATTATTTGTAAATTATCAAATGGTTTTTGAAAGCCTGTGGATAAGATAAGAGGTTTGAAGCTTTTCAAAAGTATGGTTAAAGTCTACTAATGATTTTGTAAAGCAGAAATGATATGCTTAACCCTCAACAAATAAATCACTATTTGAACACTAAGAAGTTTTTCTATTTTTTTTAAGCTATGTTTTTGTCCAATAAATGAATTTGTTGTCTTGTTATTCTGGTATGTAATGGAAAGCGATCGATTTTAAATCGCGCGGTTTGAAAAACAAATTCTACTGATGGATAATTTATTGATGCTTATTTATTCTTTTCGCGGCTTAGAATACTTTATTCGCTTAGATTCGTTTCCACTGTATCGTGCAATTTACAGAACATCTATTTGGTGAAATCGCGCGACTAGAAATCGATCGATTACCATCACATACTATATTATCACTGATATATGGAATAAAAATATTTAATTTATATAAATCACATAAATTTACTATTTATTCAATGAATATTTCAATGTGTAACTTATGACAAATATCGCAACTTTTTTGAAAGAAAGGCGTAACTTAATTTATTCTGCCGTGGCAGCACTGGTGATAACGTAAGCAACAATGAGAAATGCTGCCAAAACATTATACAATTTCCTGATTCCGCAATAGAAATCAAGAACCTTTATATTTTTGCCAATATATTTTGCAACTTTCTGATATGATATTATTGTACAATAAGAAAAATTGCACAATTCTATTGCAAGTAGGTTCGGGGCTTAAGCTTTCTCCTCCTGTAAGTGCAGTAAATTTGTGCCACCCGGGGTGTAAGCTATTGCAACAGTAATAAAAATGCTGCCTTTGTTGCAGTAATTTGCGACAGCACTGTCAAGTGTTTGTGTAAAGAAACTTTTGATGGAAAAAGGTATAGCCAAGTGTTTGTTTTCCAGCGCAGAACTTTGATTATTGCACAATTACTGAATTTACGAACGTACCCCTACTCTTGCATAAGTCATCACGGATATATTTTTAAAATAAACGCTTCCTAAAAACAATATAAAGTATCTGGCAGCACCACTCCATTAATACCCACAGTTGCTGAAAACGTTATCATTCAATTAAGCCAACTCTAATTTCTGCACAAAGCATTATTTTTCTCTTCAGTTTGGTTTTTTAAAACGCCGAGTATGGACTATTATAGCGGATAATTAAAGGCAACTGTTCTGTATACTATAAATATACATTAAATATACTCATGTATACAAGAAAATCTATATGTAAATTTTTTTGTGGAACAATTTAAACAATTAAATATAGTTTGCAAAGTACGAAATAGTTTATTTCATATACATAAATGTAATTAACAAGTGTTGTTTTTAAAGTTTGTTAATTACAAAATCCAATTGGATTTTAACGAAGCCGTAAAAAAGTGAAAAAATAATCAGGCTTTTGTGTGTGTGCGTATTAGCAAAATAAAACCGATTTTTGATAAACAAAAACAAATTAAAAAAGCCGGTAATTGATTAAAAATCATATATTAATTAAAAGAAAATTTTGTACCGATAGAGAAAATTATTAGACAAAAAATATACATATAAGCGGCGACGCTGCGCCACTCCTTTTGCAACGTTATTTCTTTTCCTTATTTCTTTATTTGTGCTGTTTTTGTAATTTCTGTGTTTTCCCGTTTGTCTGCAAATTCGGCTGTTTTACTTTGATTATATTTTATCTCTAGTTTTTTCCTTGTTTGATATTCATCCTTTTTTGTTGATATTTAATTTTGTTTTTATCCTTGTCAAAAATAGTGGTGGCTTTTGGAATTTTCTGCAAAATATAAAACAAAATAAAATAAATTGAAAAAAAAGAATTGTTCCTACAAACATATGTATGTATTATTAAAATACTGAAAGAGAACTATTTATTTACAACGATTCCATGAACGTTGCAGAAAATACTACTTGAAATAAACGAAAATTGGGTTGCTAAGAACAAGAATGGTAAATATGTTTTCAAATGCATTTATTTAATTATTGTCAATGCTAATTTAGTAAATTATAAGCATAATATAAAATTCTGTTTACTTCTCAAGGTAGATTAATATGCATTTGTACTTCGAAAGTGTTCCCTGGTTCTTTCCTACAGTAAAGGTAAAAAAATTCACATGTAAATACATTCATATACAGTGTCAAATAAAACTGACTGCCTGTTTCGTACAATAACATTAAAAAACCAAAATGTTAGAATTTTAACAAGTCTAGAATACCATTGATGTTGAAAATTAAAATAAAAAAAATCATGAGGCAAGGGCCCATTCACATATTATTTATTTATTTATTTATTTCTGTCTTTGGATAAAAATTCCTTACAGACTAAGATAACAAAAATACCTATAGTTATATTGTATAAATATCTAATTTAACAATGAAGTATGTGTAAAACGTAAATATATACAAAATTATCTTTACAGTTTATAAATCACAGCTATTTTACTATATTAATGTGCTGTTTCCACAATGCAAACAAGCGACCTGAGTAAAACCTTGTATGGAAACTGCTCTAAAAACCAAGTGCTTTTCAAACAAATTTCCGACAAGCAATACTTGTTTGCACTGTGGAAACAACACATATTATTACACTAAAAAGTAAGAGTTTAAACTCAGATTTCTCAGTGCCGAATTCGATAAAAGAATGAGAAACTTTTTGCAAATAGAAATTAATATCGTTGAGGTGAACAAAGGCACGTGTTAAAGTACCATTACGTGCATAATTAGTCCTATGAAAGGGTACATCAAATAGCTTAGACAACCTTAGATTCCTAGGAGGTATATAAAACGGTACCATATTAAGCAAATCTGGGCAATCAATAAAACCATTAATAATATCATATACAAATAGTGCCGATTGAACTATTCTACGCGATTCTAGAGTACGTAAGCCTATGAACAGCCATTTGGACTCATACGGAACGAAAAATAAGTAAGGTAGCGCTCGTGAAGCAAATTTAATAAAAATGCGTTGACCTCTTTCAACACGAGAAATCAGATTAGAGACGTGAGGACTCCAAATAACGGAAGCATATTCTAGCTTAGATCTTACAAACGAAGTATAGATATGCTTGAGTGTGTACGGGTCAACAAATTCAGAGCAATTTCTTTTCAAAAAACCAAGCATTTTCTAAGCCTTGGGTAGTATCAATTCAACATGAGATGCAAAAGACAAAAAGCTATCAAATGTAACCCCTAAGTCCAACTTTGAATTTGACGTTTTCAAATTTATACCATTAATGTTAAAGACAACCACAGTGGGTGTCAGAGACCTGTGAAAGGAGACATGTACACATTTACTAATGTTTAGAGTTAGACTATTAAGCCGACAACAATCACTTAGATTATTAATCTCAGTTTGCAAAATATGCGCGTCATTAGTTGATTCCAATTTCATAAACAATTTCAAATCATCGGCATATAGTAGATACCTTGATTTCAAGAAACAGCTACCAATGTCATTAATGAACAAGTTAAATAACAATGGACGAAGTATACTTCCCTGGGGTACACCCGACGTTTGCAAATAAGGTTTAGATCTATAACCTTCAATACTCACAGAGCAAATCCTATTGGTTAAATAAGACTTAATCCATGCCAGGAAATTGGAATGGAAACCCATTACACTTAACTTGGATATAAGCATGGAGTGTGATAACTTATCAAAAGCTTTTGAAAAATCAGTATAAATTACTTCCACTTGAGAACCATGTTCCAACGCATCTAAGCAATATTCGCTGAAGAGGATCAAATTTGTTATGGTAGACCAACCAGAATAAAAGCCATGTTGATAGGGAGATATCCATGGCTTGGCTAGGAAAAAAATTTTTTTTGTGAACGATGTGTTCAAAAATCTTTGAAACACATGATAACTTAGAGATGGGCCAATAACAACTTACATCGTCTCTCTTACCTTCTTTAAAGATAAGAGAAACTGTTGCGCCCTTCCACCTATTAATAAATTCGCACTCCTGAAGCGACAAATTGAAAATAAAGGTAAGAGCAGGGCCGATGAATGTTGAAGTTTTCTTTAATAAATGAGTGCTATTTTCGGTGATTGTGAACCCCCCACCCCTTCGTAACGCTTTTTACAAAATTTTCAGTATAAATTATCTAGTCCGTAAGAAATCTTTAAACCCCCCCCCCCGCATGGAGCGTTACGTAATATGTGAATAGCCCTTAATAGCACTTTTTAGACAAACAATTTTCATGAAAACTATTTTCGGCGCTCTCTATTTGGTTCCGGAGTTACGGGGCTCGAAACTTTTTTTGAACTGGGCATAACTCTTTCAATTTAATTTATAATCATATTTAAATTGCACATCTATATATCGCGACCTTAGTATTGCTTTGGCCCACCGACCATTTTTAAAAATTGAGTTAAGTATGGGGTATATATATTTTGAATGCCCTCTTTCAGAATCCAAAAACTGTTTCGCGAAATTGTTCCTGGTTTCTGAGATATCAAGCATTCATTGTGCTCGATATCATCATTTTTGATAAATTTTTTGTAAAAATTTTTTTTTAAATAAAAAAATAAAAATCAGAAATCAAGTAAAATACCAAGTTTCATCAATATTTACTTTTTATTCCATGTAAATATCTTTTCTAATAACATTTATACGCTTATTTTCAATAAAAAGTAGAAAATTTCACCTCAATAACAAGTTACTCAATACACAGCAGTTAGTATACACATGGAGCAACAAAAGCTACTTTTTACAAATAAAATAAAAAAGTGGTTACTGGAGCACATAACAAGATATTTTACTTTCAGCAAAAAGATATTAATTTCTAATCGGATTGAAGAAAGTTCACATAAATGTACATTTTTCTTCCAAACATATGCCGGAAGCAGTGGAGAGAAAAATTCTATCGGATATATTATGAGAAAACTGTATGTAAATCTTCTTTGTTGTTTTTCTCCATTCCGACTTTTTGGCATATGGCCCAAAACAATACTAAGGTCGCGATATATACATATATGTAATAGCAACAAGAAATGCTAAATAAATCCAATCAATCAATCAAAAACGATTATTCACGGATATTCACGATATAGTGCTTTCATTTTAAAACAATAATCACCAAACATTGCCCCAAGGGAAAAACACATACACCAGTAATAACACGTATACAATACGTGTGTGTACTCAAGAAAACAAAACGCACAAAAATTTCATTTAGTAGCAACAACAATGAACTTTTGTTGCTTTGGTTTATGAGACATCTAAAAACACCAATGCATTCTTATTTTAAGTATCTCTCTTTCTGGTGGACTCTGTTTAAAGTGCTCTGAAATACCTTTCTACTGGCGTATACATTTTTGATATCCTTTAACCCATTCTAAACCAAATACTATTATAAAAACACCGTTATCTCAAAAATTACCGACATAGCGGTACTTAAGCATGTATATAATTCTGTAGGGAACCTTCCAAGCCTTTATTTGATGTATTATTTTAATCTTTCAATGTTTGATGCAAATGATCTGGCCAAAGTGCAAGTGCAAATTATTATAGCTTTTTTGTCAAATCCAACAACAAAATACCCAACAAAAGCTTCGATATTTTGCATTTGCACTTTCGGAAGACTATTTGCATCAACCACTGAACTCCGCTATAGTTTTTAAGTAGTCTGCACAGCCGGGTGCAAAGCCATAACAAACTAAGTTTAGGTACCGCACTCCAAAAAATAAAATAAAAATAGCCTATCCAATAGAAAATTGAAAAAAAAAGAAAAAATATGTATGTAGCATTTATGTATTTCGAATAGTGGTTTCCTGAATATAGATTTTCTGACTAGCCGGCCTTCGGCCGGGCTTAAGAATTGTCTCCTCTATGTATGTCTATGTATGTGGTTTCGCTGAGTAAGGGTGTTGTGACTAGCCTGCCTTCGGCCGGGCTTAAGTATTTTCTCCTCTATGTATGTCGAATGGTGGCTTCGCTGGGTAAGGGTTTTCTGAATAGCTGGGCTTATGTATTTCCTCCTCTATGTATAACTTCCGTATTTCATTAGTGACGGCTTTCAAGTATACACCAAATGCAGGCTTGGAAGGTTCTCTATAAATTTATATATATGGTTAAGTACTGTTATATGTATCACTATTATATGGAAAGGTATTTTAGAGTACTTTCATGTGATATACATATCGTTTATAGTCGTGCAAAATTGTCGCAGTTATGGCCAGTTCAAAATCAAAGTTTTGAACCCCGTAACTCCGGAACCAAAAGAGTGCCGAAAAAGAAATTCACAAAAATTGTTTGTTTAGTAGCCCGTACACACTTAAACTTATCTACACATCCTCTCTAAGATCACAGTTTAACCAGACACATCAACGTTGATAGTTGAAAATTGCCCAAATCAGTTTTTTATGCCGGCTAGTTGAGAAAGAGACAACAATTACGTGTTTGTGTTTCATTTTATCCCAGTAAAAGTGTTGCACATTTTACAAATGTATGCGTAAAACAAAACAACTCAGCGGGAAATAGAAGGAGTACGGATGCCTTCTACAAGGCCTTTGTAGTCCTTCTTTTGGATAAACAAGGCCTGCCAGCTCCATTCTATACTCCATATCTTTTTTACACACGTTGTCATTGCGGGGAAGGTCTTTCGTTTGCCAGTTCTAGAAGGCCTGACAAAAGACATTCTAAAAAGGTAATTTGGAAGGGTTTCTAGGAAGGTCTGTTAAAAAGCAAATTTTTTAATCTCGGTATTTTTTTATTTTTATTGCCGATTCTTTAATTTTAATTAATCTTATTTTTTATACGAATGTATTTATTAAGAAGGTTTTGGATGTGAATAGCTTCGCCAGTGTAAGTATAAGTTAATCTACTCCATTATAAACGGCGTAATACTAGCATATATGTTGTCTCTTGAATGTAAATTTCAGCTTTATATACAAATTACTTGCGAAAAAAGAATATGAGAATGTTGTTTATAAAAAACATTTTAATGAATAAAACCAGCGTTGTAAACTCGATGCTTTTTGCACTGTTTTTAGTGCTTTTTCAACTTTTCAATGCGAAAATATTTTGATATACTGCTCGGTGCTTTTTTAATCCATTTTTAGTGCTTTTATGTGACAGTGGCACTAAACCCAAAATTCCGAAATGAATTTGTTTATCTAAAAAATATTTTTTAAGGGCAAAACTTTTTGTTAATGTAACTATTTCCTGAACAAATTTTTTTTGCAATCTTTCTCTTTATCTTATCTAATAACGCGCTTTAAAGCTATTTAATTTTATATATGACGAATTTTCTTAAAAATAGCCAAGATACCCAATAGAGCGGGTCAATTTGTATGGAGGGAAAAACCGAAAAAATTGTATAGCAAAAACGCAATCTACGGACGATTCATGGGTCGGAAATGAGTTCCTAGCCCGCGCAAATCAATATTTAGCTTTGTATATAGTTGAAAACAAATAAATACAAACAAATCGGTTTATTTTCCCCTTGCGAGTTTTATAAAGTTTTGTACGGATGATGCCTCTGGTGTAACTAGTATTAGCGCGAAATCTTGGCTCAATATACTTTCTGGTTCGCGAAATATAGCGGCTTGAAAATTTAAAAATTCAACAAAAATGTTTAAGCCGACATTTCAAAATTATTTCTACTACTTACCCCAAATATTTTACTGAGGTTTTATATTAAAGGGCACAAAATGTACTTTAGAATGACATTGCTTGTTACGATTTTATTTTTCAATCTTCAACCTTCTGTCTACATAATTTGAGGTCTGAAGACTGCAAAATAATAGTCTAACATATGAAAAGTCCACTTTGTTTCCTTCAATATGACCCTCAATGGAATATCTAGGGTAAGTAAGTTTTTGGATTAGTACATTTGGATTTTGGATTAGTACATTTTGGATTAGTACTAATACTGCCCTACGGTAAATGGAACTGACACAAAACAAGTCACGTGACCGGTCCCCAGGTGGTAGGGACCAGTCCGAGTTCTAACACTTCCTATGAAGCGGACCAGCCACTTTTACATGGGGATGGCCTAGGATGGGGTTAATTGACACTTTGTATGCACCTTGTAACTTGTCTCTGAACTATCCTGTAGAGTCCCAATCGGTGTAGAATAATATAGATTATATATATATATATATATATATATATATATATATATATATATATATATATATATATATATATATATATATATATATATATATATATATATATATATATATATATATATATATATATATATATATATATATATATATATATATATATATATATATATATATATATATATATATATATATATATATATATATATATATATATATATATATATATATATATATATATATATATATATATATATATATATATATATATATATATATATATATATATATATATATATATATATATATATATATATATATATATATATATATATATATATATATATATATATATATATATATATATATATATATATATATATATATATATATATATATATATATATATATATATATATATATATATATATATATATATATATATATATATATATATATATATATATATATATATATATATATATATATATATATATATATATATATATATATATATATATATATATATATATATATATATATATATATATATATATATATATATATATATATATATATATATATATATATATATATATATATATATATATATATATATATATATATATATATATATATATATATATATATATATATATATATATATATATATATATATATATATATATATATATATATATATATATATATATATATATATATATATATATATATATATATATATATATATATATATATATATATATATATATATATATATATATATATATATATATATATATATATATATATATATATATATATATATATATATATATATATATATATATATATATATATATATATATATATATATATATATATATATATATATATATATATATATATATATATATATATATATATATATATATATATATATATATATATATATATATATATATATATATATATATATATATTATTCCAAAATTCAGCTGTAGTTATCGATTAATTAATTTTTTTATTGTTACAAATCCAAGTAGAAATTGTATTTTATTTTTAAGCGGTGTCTTTGATAGGATTCGAACCGGCAACCTCCCGCATGACAGGCTAGTACACTACCCACTCGACCACAGGGGAACTTATATTTCAATGTTATAAATACCAGTTAAGCTCTCATTAATATCATATAGATACTATGTGATAGGCGTTGATCCAGGTGCATCGAATCTGTTCAGTGCCGTTTACTACAATACTAGCCGGAGTCCCAAATAAATTGACTGAAAATGGTTAATATGTCACCATTTACACAATATGTATTTTTCACCATTCACTACTTCGACATACTTTAACATACTTCGACTTACTTTAAGCATTGGTGACGCTATTTCAAAATTTTTGCTGTCGTCAATTGACTTTATTTCCCACCATGGTAACCGGACTCAAGAATAGAAAAACTTATAAGCATATAAATATGTATGTTTTCATCCGTTTTCATTTTTGAAAGTATGGACATTATGGTACATTTAAAAGTGCCCATACTGCCCATAATAATAATAATAATAATGTCATAAAGTCCATGTACATTATTACACTTTCAAAAGTGTCATAATATCCATGAACGTTATGCCACTTTTTGGAGTGAGATAATGTCACTGGACATTATGACATGCCACCGCCATAAGTGCATATATAAAAACAAAAATCAAAAGAACGCACTGTGACGAATTAAAAAATTTTTGAATTAAAAAACACATACGCGTTTACCGTCAGAGTTATTTCCATCATACAATAATATAAAGGTAGAACCAAGGCGAATTCATACTATGTGGCTGCAAGAGCCCAGCTGTTTACGTAAATGTTTACACATTTGGCCTGTCAGCAGTGTTAATGTATCAGCTTTTTTGACAGCCCAAATATTCTCCACGGCGAATTCTCTTGCGACTACCTGGTGTTGATCTACCTTGGGTAGAACCAAGGCGAATTAATTTTACAATGTGGTGTTATAAAAACAGCTGACTACCTTTTTTTCGAAGCTCGGCGTGTCAAAATTTATTTATAAACAACAATAATCAGTGTGACCGTTCGTCGAATAAAATGGGCACTTGCAACTGCCTTGCCACTTTTTTAAAATTATGTAACGTTTTATTTTCTTAAATAAAAGTAATATGTTTTACTTCTTATTAAAATTTCGCAATGTAGAATTCCTTTAAAGCAAAAATTTAACTTTGTAAGGGATGATACAATAATTTCTAAAAACTTCACTTCCTCGAAGTATTGCAGCTTTTCCTTGAAAAGTGCAAACAACGCAACATTTTTTTTGCAAAAAAGAAAACGTTATAAATCTACCATCTTTTGATAAATTATGCTCCATTTATTTTCTATGAAGTGGTATTTTATGTTATTATGAGACCTTTCTATAGTGTGATAATATTAAAAACGTATAGCCGTATATCTACAGCTTTCTTTTGTAATTTTACGTAAGACATATTTTAATACAAACTAGCCTTGCAAAATCCGGTTTTGTAGGATGTTTTATAACATATTGTAAATAAATTCAAAATTAACCTCTAGGCACATTTTAAGTTTTGTATGATTTCTGGTGTTTAAATTGAGTTTCGAACTTTGGTGTCCTTGAAGTCTTACATGTAGAAGAATTTTCTGATAAATATATTTTAAAGACATTTCAGCCCGCTGCACAGAGGGAAAAAACCAATATAGCGGCGCAAAAATAAGACAAAAATGTTGAATTTAAAAAAGTTTAAGCGCAGCATCAAAGCGTTCTTTATCGCTAAGCCACCTGGTTCAGAAAATATGGCATTTTAAACATTGAGAAAAATTGGGTTATTGATTTTAACACCTTATTTGTTGGCATATTGAATCGGTCGATTATGATAAACGTTTTCGGACAAAGTAACTTTTTTGATAAAGTATTATACCAGCTACTTTAAACGGCTTTACTTAAATACAGAAAAATCTTGCTTTGAAAACTTTTCTAAATTTCTATAGAAATACAAAAAAGTATATCCTAGTATACCTGGAATCTTAATTAGGGACGTAACGATACGCTGTTTTGTCGATCCGATACCGATCTTAAAAATAAATATCGCCGATACCGATTCCGATACCGATACGAATATTGAAATTAAGTTCAAGTTTAGATTAACAAAACTCAAGAATGGCAATTTTTTTATTATACAAAATTACAGTGTAAGGGACTGTTAATATTTAAAATTGATATTAACTCAGTATAAAAAATTGGAAGTAATTTTTAGGGAACTACATTTTCATTGCTTCCAAAGAATCCATATTAAAAATATGCAGATAATTAGTAAAAAAGCAAGTAAACATTTTGTAATTCCTTTATAATTTTAAAAAATACTCGCCATGCTTTTTAAAATATCGATTTTCTAAAGAACATTTATCAACTAATATTCTTCTAAATAACTTAATAGCTTATTTATTAAAAGTCTTCTAAAAGTTTATATTTATTCACTTAAATTTACATGAAAACACATTTTTG
Organism: Panzeria rudis; assembly: GCA_956483635.1. NCBI lineage: Eukaryota > Metazoa > Arthropoda > Insecta > Diptera > Tachinidae > Panzeria > Panzeria rudis. The sequence goes on from OY101448.1 coordinate 129,004,097, forward strand.
TGCTCAAATTAGCATAAAAAAACAAGTTGCGAAAATGGGAAATTTTGCATTCTTTTTCCTTGAGGAAAAATCATTATTGAACACCGAAAAAGAAATTTGTCCTAACATCGCTTCCATTTCGGTGATTGGTAATCGAAAAGAGAACTTCTTGCAATGACAAGGAAGGATATGTAAAGCTAATTAGAAATGATCCAAATTTGCAATAGTTCCGGATCGCGAATTCTACATTTTCATGACTTCTTTGGAGTGTATTTTTGCTGGGAATAATATTTAAAAAACAACGAATTGAATTTAACTTCATGGCAAAATTAACAAAAATAAATTAATATTTTTACAAAATAACAGCGTAAAATATTATTAATTTTTAAAATTTTTATTAATAAGATTTAAAAAATAAGGAAATGAATTTATTACATGGTAAAAATAACAAAAAATAAATAATTTGTAAAAATAACTATGAAAAAATTTTTTAAAGTATCGTCGTATCGACAGTAAAATATCGCCGATACCGATGTATCGGAAAATCTGAAGTATCACCGATATCGGTATCGGTTACATCCCTAATCTTAATATAGATATTATGGAGTAATATTGTTCCAAAAATTAGCTGCGGAGACTTGCGTATGCGACTTTACATCGGTTTTTTAACTATGTATACACCTTTTTAAAGATTCTTTACTTGTGTGTATTTCTAAATGATTTTGTTGTAATTTGCTTCCGAAACCACTTGTTATTACCTGAATTTTTTTTGGAATTTTTAAAATTGGTCGTATATAACAACATACATATACTGTGTTAAAAATAGCTGCCTAATTTTTTACAACGCTTATAGCCTACAGCCTTTCCCATAATTCATGCACACGTTTTTTGTGGATTAGACTATTAGTTTGGAAAATATATGTAAGCTTTCCGATAATTAAATAGTTTTATCGGTAAAATTGGTCTTATATAACAAAATATAGAAGACAACTAAAATTAGTTGTGAATCGTAATACAAAAAAAGGGTCGTAACATCGACAACTCAACTTAGTTGAGTGGTGAATCATAATAGGGGCCTTAATTTTATGGGCATGTGGTCAGACCAGGCATGATTTTCAACACTAAGCCTGAAAACACACCAAATACCACAAAACGTTTTTCTTATACGTCAAACACACGGGTATGATTATAACGCACATAAAAAAATAATAATAATAATTTGGTGTGTGTCGTCTCATAAGAACTAATGTTCTATTGTCGTACAAGTCACAAAAAACAGTTTGTCTTATTCGGTGTGGGTTCAACCTAAAGCTTTCAATGCGATGTAAAATTTCTTTTGAAGCTGCGAACATATCAATGACAGATTCACCTGCTGAGCTCCCAAATGTCAAATTGCCGTTTTCATCACCAAGTTTTCTTCCATATAAGATAAGTAAATTACTATCCGTGTAAAAATCAACCAGTTGCCTTCCATAGGAATGTATTTTGTTTTCTAGTTGTATCTCTCGATCTTCTTTTATCAAGCCCAGTAGTGAAAAGACCCAATTCTAATAGTGAATAGTCTGAACCTAGTTCACATAATTTTACTCGTTTTAAAGTCGAGTAATTAAATCTGTACATTAGACATACAACCAAAATTTTTAGATAGGACCACGAGGTGTCCAGTGATGTGTATATGAAGAAAAAAGTTTACTTTTTTTATTTTTTGGACGAGCACTCAGGGGATGACCCCAACTCATGCAATGCATTGTGCGGGAACTAGGAAAATTGGTTATGGGAAGGAGGTTAGAGGGAGTAGTGTTTGTGAACATTCGATTTGAACTTTCCCATATTGAAAGTGGCAGGAAAGACCTCTGCAGGGAGTTTATTCCACATACGAACTGTTCGGCTAAAGAACGAATTCTCTCTGTAATGCGTAGTTCGATTAACTAGCGTATCCACCACAAATGGATGTGCTCTTACGGAAGAACGTGTTGTTCGCAAAAAGGAGTGTGTTTCGGGAACAAGTTCCCTGATGTCATCAGAACAAAATCCATTGTAGTAGCGATAAAACAGTGAAACACAACCCACACTGCGTCGATGCTCCAGCGAGTCAATAGAGTTGTCTGCCCTACTGTCCCCTATGAGCTTCTTCGCCCTCTCCTGTACGTGGTCGAGTAACCTCAAAATAGACTTTGAAGCGTCGGCCCATACATGAGAGTTGTATTCCATTTTCGGACGGATATAGGTGGTGTAAATGCTAAGGAGATCAGATGGAGTGAAGTATCTCTTACACCGTCTTAAGAAATCGAAGCACTTGAATGCTTCTTTTAAGACCTGAAAAATGTGGTCAGTCCATCGAACGTCGCACTGGATTTTCATGCCAAGAACATTAAGAACTTCTGATTCCCCAACATTAACACCATCCATAAGTACAGATGGAGCAGCAAGTTCGGTCGTACGCCTGTGCGTAAGCATACAGCATTGGATCTTGCGAGCATTAAAATCGACCCTATTTGCACGACCCAATTCAGAGATTATTATAAGATCGTCATTAAGTGTATCATTCATGCTTTGCCGCATGGCCCCAATCTCCGACAGGCTTGGCCTATTCGTGAATGAATATGAATGGCAGATGCTGCTGTCATCTGCAAAAGAGTAAATATGATTGGAAGTTTGACAGAGAAGGCCGTTAAGAAAAATAAGAAATAGGGTAGCTGAAAGAACGGAGCCTTGCGGTACCCCTGAATTAATCTTGAACTCGTTTGATGAGACCATCTGTAACAACTCTTATAGTGCGATCGCTGAGAAAGCTCGATATAAATCGGGAGAAGACATCACCAACACCAAAAGCAACAAGTTTTGACAAGAGTGCCTTATGCCACACTCTATCAAACGCACCATCTTTCCGAGAGGAATGCCAGTAAGTCGCCCGTAGAGCGTCCCCTACGAAAGCCATACTGACGGTTGTTGAGTAAGCTGTTGGACTCCAAATACTTCACAAGATGGAAGTTCACCATACTTTCCACCACTTTCGATAGGGCAGAATAAATTTCTATTGGACGGTAATTATCAGGGTTAGGAGCTTCTCCCTTTTTGGGGATTGTCGTTACATTAGCAACCTTCCAACACCATGGAAATTCTCACGCATGGTACAAAGTGCTGAAGAGGGTTGCCAATGGGCGCGCTAGCGTCGAAGAGCACTACTTGAAGACCAGTGCTGGAATGCCATCCGGCCCAGGAGACTTGTTTACGCTGAGATTCGTTAAAACCTTTTTAACCGCCCGCGCTCGAAAGAATATCTTTGGCATAGTTACAGATACTCTTTGGAGTATGGGGAGTGGCTGATTGCTTTCCAGCAAGTGAGCATTACTTGCAAATAATTCAGCCAAAAGGTTAGCTTTATCAACCGGGTCAGTGAATACTTGGCCATCCTTTAAAAGAGTCGGAATTGAAGAACTAGCATTATCCTTTACTCTTTTAACGAATGACCAAAAGATCTTACTACCCCGAGGGGTAGCAAGCACTTTAGCAAGAAGACGCTGCTCGTACAAAGCTTTTTCGCGCCTTAGTACTCTGGTGTACGAAGATCTTGCCCTTTTGCGCAGCGAATCAGTATCTGCGTTTTTGTCACTACGCCTGATACTGAATGTTTCCTCTCTGGATCTGACTGCATTTTTGCACGTCTGATTAAACCAAGACTTCGCTCTGGGTTTAATCTGGATTTGCTTGGATGGAATGAAAGTTTTCATTCCTAGCAAAATGGTGTTTTCAATTCTTTTCGCCATGGCATTGACATTCCCCCTATTATGAAAGGCGACGTCGCAGTCAAATGAACACGACAGTAAACAATTGTCACTTGTGTACTCATTGTCGACAACAATTGACTGCTGTTGACAGTCTCTTATTATTTTCTGAAGCTTATAAGGTTAGTCCAGCATGTTAATATTAATCAACTGTTGTTGACAAAGAGTAGACAAGTGACAATTTTTTGATGTCGTGTTGCTGTGACGTCGTCGTCGCCTTTCACAATAGGGCGGATTATTGTCTAAGAAACACAGTTTCCAGTTAAAATGTCGGAAAAAGTCGTTGAGCTCAGCCCGGCGAGCCTCTTCGTAGATATATTTTAAGCGTCTCGTAGCTGTTTGTGAGACGTTACGAAGACTTGAGAACGAAAAGGAGGCGGAAATGGTGCAATGATCCGAGTTGCCGAGAGGCGAATTAACACTCACTTCATACTTTTCAGAGTGTGAAGTTAGAAAAAGGTCAAGGGTATTGTGTTGGTGCGTTACAACACACGAGATATGTGTTGGCTCATTCACTAGTTGCGCTAAGTGGTTGTGCGCAGCGAATAGCTCAGCATATTGGCCTTCTGAAGTCGTATGGCTCTAATGGCGAAGCAAGGATGAATTGTTTTTTTTTTGTCCGGTTATATATATTTATTGTATCTTCAATAAAAAAGGATGAATTGTGAGTATTAAAATCACAAGCAACAACAGTTTCACTAGTCGGACAACTATCCAGTATCTTCGATATGGAGTCGGAAAGCGCATCGAAACCAGAAATGGTAATATCCCTTTCCGCGTTTGGACTTCTATAAAGAAACCCGAATTGTAAATAGTGTGCCCTGATTTTGAACTTAACCCAGAGACAGCTAAATTCACCTTCAGACATGCCTAACGGTTGCTGGCTCTGGTACACAACTTCATTACGTATGTAAATTACAACGCCCCGATGGAAATGAAAAAGCGATAGTAGTTGATACCCAGGTAAGTGAAAATCCTGTGGATCAGCATTCTCAGACACCTGAGTCTCACATAAGGCAAAAACATATACGGAGAAAAAACAACAACTAGCACAATGGCACTAATATAGTTAAACGAATAGGGTGTAGGAAGATGTCACAATAACATTAACAAAGAGCCATAAAAGCACTGATCTGGCCATTGTGCACCGTTTCGACCAATAAAAATATAGCCTAACTAGTAGGGTGATCGACTCGGCTTTTCAACCGGGTTTTCCGCAATACGGTTGTCGGTTTTTTCAAAATGTCGATTTTTCGAATGTCGAATAGTCCGGTTTTTTTTAAATTAAAAAACCGTGCCAGTCGAATACTTTTCGAATCGTATATTTTATTATTTTTTACTATATTAAAACTTAGACAAGCTTTTACTGTTAATTTTCCTAATTATTTTTGTTCAAGAGCATTTACTGAAACGCAATTAAGGTGAAATAATTTAATAAGGTGGTAGCAGAGCGAAATAAATTGGCCTTGTAATGTATAATGTATGTCAAACTTCATATTTTATATGGACTTCGACATCCATCATAGACAAAAAATGCTTGTTGTGTGAATGTCAAGAAATAAACAAGAAAAAGAAGAAATGTAAATTTGTGCACTAGGGCTGTTGCCTCTATATGTCGGCCTCGGACTAGGATTTTCATTGTAAATCCTCCTGGAAAGGTATTTTTAGTAAAAAAAACTAAGCTGGTCACGTAATGGGAAGGCGTGCTGCATATAAGCCGCTCTATAATGCGCACTTAAGAAATTATGCGAAATTATAGCGATAGAAATTATACTGTTGTACTAAACAAAAAGCTAGAAAAAAGAAGTCAGATCCGCACAAAAACATTAATGTGAAAATAAGGCCAAGTTCCTATCCAAAAATTTCAGCCGTTAAAGGTACTGAGTTCAAAATGAGGACCAAGTTCTTGATAGGTACAATACCATCTCATTTTTAGGAAATCTGCTATTTGGCAATATTTTTTTCACATTTCTAATATCGAGAAGAATTATGGGGAAAATGTTGCCTAGTTAGCTTAGAAATTAAATGGTATCATACATATCAAGGACTTGATCCTTATTTTGATCTCAGTACTTTTAACGGCCGAAATTTTTGGATAGGAACTTGGCTTTATTTTCAAAGCTATGCTTTTATGCGAATAGTAAATATTTACAACTGTTAACTCTTTTTTTAAGCCTATTAAAATTAAAACTTTTGTATTATAATTTTCTCACAAAAAAAGGTGTTTTCTGAATTTCAAAACCCGTAAATAGTTGAACTATTCGAAAACCGGTTTGTGGAAAATGTCGATTAATCCATCACCCTAGTATGTATGTACATATCTATGTATGTGAAGATAAATATGACTAGTTAAATATGTTTGTTTTATTATCGCATGCGATATTTTTATTTTTTATGTGTATTGTACTGTATTTAGGACTTTTTCTACAAAAACTCTAACTGTTCCCAAACTTTTCTTCCTCGGCGAATCGGACCTAGTGTACATTAAAGATAATGGTTGAGGCTACTGAACTGCGTTTTTAGTTTTCCTGAATTGTATTTGTGAAATTTTTTATAAGATTTTGAATATATGACTAAGGTTAAATATGGTCAAATATGACTTCTTCAAGTAATATGCCCACTGTGCCCAAACCCTTCTTCCTCGGCGAATCAGACCTAGTGAACATTAAAGATAATAGTTGGGGCTACTACACTGCGTTTTTAGTTTTCCCGAATTGTATTTGTGAAATTTTGTATAAGAAATTTTAATATATGACTAAGGTTAAATATTCTCAAATATGGCCTTTTTAACTAATATGCTCACTGTGCCCAAACCCTTCTTCCTCGGCGAATCGGACCCAGTGGACATTAAAAACAATGGTTGAGGCTACTGAACTGCGTTTTTAGTTTTCCTAAATTGTATTTGTGAAATTTTTTTATAAGATTTTGAATATATGACTTAGTTAAATATTCTCAAATATGACTATGTCAAGTAATATGCCCACTGTGCCCAAACCCTTCTTCCTCGGCGAATCAGACGCAGTGGACATTAAACACAATAGTTGGGGCTACTAAACTGCGTTTTTTAGTTTTCCTGAATTGTATTTGTGAAATTTTTTATAAGATTTTGAATATATGACTAAGGTTAAATATTCTCAAATATGACTTTGTCAAGTAATATGCCCACTATGCCCAAACCCTTCTTCCTCGGCGAATCGGACACAGTGGACATTAAAGATAATGGTTGAGGCTACTGAACAGCCCCAACTATTAAACAATTTTTTCAGGAGATAAAAAACTTAATAAGAAGCAAACTTATATGATTATAAAAATGATTTTTTCTGGGTAGTATTATTAATGAAGTCTAAATTAATGATATTATGCTGAAAAAACAGTTTTTGAAATCACAATATTTTGCTTGTTATTATGTTTTTTATCTCTCCTGGAAAATTTTTAAGAATGATAATAGCCCCTTTTGCATTTTAAATAACGATATGTAAGTATGTATATAAACTGAATTTTATATCAAAGTAGCGGTAGCAAAAAACTTGTGTTTATAAACATTTGAAGGAATCAAGTTTCTTCAAATATATCAAGAGCTGCCAAATCATCATCGCTAACTTTATATTAGGGATGTAACGATACGCCGTTTTGCCGATCCGATACCGATATATAAAAATAAATATCGCCGATACCGATTCCGATACCGATACGAATATTGAAATTGAGTTCAAGTTTAGATTAACAAAACTCAAGAAGGGCAATTTTTTTATTAAACAAAATTACAGTGTACGGGATTATTAATATTTTAAATTAATATTAATCCAGTATAAAAAATTGGAAGTAATTTTTAAGAAACAACATTTTCATTGCTTCCAAAGAATCTATATTAAAACTATGCAGGTAATTTGTAGAATAGCAAGTAAAAATGTGTAATTCCTTTATAATTAAAAAAAACTCGCCAAGCTTTTTAAAAAATGGATTTTTTAAAGGACTTTTATAAACTAATATTCTTCTGAATAACTTAATCTGGTATGTAATGGAAATCGATCGATTTCATAAAACTAATAATAGTGAAATATGTCACAGTGAACTCGAATTTAGGATCAAATCAAATATTCTAAGCCACGTAAAGAATAAAAACATCAACAAGTTATCTTTCAGGAAATTTTGTTTTTCGAAATCGACTCGATTTGAAATCGATCGATTTCCATCACATACCAGAATAGCTTAATTACATGCTGTTACAAAATGGCATGTTTTTTTACTCGTGAAACACGACTTAGTGAGGCTTGAAGGTCTAGTTGAGTATAGTTGCAATATACCCTCAAAATCGGAAGTTATCGATAAAAAACGATTTTTTAGGACTTCACGGACAAAAACAATTTTCACTGCGTTGTGTTCAATTTTTAAACAGTGTCAAATAGAGGATGACTTAAGCTTTCCGTGTATATTTAAAAGATTTTTTTGACTTATATTTCATGTAAATATCGTCAAAAGAAAAAGAAATTTTTTTATTTTATTCAGATTTTTTTAAAATTTAGCGTTTTTTTTTCAACAATTTGCTTGAAAACCTACCCATTCTTATATTTTCATATAAAGCGTATTTTATAGCAATTACAATAATTCTTGTGCCTTTTTTGTTTGTTGGGAATAAGATTTAAAAAACAAAGAATTGAATTTCAATTCATGGCAAAATTAACAAAAAATAAATTATTTTTTAAAAAAATAACAGCACAAAATATTATTAATTTTTAAAATTGATAATAATAAGATTAAAAAAATAACGAAATGAATTTTAAAATTAACAAAAAATAAATAAATTGCTAAAAAAAACTCTGAAGAAATATTTTAAAAGTATCGTCGTATCGACAGTAAAATATCGCCGATACCGATGTATCGGAAAATCTGAAGTATCGCCGATATATCGGAATCGGTATCGGTTACATCCCTACTTTATATGTACATGTTATCAGAATTAAAAAGTTTAGGCATAAAATTGAACAACAACATACATATTTTCAAAAGACTTTGTCAATCTTGCACTTGAATTAACAAAAAAAATGTATATAGTTTGATTGTACTTTATCTACTACGAAAACTAAATAGATCAGTTGTAAAATACAGAACTATTAGTTCTAGGGAAATCTTTTAGCTATCATATATAATAATGATACTGAATTATCTACTGCGAAAGAGATGTTGACCAATTGTAAAATATAATAAAAATTACATCTTGTATAGGCATAGTAAAATCCCCTAGGAATCCCCTAAATATAAAGTTATGGCTCCTAAATTTCCCCCTAAGAATTTTAGCCCCCTAAATCTGCCTCTAAATGAAATAAAAACCCCTAACTCTAGGGGGAAAAGTTCTAAACTGGCAACTCTGGTTCATAATAACCGTACGTGACAAGAGAGAGCAATTTTTTTTATTGACAGGACGGTATTTGGCTATCTACTTAATCCATGCTTTTAACTGTAAATTTTTAATTAATTGATATTCTCAAGCAAAATAAGATAAAAATTATCCTGTTATTAGGGCGTTATTCATAATAAATTATCAAATGTTTATAAAAGGTTTATGAAACAGATGTCTATGCAAAATTTATTTCATAAACCTCTCATAAGCCTTTGAGAAGTATTATGAATAAGGGACTTATACTTTACTATAAATATTGCATGAAATTTTTTTCATAAAACTTGTTTTTATTTACCCATAGGATGGAAAGTTGGGTGGAAGAAGTGGTATAAAATCATAATAGAATCATGGAATGATGCTTTAATATAAAGAATCTACTATTATTCTATTTTGCGGTGCCGCCTCAGCAAAATAATATTATCTTGAAATTCTCTTCACAGTTTTCAAACATTGCGTAGAGAACATTTATACAAAATTGTGCAGATGAAACAGCAGATGAAACATTTAACGACAGCTTGAGTAAATAAAATGGTTTCTTCTTAATTTATTAATATAACGATTCAGTTTGAATTATTAGGAATACACAAAACTAATTTCTTTAGTTTTCTTTAATTTTAACACTCAATGTCTACGTTTTTTTTATAATACCATCGGCATTTTTACCCTTCTAGAAAAGAACATTTCCTTTTTTAATTTTTTTAACTTTCTTTCTATTTTAGTTATCCTGTTTTTCCTAGTACATCTTCCTGTCTGCAATGGGAATATGTATGTGAAAGTAAAAAAAATTGCGTTATACATTTGCTTCATTTAGAGTTTGCGCACTTTCAAAGCAAACAAATAGTAAGCCAAACATTTATTTTTATATACTTTTTTTCAAATCTTTACTTTTATAAAAACACCATTTACATAATTTTGAGGAAATAAAACATAATGTTCTACATAAGATGCTGGGTAAATAAGAAAATGGATTATTTATAATATCAGGGATTTAAAAAAGTGTTCCTATTTTAGGATTTATTCGTATTTTCTGAGCATTATGATGATGTATTTGGAAAAATTGCTACATATGAATAAAATTTTGTTTAATATTGACGTAAGGAATGAAGTAAAATTGTTTCTGTTAAATTTTATAAAATTTAAAGCACGATTTTCATAATTCTTGCGGTTGACTCATATCGATATTGAAACCCTTAAAACTTTTTTTAAGATATGGTAAAGAGGGAAAAAACAATAAAATTTTACTATACAGAGGTATTTATACCTTACTACAATTATTAAATATCACAAATAACAGCTTAAACTGAATATCTCTTTGACTAATTTTAAGACATTACAATAAACTATTTTCGCTTTCCTAGCGACTAAATTCAGTTAATTGTAACATTGCAATTATACTTTAAAATTAATGTTCCAAGCAGGGATGGCAAAATTGGTACAATTGTACCATTTTTGGTACAAATCGAACTTTAAAAGTACAATGGTACACCAATTGCTTATTTAGTACAATTAATAATTTTTCCATTTTTAAATTTTGCGAAGTATTGGGAACAAAGTTTGACTTAACAAAAGAAATATTTAAAGCGATCAGATATGACCAGCTCACAAAACGTAGCCTCTGCGATTTAGCGCTCTCGCATGTCACGATATATATTAAAGTCTAAAAAAACTAATTTTTATAAATTTATTTGCATTGTAGTAAGTTCGAATATTTCGGAACTTTATTGGGCATATATTCTTCTACCTTCCAATAGCAGATATGTCCAAATTAATGAGTTCTTTTTGATTAGAAACCGCTAAATATGACTTAAGTACACTTTCCTTTTTGCCACAGATAGTACTATATGAGCATTTTCGTAGGAAAGTCCACTTTATGTCACGTGCGACACCAATAAATGATGCTTTTTTTTTTAAAGAAAACGTAAGTTTGTTTTTACTTCTTTATATATTTGTGTAAGTAAAAGTTAGTAAAAATCCAATTATGTACATGGTTCTGAAATACAAGCTTAATTGCTTGATGTCGCACGTGACCAAAAAGTGGACTTTCCAGTCGGAATGTCCATACACTTATGTATGTATAGAAATCCGATATATTTGCTATACTTAATACATGTTTCTGGTTTCAAAAATCTGTTTTGGTACTATTAGGTTCAAAAAAGTACAATTTTGTACAACATTTGGTACAATTTTAAATTCTCATATGCCATCCCTGGTTCCAACATTAAACAACAATGTTCGCGAGGGAAGATAAAAGATAGAGTTCGATTAGCTGTTTAGTTTTTATTTTTTTTGGATGCTATTCTAATGTCACGTACGCAGTGCAAAAATATTATTTGTCTACGTCATTTGAATTTGACCGGTCGCAACTGTTTCAAAATAAAAGTTTAAAGCAAGATATTTGACGCAAACAAATATTGATCGAAATTTTTTTTCAACTTGGTGTAATAAAAATTTTATAAGCATTTAAAGTTTGTCATGCACGCTATTGTAGTACTACAAATGCACCTAAATGCAAATTAAAAATGGCGCAATTTCCATAAAATTAAAAAAAAAATCATCCGTTTGTATATCATGATAGACAGCATATATATGAATCTCGAACTGCGCATTCATTAAGCGAAAATATTTCAAATTAATTAGTATGTACTACTCTGTAGGCTAAAGTGGCACCGTAAACTCAGTGCCCAAGTACATACTCGTAGTACAGAGAAACAAGCCGAAACAAAATTATCGGCGGCGGCTGGGCAGATTTTGGGTCGGCGGCGGCGCGTCGACATAATTTTCGGCGGCTCACCTATTTACGGATATTTTGGGAAAAAAAGAAGTAAAAAAATTTTTTCGAAAAAAGTATGGAAATTTGCAACCCAGTAGTGAACAAATTTAACCGAACTCGACGGCTGGTTTTGAGCCGATGCCAGCCGACGTAATCGGCGGCGGTGCGGTGGGTAAAAAAGGAACCGCCGTCGGCTCGAAATCGACTGGCTTGTTTCTCTGTCGTAGTATGCAGTATGAAATGAATTTGAATCTTGATTGTTTTTATTGCTATTATCACCAAATACATATTTTTTATTTAAGTTTCTGTTTACATATATTTACAAAACATATATTTCATTACTTAAGAATAATATAAGAAAAAAATCTGTCACGTACGCTATTAAATTTTGTTCATTATAAAATCATCCAAAAGCTTTTTTTTATTTAGAATTTACGGATAATGAAGGAAAAATAGTTGCCTTCGTTTAAGGAATTAAAAAAAATTGAAAAATCTTCACAATTCGCAGATTTTGCCATATTTATACATGCACGTTAACATCACTTTTATGTCACGTACGCTGTGCCCTTATTTCCCTTGATATTTTGGACAACAGTGTTCCAAATGTAATAAAGTTTTTTTTTTCACACATAGTACCCTCTAAATGGAATATAACGACAACATATTTTTCAGTTACTCCTATTTTTAAAAAAATCTATTCCACTTTGTAGGCGTACAAATGTCACGTACGCTGACATGGAAATGCCCATATGGTAAAGTTAAGTGATAATGAAAACTCCCAAGTTTTGAGAGTGATTTGTATGCTAATTTCTTAGACGAGCCATCTGTTTGCACTGCGGAAATAAGCCTTTTCGCCGATACGATAGTGATACTCAATCAAATATATCGAAATATGCAAAACACATGTTGGCTTATTTTTGTACTGTTGTACAAAATCACAGCGTAATAGATTAACGGTCCTGCTTTGCAAATCGAATTGATTTAAATCGAGCGATTATTAAAGTTTAATAATGGCCCCATTGACGTCATATGCAACAATTTTATATGAATATTTAAACTACAAAAAATAAAAAATAAAAAGCTTAGCTTTAGTGGAATTAGTTTTTGAAAATCGAGTCGATTTAAATCAACTCGATTTGCAGAACAGAGTCGTACCTATTACTATTTCAAATCAACATTAATGAGATTTTTATTTAAAAATCAATGTACTTTCAAATTTTGCGGCGAAAAACGATTTAGCAAGTTTTCTTGAAAGAGACCTGCAGTAGAAATTAGTCTCTAAGATACGACAAAACTCATTTGAAAACTAGGGGGCTATTCACATATTACGTAACGCTCCAGGGAGGGAAGCGAAAATTTTGTATTGAAAATTAAAAAAAATGCTATGAGGGAGATATACAATCTCTGAATATACCCTAAAGTACTGATGCTCTTTTCAAGTTTGCGTATATGATGTCATTGCACTAAAAAAATAAACAGATTTTAGTGTCCGATCGAACGCAATTTTTTCAAACCGAAACCGAACTTTGGTAAAATTTTTAGTACCGAACTATATTTTATTATTATAATAAGGCCGTTAATAAATACAAAATGAACAAAATCATTGTACGTTGTACTTTTCGATAATATATTTATTATAAGATTACATTTTTGTGTGTCTTTGATGATATATAAATATGTATGTATATAAAACGGGGACTGAAACCATGAAAAAAATGGGTTCAGGTTCGAGTTCGGGTTAATCAAAATAAAAAGTTCAGGTTCGAGTTCGGGTTAATCAAAATAAAAAGTTGAGGTTCGGGCTCGGTTCAGGGTTCGGGTTCGTACTTAAAACCAAAAATTTAAACACGCGGAATTATTTTGTTTAATAATAAAATATATATGTAAATCAATTTTACATTCACGTTTATATATTTAAACAATATATTCTTTTTTACTTTAATTAAATCTAACTTACTTAGCTTTCAAAAAAAACTGTTTTCAACTTTGAAACGTACGTACGTACCGCATTGACATAAGAAAATATACTTCAAATTAGAAATTATTAGAAATATCCAGAACAAGAAAAAGAAAAAATGTTGGCAACCATTCGGCACTTAAAAATTGCAAAAAAATAGTCAGCTGTCGGGGTGATGCCACCTGGTATGAATTTGCCTTGGTCATTATTTTATTTTGATTTTGTTTTTTAATTTTTTTGCATGCAAGAAATGTAATGTTTTTTACTATTCTTCTATTAAATATTTCTCTATTTTTTATATTTTTGAACCCGAACCTTGCTAAATTTTTGGGTTCAACGGGTTCGGGTTCAAAGTCTTTATAGACAGCGAATCTGAACCCATTGGGGTTCAGGTTCGGGTTCGGTTTCAGTTCCTGATATAAAACAAATTATACAAAGTTCGGTGAAAATTTTACTGAACGCCGAATATCAACCAAACATACCTTTTTGCCGAACTCCGACACCGAACCCGAACGTTCGGTCGGACACTACTATATACATATGTGAAGCGCAAAATAGAAAGGGATCTAAGGGTAAAAACCGGTTTTGTTCAGGAGAGCCATTTTAAAGATTTAAATACGTGTATCTATGGTGTACCATCACTGAGCGTGTTGGTATTGGTCTCATTTGAAAGCGACACATCTCATGACGTCAGGAACGTGTTGGCCAACCTTGAAAACGCGCGTAGGTCGTCCCTACCTCTTGTTTTGTGTAGTTGTTTTTTACAGTTTTCTACCTAGCGCGCTGTGTCCATGAGTTTGATATCAATTTTGCTCGCGTTTTTTCGAATCCAGGTTTATTTTCTGAAATTATTAATTGTGAATTATAATAAATACTCATTTATAATTCTTTTAAATCGTGAATATCACTCTGTTAGTACGAAAACTTTTTCACATAACCTTATTATGTTATTCGGGAAGATAATTTAAAACTAATAACATTCTTACTGACTGTTTTAGGATGAAATGGTGGACGAATTCGAAGTAGATTTACTATATCGCTTCCCTGATGACGAGGATGATGATCGTCATCATCACGCGCATATCTCTGGGAGGGAACACTTAGGGCATGGGATCGGTCTCATTCGATGCTCAGATGTTGTCCACATCAAAAAAAAGTGAAAATTTATCGTTTTTGCCCTTAGGTCCCTTTCTCTATGCGCTGTCACATATATAGAATTACAGCTTGGAATAGGCAGCGTGTCATTTTACTCATATTATCTAGTCACTTTTTCACAAAAGCTCAAAAGTTCATTTCTCGTAGACTTATAAGAACTTGTATGAGGTGTAGGATCAGCGCCGGCCCTAGGGTAGAGCGAGTCAAAGGGGCGCTCTGGGCTCTAGATGGCAAGGATCGCCGAAAAGTCAAACGCGAAAAGCAATTTTCAGTACATTTGTATATTTTTATTATAAAAAGTTATAAAATAGGAAATTTATTAAAAATCACTAAAATCACTGATGAAAAATGGGAAAAGCACCAAGATAGTGCCTTTTCTTAGTAAAACACTAAAGCTCAGAGCTGTCAAAAAAAGCACTAAAAATAGTGCCTAAATCACTATTTTTAGTGTGAATAAAAAGGTAGCTCAAGCTAATGCTAGCAAATTTTAAGTTTAATCTAGCTTTGAGGTGAATAAAAATTTCACTTAAAGCTAGTATAAAACTGACTAGTAGAAAGTAGTTGCTCCAGCATTGGCTAAAAAAGGTGTGAATAAAAACTAGTGAATGGCTTAAAATTACTTGGATATAATTTTTATTTAAATTTAAATGCATCAAATTTTTTTGATTTTATTAAAGGCAACTGAAATTTGTAACCGACATAAAAAAGGAGGAGGTTATCAATTTGTCTGTATTTCTTTCTTTTTTTTTTAAACAAACACATCCCGCGAAGCGATTAGCATGTCTGCGGAAAACACCCAAGGTCTATGGCGGGCATCGAACCCATGACCTCTGGACAGACAGGCTAGCATCGCTATCACTCAGCCACAGGGGCACCCATCGGCATCGATATATATCGAATAAAAATATCGATATATCGAAATATTGATATTTTTTCAACAAGAGTTAATGGAAAGAGTTAATTTCCAAGATCCTTGCTGTTTCACCAATATTTCATGGAATATATATCAACAAAATTAAACGCAAAGACTGATAATTTTTCGAATAGACAAAATATTATAAATGAAACAAAAGATTTTGTTAGTAATATTCTATGTGATGAAGACTGTGCCGAAATGTTTTTACAAATTGCACGAAGAACGAAACCAAAGCTAAAAATATCGAGTTTGATACTGTCCATATATTTGGAAAAAATATCGATATATCGAAATTAAAAATATCGACGATATATATCGATATATTTTTAAGAAAATATCGATATATCGATATTTTTGCCCATCCCTAGTACACGCATAACTCTGTCATTTATTAATCGATTTCCAAAAATTTTTTTGTTTGAAAGGGATTGCTTGCAGTTTGGTCCCAAATTTTTTTTTCGAAAATCGGATGGCCGGCCCGAAGTATTGATTAACGCATAACTTCTCCATTTATGCACCGATTTTCAAAATCTTTTTTTTTTGTTTGAAAAGGTTTGCTTGCAGTTTTGTCCCAAATTTTTTTTCGATAATCGGATGGGCAATTAGACGGACCGAAATATTGATTATCGCATAACCCCGCCACTTATGGACCGATTTTGGAAAAAAATATTTATGTAAAAGTGTGTGCTTGAAGTTTGGTCCCACAGAAATGTAAGCGGACATCGGACGGCAAAGTTGACGCCGGAAATATTGATTATCGGATAACTCCGCAATCTATGGACGGATATTCAAAATGTTTTAGTTGAAATGAAAAGTTTGGCACTATGAATATTTTCGGATTTGCTTTTTGTGCTGAAGTCGTTTTTTTTTGCCAGAGCACAGTATTTTGTTTTACGTATAAACTGAACTTACTCTGAAAATAGCGCTACGTGATATGTGAAAAAAATATTTGAAAAATATTCGAAAAATTTTTTTTAGGAAGGACTACGATGTCATAAATAATTCGTTTAATTTTCAACAGGGCGAGAGTCCTACTTTAGTGTAGCTACGGCGTAGCATTTTCCACCCTTTACGGTCAAAAATGGTTGATCCTACGAAATGGCTTGTAATATCATAAAAATTCACGTTCTAGACATGAATCGATATATTCACAAATAACGATTTTGTGACCTCGATATCTCGAGCCTTATACATACATGTGATTATATGAAACCTTTGAAACAGCTTACCCAGTGTCAAGATAAACGTACACAGTGTCAAGATAAACGTATAATAGACAAAATTTCAGCTTCTTATCACAAATTCCGAGCTTAGACCCTTATTTGACTGTGCCAAAAGTATTCATTATAAAGAGAGTGTTATTTCGCTATTTTGGTATTTTTATATTTCTTAAAACCATGAATGAATGAGTATTCAAAAACACACGTAATACATTTTACGTAAAAAAACGAAACGAAAAACAGTTAAGAAGCTTTCAAGCCAACTTGTCAAACAAGCAGGCACATTCAATAATTTTCCTTGAATCACATAAAAACTTACTTTGGTATTTTAAATGGGAGTTTTTCTTGATGCAAAAAAAAATCTTTAAAAAATGTGTACCATTGAAATTGATCTTTGATATTCAGAAATAAAATAAAACTTATACAGAAAACTTGAACTGTTTGTGGTGACTGGGTTTTTGATAGCAGCCAGCCAGCCGTTCGTTCGTATGTAAGCATGTATGCATTGTATGTGTATGTTTTCCAAAACTCAAGTGGTACCAGTTTTAGGGGGAATTGTTGTTGTTTGAATTACTGTCTGTCTGGTTCATTGGTTGGATTTATTAGGAATCGCTTGGTTGGGTTTTCGTTGATGTTAAATTGTTGCAGATAAACAACATTTGTTTGCAGTTTTTTTTCTGGGATTCGTTGAAAGACAAACCTCACGACGGAGTGGGGTAGGTTAGCAATAAGTGTGGGCTGGTTTAGTTCAGCTTGTTTTATTTTCTTCATAACGTTGTTGTTATTTTTTCCTCTGTTACATTTTAACCAAAAACAGCAGAAAAAGGCCGAGAATATAAACAAGTTCAAAATGCATAAATGGATTTTCTATAGGCTTTAATTTTGAGTTATTTTTTTTTTGCATAGGTATTTAGAATTAAACCATTTATTTCTCATTATTTTTAAATTCCCCTATTTTCGAAAATGGAGTTTTCATCAGATCCCAAAGTATTTAGGCCAGGCGAATTTACATTCACCCCATTGTATCGTTTATTTAAATACATCTTGTGAAGAGTCAATCGTATTGTATCAAAAACCCTCTCTGCGTTTTTATACCTTTTCGTAAAAACTAGAGATGCCAAACGGGACTGGTTTTTGTAAATTTCGGGATTCGTTTGTTTAATATTTTATATATATTTTTCCTTTCTACTTTTGTAAAGTAAAGCGTGGTACGGACTTCTTAAGGAAATTCACATTTGGAAATTAACATATATTTCTACATGGAAAAATAATCGTGTAGCCTTATGTAGAGAATAATGTTTGCATACACAAAAATTCGTTTGTTTTTTAATTTAAAACACACGAAAATACTAAAAATTAATTACAACTTGTGAAAAATAAGAAATGCCAAAAATTCCGTAACCAAACAATTGTATGAACATTCATTTTTGTTTCAGTTCACGGAAATAAGTCTCCACTTATGGTTCTAACATCCCTGTAATAGACAATACCGGCCAAAAACTCTGTGTACTTTTCTTTTTGAACTTCGTACTAGAAAACTGAAGTTTTTTTTAAGGAATTTACCAACGTGAATTTCCGTAAGTTTTTTTACACACAGTTCTTATGGGAATGAGAATTTCCTTAAGAACTCCGCACCACGCTTAAAGCATAAATCTATAAACAAGTTGGCGCACAAGCAAACACACAACAAACAGCAGAAATGCCAACGTTGCTGTTGTTGCTACAGAAAGTAAACATGTAAATAAAAATTTACACTTGGCGTCAAAAGTATTCCACCACCGGGTACGATCAAATTCAATGTCAATGACGTACAGCGAAATAAAAATAAATTGACAACAAAGAACAGCGCCAACAATATGAGCCTAGAACCATCCGAAAAAAAACGAAAAGAATTGGCCCCCTAGAAAATGTTACAGAAAAACCAAAAATCCAAATGGGTATTGAAAATGCAAAGAAGCCCCAAATCGACAAACATCGCTACAGTGGCGAAAATGCCCAAAGATGATAAATCTGGTGCGGCGCCTTCCGAAAACCGCTTCTCTATTTTGCAAAATGACAAAGATGACATCAGGTTAAGGGAGAAAAACTCAAATGAGTTAATTGAAAGGCTAGTACAATTAATCGGTGAAGAGGCGTTATACGTCATCCCGCGCAGTGATTGACGAGAGATTGACCAGTAGTTTCTACATATACCAACTAAAAAGTGGTAAAAGGTATAGATTCATGTGTATGTGGGTCAGCCGCGGATCCAGCTTGAGCTTTTGGGGGGGGGGGGCGTAACTTCTAAGTAAAACATACTATTTTTCCAACTTCTTTTAGAAACTATAGAAATTTACTTTTTTGGGGGGAAATATCCCCTTTTCACCCGCCTTGTATCCGCGCCTGATGTAGATTCAGAAGAGGAAAAAGTGGGTCTACTAACTAATAATTTTAAAGTGATACCGTAGAGGAACCACACAAGCGAACAGGACCCATCCAATGCCTGAATTGCCAAGAACATGACCACACCAAAACATATTGCACGTAGCGCACTATTTGTGTCGTCTGTGGTGAGCTACACAGCACTGCCAATTGTGATAATCCAAAAGATGATTCAAAAATTAAAAAGTGTAGCCATTGCCATGAAAACCAGACTGCCAACTTCAGATGCTGTCCGTCCTGTCTATGTGCATTATAGTGGAGCGTTGGTGTATGAAGGAAAAAATTCATCCAATCGATTTCGAATACCTCCAGAATGTTGCATTTAGCTAAATTGTGTACAAAAATTTTTTTTAAATTTTTTTCGACATATCTTTTAGCCTTCTACCACGGCTGGAAGCTAGAGAAATTATATGAATTTTATTTTAATTTGCTTCATTAAATAGCAACAAAATTTCAATACTTTTTTTAAGGATACACATAAAAAACAATATTGTGCGAATAACAAAATTTTAAAATCGAGGAGATCTGACAAAATATAAGAAAGTTATAAGTCATTAAGTGAAAAAGCTGATTTTATTTCCCATACAATATTATTTTCAATCAAAAAACATTTTTTTAATACAAACTGACTTAAATTAATTTGTTTTGAAAAATAGCACTGCAACAGTCTAAAAAACACACGGGCTTGACAGTATAGGTTTGATTGTACTGCCATGGGGTAGTAAAACCCTATACTCAGTTTGCCGAATTCGGTGACCAATTTCTTTTTATGGGTCTCCAACGTTTTGGAAAATCAGCGGGCACTCAAAAAAGTTGGCATCAGTTTCTGGCCAACAGCTAATTCGAACTTGGTGATACCGCTTAACTATACATGGCAATAATGTAGCTAAGAGTTCGCTAAACGGATTTTATTAACATTCCAATAAAAAAATTATATTTTCGTGCACAATTTTTTTTTAATTAAGGAAAAAAATTTTCACTTTTTTCAGAATAACTTACAGGGACTCGTAATTTTTTACGAACAATATTTAGTAAAGTTTTAGTTATGGTAAATAAATAATTTTAGAGCGCGTCATCGTATATTACTAAATTTGGTGTCATTCGAAAGGTTTCAGTCTTCTCTTAATAAGTATTGATTAAAAAGGACATAGCTTCCCGCTACAAGATCCTCTAAAATGCCAAAGTATCCTGAAAAATATATTTGTAATTTTCCCTATTTTTCACAGAGTTAACTACAACTGACAGGTCTTTATTTGCACGAAGTCTTTAAGTAAGGATGCAAACAGATTCAAAAGTTACAGTTTTTTCTTTATGATAACCCGATAATTTCTATGAAAAAGCTGTAGCAATAACTGTGATGATTATATAAATAATATGATATATTAAGTACTAAAAAATAGAAAACAACAAGGGCTGTGAACAATTCTTGCTTTTATTGGATTTAATTTTTCTAAATTGATTCGTTTTAAATCGGCTTGATTTACAGAACAGGCAGGTATTAGGGTTTTTTGCTTCCCGGGAGAGCGGGAAATAAAAAAGAAATTTCCGGTATCCATTGATTTTTATATAGACAAAATTAATCATTCAATCATTCTTTATTTTAAACTAAGATTTGTTTTAAAAGTATTATACAAACAAACATTGTCTAAAGAAATGAGATAAAAAGTACAAAAACTGAACTAATCAGGAAAGCAAAAAGATTCAAAGTAAATTAGGTAACTTCGTACATAAAATCTATTTTTTGATCGAGCAAAAAGAGAGCATACAGATCATTAGTAAATCACTGAAATCAAAGCAGTTTTATTTGTGATCATTAATCAATAATTTTAGCACGTGATTGTCAGAGGCTGGAAGTGATCAAAAGAACGATTAAAAGTTTGTCTAGGATAAATGTTGCTGACAAAGAGCAGTCTTAGAATATTAAATTCAGTCCTTTACTTCTTGGTATGCAATGAACATTTTGTGCCCGCAGAAAATGTGTACTTTTATATTATTTGTTCCAATTGGCTTTTTAAAACAGTCAATGTATTAATTGTTTCATCTCACAATCGCTTTCTTATTTAAGTAACACAACTTTCAGTTGTTAAAAAAAGGATTTTGCTCTCGATATAATTTGCCCGGATAGTTAAGAGGGTGTTGTATAAATTATCAATATTTTTGGTCCTTTTTCCGCTATATTCAAATAATTTCAGCTGCTTTGTTAATAGCAGCTTTTTAAGTTTCTTCGAAAGTCGTCACTTTCAAAACATCACTATCATCTGAAGTAATATATATTTCCCCATTTTCTTCATTATTAATCGCATCAAAAATTGTGCATAAAGATTTTCTGCATATCTAATTACCGCGCATTTTCGAGCACACTGAAAAACATTGCAGTTGCTTTTACCAAAAAAATTTGGTTCTGTTAAATAATTAATGAAAGAGACACATTTTTCGTTCTGCAATCCAAAATAATTTAATAAACAAATTGAGCCTTCGTTGATTTCTTTCCCTTTGCATAGATATAATTTCATACTGAACGACCATAATTTAAAGAAAAGGACGCATTTTTGCGTACCAAAATCAATTCTTATATATGTATATAAATAGATTTTTAATCCCGGGAATTTCCGCATAAAACTCCCGGAAAAGCGGGAAACGAAAATAAGCACCATGACACTCCAAATATGACAAAATTATATGATGCCGCTTGTCATTAGATTGATGCCAGTTTTGGCTTTATGGATGATATTTATCATATCAGCCATATTATCAGTCCGAAGATGAAGCTTTCTATAAGTGTAGTATGTATTATATATAACCAGGGCTCGGACTTTCATGCAAATGCATGTTTTTTGTGGTGATAAATAAAGAGGTATTGGCGAATCATCAAATTTTAAGTAGTTTGGCATCGACTTGTAGTTGCATATTTTGGTGGTAAGTGCATATTTTAGCATATTTTGGCAATAAATGCATATTTTTGGAGTTACAAAACTTATTATTACATATTTCTCAATTTTTGAAAAAAATAATAATAGGCCGATTATGGATGGCAACCAAGCCTCAGTTGGGTTGCCAGTTGCTGAAAATGATACTACTGATGGCAACTGGCAGCTGAGAGCTGTCAATTTCAGTTCCTATTTAGTACCTTTCTGGCAACCATTAATTTTCAGTTGTCGACTGCCAACTCAACTATAGTTCGGTTGCATTAAATAATAGACCCAATTATGTTTGTTTTATGTTTTTTTTCTCTAGTAATAATAAAAAATTAAAAAAAAATATTTTCAATTTATTTTAGTTTTGGTACTTCGTTCGTAGGTAAATGCATATTTTTTTGAATCCGACCGAATATTCGGTTTCGGATTCGGCCAAAATTGTGGTTTCGGCTGATATTCGGTTAAGGCCAACTTTTTGGCCGAATACCGAACCTTTTTATGCTCTATAAATAAGGAAGTTAATCGAAATAGTATTTTCCAAATTTAAAATATGTCACCGCCATGCATCTGTTTTTTCCCGTCCCATATCTTTTCAAATTGAATTAGTTTTATAAAGCGCAAGCAAAAAATATACATAGTAACATAAAGTATTAAACTATGTATTTGTTGCCAACATAAAAAGCATAAGCTAGGAAATGGTAAACCGGTTTCGATTCCAATCGAAAATCTATTTTATGTTATAATAAATCGATTATCCGCAATCGAATTTACTTCTGCAATTTGTTTTTTAAAATAGATTTTTTTTTTGAAAAATTTCAAAATATGAAAAAGCTCATTTTCAATCTTCACGATAAATTCAATACTGCCGAGAAAAATTCTTTATTGTGTATATCATCGATGAAACGCGGGCATAAACAAAAAAACTTCCTTTCAGTAGAAATAAATGAAATCGTATAAATTAAGTGTCCACTTTATATCTTTTTAGTTATTCCGACTCAACTTTTTGACTGGTGCTCTTGTAACGTCATCAATAGAGTGATAAAACACTCGTCAATGTATGTGTGCTGAACCCATTATTCCACATCTATTCATCATTTAAGCTAATTTCATTCCAAGTTTTTATTAGTCATATACTCGTAGATGTTTAAGTTTTATATTTGCTCGATGGAAAGAAATATATTCAATTTCTGCTATTATTTTGGCTGACACTTCACAGTGTACAGTTAAAACTTAACGTATACTTTAACGGAGAATTTGCCGAATTTGCCCTTAAAGACCACGTTAACTTTTAATCACATTGTGAAAAATGCCGTTAATAAAATAAATGAATTTTCAGTTCTGTTAAGTTTTTAAAATGTCGATATCAGTTAATGCTAAAAAAGTTTCGGCAAGTATCGGATTCGGCCGAATATTCGGCCTTTTTGCCGAATATTAGGTTCGGTTCGGGTTCGGCCCAAAAAAACTGGTTTCGGTCGGACTCTAATATTAATGCATATATTTTTAATTTTTACCTGCATTTGTTAAGCGCTTAAAATCAAATTTTTGGCTGCATGAAAGTCCGAGCCCTGTATATAACCGTTAAGCTATCCATCAGCCGCAATATAAACCGCATGGCATGATTGGTCTACAATAGGGTTTGGGAATCGGGAATTCCCCGGGAAAAGCCTAGCTAATATTCCCGTGAAATTTTTTGAGATTTTCCCGGGAAAACGGGAAATTAAAAGTACATACACATTGTTTTATAAATATATGGTCTTTATTTCACATATTTATAAAATTTCTTAAGCGACAGCGAAATTTATTTTGATTTATATTTAGAAATTTGTATTATAAAACAGTTTTTCTTTAATATTGATACAATTTTAAATGTTTATTTAAAATATTACACAAGTTCGTTTGATTGTACGAATAAATTTACTTGATGAAATTTTGTCAAGAAAAAATTTTCAGTTCTCTTAAAGTTGCTTGTACGCAAGTTTCATAAACAAATTCTTGCAATTCAAGTCATACCATTTTTCCTACACACTAAAAAAAAAAAAAAACTAAATCTTAAGAAAATTTACTAAATTTGAGTTAAAAAAGGTTGTCGTATGGCGCCGAAGCCGTTTTTTCCAAGAATTTAGTACAAATTCCTTTGATGTTGGGAAGTATATTTGATGCTAATTTTATTAAAATTCTTCTTGAACAGAGTGAAATATTTACTGTAAGTTAGTTCATTATTTATCTGATATAAACTTTATTCTAGGAAAATTTTACTTAATTTATGAAAATCTAGATACATAATGGACTAGTTTATAATAACTATTTTGTTGTGTTTCAGTAAAATTTTACTAAAATTAAGTAAAATTTTTCTATAAAATACGGAGTTTGGAGAAAAAATTTTTTTCATCTCTGATCTCAAATTTAGTAATTTTTTCAAAGTTTTTTTTTACATAAGTATGTCCTCAAATTAAGTAAATTTTTCCTCAGTTCAACTTTATTTAAATTCTATGCCATATGAGATTTATTTACATATAGATATTATATTCATACTTAACTTACCAAATATACATATAATTACCTTTGGAGGAGGCAAGTATTGAACCAGCAACCTTCCGGCTGATAGACTAGCACTCTAACCACTAGCCTAACAGGGCACCATGCATAAGCATTGAAACTATTGTATTTTAAAATTTTATTTTATTTACAAAAAATATATATTTTAAGATCAAATATTCCTCGAAAATACTAAAAATTTTCTTAGATTTTAGTAAAAGTTTTCCTAAAAGCTAACAAAAGCTATATATCTTTTAATTTATCTAAATAATATTTCTGAAATAATATATCCTATAATTTAGTTCAAAAATACTTAAAACTTGTAAATATTTTTATAAACTTAAGTATTTTTTCACTAGTCCAAATTTTTAATTCAGTTTAGTTTTTTATTTATCTTAACTATTTTTAAGGACATTACTTCCTATAAAAAAATAAAATTTTTACTCTGTCGAAGAAGTTTTTTATTGTTTCGTCTTTAATTTTATCTGAACTAGGTTTATGGAAAGTTTTTCTGAAAATTTTGTAAGCTATTAACAAAAAATAACTTTAAGAAACTTTTTTCTTAAATTCTAGTGAAAATTTCCTAATATTAAGAAGAAGTATGAACTCAAATTGAGAATAACGTTTTACACTTTTTAAGTAAGTCAAATTTTATGAACTAATCAGGAGTACGTCTTTTCCTAAACCTTATTTTTTAAACTAAAATGAAATTAACTAGTTCTTATGATACAATTTCCTTAAATTTATAAACCACTTTCTTATTTTTAATAAATATTTTCTTGAAGTCAGTAAATATTTCTTGAAATAGAAAAAAATTTTTTTTTGAAACTTTATGAACTGTTTTTAATGATATGAACTTCATATTTGTTTTCTACTCATATCAAGTAATTTTTAACAGATTTTAGTAAAAATTTACTTATACTAAGAAACACTTACTTAAATTTAGAAAAATTTTTTACTTAAACATAGACATTTTTTTTTACTGAATTTTAGTATATGTTTTTTTTTGAGTGCATCCAAAGACTTTTACAGACTGTGGCTCAGGGTATGTATAATCAGACGCAGCTGAGTATAGTTCTGTAACTTGTTTGTATTTAACGATAAGAATCCTCCCGGAAATTCGCCAAGAAAAATAAACATTACGGCAAGTCATTTATAAAATGATTTGTAGGCTTTGAAATGAAATTTTTAACTAATAATTACATTAATAGTCGTCAATAAGTCTTCATACGATCGCTAACTGTGTAATAATTTAATACTCTATTTGCTTGAATTAACTTAAAAATTCTTAAAGTTTTCTTTTAGAATTGTTATTATATTAATTTTTATTTTAAAAGAATGTTTGCATTAATAAAACAATGAAAATTTCGACCATTTTCATTTAATAAATCTCCTTAATTTAGAAAATCAACTTCTCCGCGATTTTCCTATTCCCGTTTCCCGGGAAGCGAAAAATTCCAGGAAATCCCAAACCCTAGCCTACAACCAAAATTAAGTCGGACTTAACCTAGTCCGATCGGCCGCTTCTAGTAGCCCATACGATTTTGAATTGTAAACAAATCGAATAGGATTTAATTTATTGACTATTAAATATCTTTCTATCGCTTCTTTAAATGAACTGCTTATTTTATTGAACGAAGTACGTACTTATGTACTCGTAAATATTTATTTGCACTCCAAATAAAATTTAAATATATGTATGTACATACGTATGTATACTCAATGTTTATTCTTGTTTGGCTTCACTTTGATATGATTGTATGTCCAACTTCTTCACAGAGTTCGAACATGTCAGCTAAGCTTTTTTAATCAACGCTCAGCTTTAAATAGATAAACAAGCCAGCCAATGTCTATTTTACAATCTACTATATGTATAACTATGTATATATATGTATATGTGTATGTATATGTATATGTACATAAATACATATGTACATAAAACGTATCGTATTTTGTTTGCATTACTTATGTACATATATGCATAAACATATGTATGTATATTAGAGTGGTAGTAAAAAATTTAAAGCCGGATTTCTTCAAGTCTCATACACCAAATGGATGGTTATTTCCAAAAAAAAAATCCCTAAACAGATTTCAGGTCAATCAGTTAAGATTAAGGCGTGTCTCACGCCCACCAAACTTTGAGCAAATGCTCTGTTTGTTTTTATGTCCCATGACTTAATCAATATAGTATTTACAAAAAATGTTCTTCCAAAAAGTTGTTGTCTGTGAAGTTTTCAACAGCGTTTGCCTTACCGGCTGTTATCTAAATCGTATATAAAATAAACAGCAAAATATCGAAAAAAGTCCATAACTATTAAAATTTCAAAAAAGCAAATAATGTTAAAAATTTTGGTAAACTTTTTCGTTCCCCAGAACTTGAATTTGCTTCTCCAGTTGCGCTCCGTTTTGTAAAAAAAAACACACAGTGAAAAAAATTGGAAGTCATTTTTGAGGAACCATTGATGCCAACTGGAGGCTCTTTTTTACGATATAACAAAAAACGATATGACATACTGTATTGTCCTATTCACCCTTATTGCGAATGTTATGGGAATAAATTGTTTGGGAGCAAACCTATATTCCCATTCCCAACAAACCAGTATCGCGAATATTTTGGGAGTAAAAGTGCCTATTGTGAATTATTTGGGAGTAATAATTTCTATTGTGATTTATTTATCAGTGCTTTATAAATAATTTCTGTAAATACTTGTAAAAGGAAAATATACACATTTTGAAGAAATTAATAAAGTTTAATTGCGTTTTGTGGTACTGGAAGAGAAGCAATCCATAGATTGCAGCGAAGAAGATACATACGCGATTAATCGTTAGAGGAAAATTTGCCTGCTAGCAGCAAGATGTTCGCGGTACCACCCGTACTGAAAATCGCTGGCACTTTAGCTAGCGCACATCTCCTCCAACAGACAATTAATTTGGTATTTATTAACACTTGTGTTCTTTTAATAAAATGAAAAAGTAATTTAATACAGTCCTACCTTAAATACAAATACATGTTCCCTTCTCATTCCCATCGACACTTGCTGCGAACTTATTTTGTAAAATTATTCGCGGGAGCAAGGTGAATTCATACCAGGCGGCAGCACTAGGGCAACAATTACAACAATACAACAACAACGTGAATTTTTGTTTGTGTAAATCGCCAAGAAATGTCAAAAAACACAAAGAAGAAAAGCAAGAAAACACACACACACACAAAGTAAGAAAAAACACTCACACAAAGTAAGAAGAACACACCGACAATGTTTTTTGACATTTCTTGGTTAAGATACGAGTAGATCAAAAAATAGTCATCTGCCGTTATGCTGCCACCTGGTAATGGATTCACCTTGCGCGGGAGTAAACATTGGCGATGCCACATTTTTTTATGTTTGTGAACTAGCTCTCAAAAAGTGTGTTATGGGAATCATTCACAATAGAAAATCAGAAAATTTGGGAGTTATTTCATGGGAATAGTTATTCGCGATAGGGGTGATTGTAAGTTTTTTTACGATATGACAACGCTGCGATATGACAACACCGAGTATGCCTATCTTAGTGTTGTCATATCGTAAAAAACTTAAGATATGACAATACAGTATGTCATATCGTTTTTTGTCATATCGTAAAAAAGAGGCAAAGTTGGCATCAATGTGAGGAACTATATTTTCCCTACTTCCAAAGTATCATATATTCGACTTCTCATGAAGTGGTTATTAACATCATCCAGATAATTAATTAAAAAGTTATTTTACTTTATTCAAAATTGAGGGTCATGTGAAGTTTTCGCAAATACCTATGTTGTTTCTTGTTTTTTTAAGCAATTGAAATAAATGTTATAAATGATCATAATTTATTTACAAAAAATAACTCTATAGAAGAAGTTAAAAATTAGTTCATTTTCACTTACTAAAAATAACATACAAAAAACAAAATTTTCTTAACATCATGGACATGACTGCGGATCCAATGAATAGGCTTCATAAAAGAGAACTTCTTGTAATGACAGGCGTATGTAAAAATCATTAAAAATTATCCGGATTTGAACTACTTCCGGATTACAACATCAGGATCTTATTGACTTCCTTGGAAGCTCTTTTTTACTAGGATATATTAGCATAACTGGAGAAGGGTTCGCCCAATTCAGCAAAAAAGAAAAACCAAATTCGACAACAAAATTATCTTTAAGCCGAGCAAACATTATTTCTAAATCTTCCAATCAGTTTCAGAGATATCGTAAAAATTTGAGCGTAAATATTAAAAATTTCATAAAAATGTTTTAAAAGTTCTCTCACTAAAATCTGAATCAAATCAAAAGTTATTCACCAATTGAAACGAAAAAGGGCTCATTTCTTTTGGCATATATTAAGCTACGTGATACCAGACTAAAAATAGGATCGTTGGAAGAGGTGCGAAAGATTGCAATCAATTTGATTGCAATCACATAATTTCATGTTAATGATTGCTAGTTTTTGATTGCAATCAAAATCGTAAATTTGATTTGATTTCAATTTGAAATCATGAAATCATTTCAATAAAAATGATTGCAATCAATTTTTTGAAATTAATTTCTATATTAATTGATTGCAATCAAATCCAATGATTGCAATCAAAATGAAATCAGAATCAAAATCATCGTTCTCTTAAAATGATACTCATTTTTCTAGAAATAAAGCTTACTCTGATAATTAAAAAAACTGCATGAAATGGCTAACTAACCTACGTTTTGGTACGTTGTTTATACAATTTTGTTGGACTTACACTAGTAATGATTTCAGGGAAATTGATTGAAATTAAATGATTTCAACAAAATTTGATTGTAACCAAATTGATTGCAATCAATGATTTCAAAAAAATTATTTAAAAAAATTATTGCAATCACAAAAGATTGCAATCTTGACATGATTTCAGTTTGCAATCTGAAATCATTTTGAAATCAAAGAATGAAATCAATTTGGTTAAAATCATTTTGATTGCAATCAAAATTGATTGTAATTTTTTACAGCTCTGATCGTTGATTTATTTTTTATGAATTTGTAAAAACAAAAATCCAAAAATAAAAATTAATTTTTTTATAAAATTTTCAATTTTTACGCTTCAACTTTTACGATATCTCTGAAAACAATGGGCAGATTTAGAAACAATGCTCTCTCAGCTTAAATATATTTTTTTGTTGGGTTTTAGTTATTTATTTTTTATGGGCTTTTCGTAATTTTACTATTTACTTTGTTAAATATGCGATTTCGATAACAGTCGGTAAGGCACACAGACAAACATTTTTTAGATGAACGTTTTTATATAAATACTCCTCCTTATCATGTTTGGCGATTTTTGTAATATATTAAAGACAGCACGCTACAATTAAATTAAAGACTGCACGCTACAATTTTCTTTAATCTATTACAAAAATGTCGTAGTCGAAGGCGAAAATGGCCAAACACGATAAGGGCCACTATATTTATTAGGAAGTTATGAGATGTAAAACCAGAAAAAGAGATTTTGCTCAAACTTTGGTGGGCACGCCTTAATATCAACTGATTGATTTGAAATTTTTTCTAGGACATATTTTTATAAATACCAATCGATTTGGGATATGAGACTTGAAGAGATCCAAATTGTAATTTTTACGACCACTCTAATGTATAATAGTACATACGAAAACATACATAAATAAATATGTATGTACATACATATATTTACAAACATGCTGTTAATAATACATGCCATCATCTCGTCATTCTCTATATCATCATTTCCACATTAAACTTTTGATTTTTATATTCTTGCGAATTCTTAAAAGTTCATGAGAAAAATCTTTTGTTTTTAATATTCTAACTGCTTCATTCTGGGTGTTTATTTTGTTCTACATGTTTAGCCTCATGAATTTTCTTCAACATTTTTAATCGTACGTCTTTACTTTGACTTTCTTATTTCAATGTTCTGACAGATAGTTACGAGTGGAGTTGTTACAATTTGACAAATCCAATGAAAATTTCAGTAATATTTTGAAAGAATTTCATTTTTTATTAGAATTTTTCATTAATAAAATGACAATTTCATAAATCTAATGAAAATTTCATTAATATTGTGAAAAGGACAACTTACTCGATGCAGGCCTCTAATATTGATGCATAAATCTTTCTCATCCCAAACTGATCACCAATCATTTCCAGTAAAATTTTTTAAACTAATATTTCAAAACAGATATATAAGTTCTGAAATTATTTCATAAATTTGTCTTTGTTTCCTCTTAAAATAGTTCTCTGGACCACAACTTGTATATCGTGGGATATACAGTGCTGTGCAAAGTAATATACCGTTATAAATATAATATGTATAAGCATAAGAAAAACGATTTAGTATTCAATAGAACACTGAAGATGGCACATAACCGAAACCGGTCTGTTTACAAACCAAGTTTGACGTGGGATGACGGAAAATCGTTCCAAATTAAAAAAAACATTTTTTACTTGTATGTTAGGCTTTCAAAATGCTTATGTTGGAGTATGTTTTTTCACTTTGTATAACATTTTTTGTACAGCATTTTGACGCTACTGTTTTACATTTTTTACCCATGTTAACATTACATCGCGTTCCGGAAAAATTTTAGCCGTTACTAACTACGTAGATATGTTATGCAGATTTTCAATATATAATTGGAATTTTTATCAGCTCTAGTTTTCGCGATACACTAATTTTAGTGATGTTACGAATATCAATTTTTAATATTCGCGAATTCGAATACGAATATTCAATCTAAATAGTTAGTACACACTTAGGGCCGTTAACAATAAAAATATTAACCTGCAGTTAACACTAAGCTCAAAATTTAAATCTTGATAAATAAAATTTCATTAACACAAAGCAGATTTACCTATTCAATTTCAATTAAATCTAACTGGAACCTTTTATGAGTTTAAGTTCTTAACTAAAGAAATTATTGGCATTTGAAAATAAATTAATGTTTTGTTATTCTGAAAACATTTAACATAAATTTTCAAGAATAATAACAAATTTAAAGCTTCTTAGGCACTTCTTTGTGCAGCGGTCGTACTCATGATCAGGGTTGTCAGATTTTCTCTGACCTATTTCGCCAAATTGATTATAAAAATCGCCAAAAGTCGCCAAAATAATTTTTATGTAGCTTTTCTTATTACATATCTTATATCAAATTTGGTTTTATATAATAGTTTTTTTAATATAAGTTTTTATAAAATATTCGTATAAAAATTTAGCAGAAAATCCCCGAAAGTAGAAATAAAATCGCCAAAAACTATTTCATGTGAATTTTTCACATCAAAATTAAAAATCCATTAATGACTGTAATTAATATTAAAAAAGCTACAAAATCACATTGTTTTGATATCTTCCCAACAAGTTTTGGTGAGATTTATTTTCGAAAATACTTTTTCAACAAAGTAATTTTCCTGAATTATAAACATTTTTAAGTTCAATTTTGTTGAAAAACAGCCATAAAAACCGCCAACAAATTTATTTATCGCCAGAAAAATCGCCATATCGCCAAGTCAAAAATTTTGTCGCCAAACAAGTTGAAAAATCGCCACGTTTGGCGAGAAATCGCCATATCTGACAACGCTGCTCATGATGTTGAACCATGATATTATTTATATAAATTGTTATCATTTTCGCATTTCCCAAAAATAGTTTATTTCAGGCAATCAAAAAAGTTGATGACACAAGTTAACCCACTTTTTTTATTGTTAGGGAAAAGTCTTAACTTTCAGTTAAAATTCCAGTTTAGGCAAACTGAAAAAAAATCTACCCTTTGCGTCAATAACAATAAATTGAGAAAAACTGTCACAATACTATAGGTATTTAACATTATTATGATATTCCGATGACGGAATTTGAAATGATTAACTTAGCACCAGCGGCGAGCAACGTTGCCAGAAGCTTTTCGAAGAAAATCATCATTTGGCGGAATAATAATCATATTTCGATATAAAAAATCATCACAAACTTTTATTCCAACGCTGAACAATGAGACTTGTACAGCAAACAAAAATGCGTTTTTTAGATTATATGATTTCCTTCATGTCATATTCTAGATAGGAGAGTTACTGCTTTTTTGGCAACCAATATTAAAAAGATACTTGTAAAAAATTCGTGATAAGGTTTGAAAACCGGCAGCGATCAGAGAAGTATATAAAATATCGCCATGGCTGTAATAACATATAAAAATGAGACAAAACCACTTCCACCGCGAAAAAAAAACTCGGAAACACAACTTATGCACTGGTAGACAAAAAAACATTTTTCATTTTTTAAATAAAAATATGTGGAATATACAAACTTTAATGCATAAATCCGTTTTCAGTTTTTTCCTATCACGTACGGATTTTTTAATGAACATGACTAAGATTTTCAATATGTACATCAGTATAGTTTACCCTAACTTGAGAATGGTTTATCCAATTTTAATAAATAAAAAATGCAGAATGAAATTACCTTTACGTCATTTATATCTAATTCTTTTTAATTTCCATCTGCTGCGGAGTGATTCAGAAACTAGCGACGAAAAATACGTTTTTCATGCAAAGTGATTTTTTTTTCAATTTAGTTATGAGTTTTAGTCGAACTGTATGTATGTATATGGGTTTATATCCAAAGAAATTTAATTATTTTGGCTTGAGGTCGGCTTTAATTTAATTTTTCAATTAAATTATAGTTTTATTTATAGATAAATGTGAAGCATGTAGACAAAGAAAATTTTGACTGCACGGAGGGTTGAACTGACAAGTTTCGATAGCTCACGCTAATCTCTTCAGAGTTCTCTTCCGCTTAGACCACTCGACCAAAGAAATTTTTTTTCGTTTTCAAAAAGTCATGAAAAAATTAAGAGGGAAGCTTTGTAGGTATATTAGGAATATAAGAAGCCATAAACCATTAAAATCGAAAGTAAATGTCGATTTTATCCACAATTAGTTGAGGGAACTAATACACACACAAATTTAAATTTTTCCTTTGTATGAAAATTGTGACTTTTATGAACTGACCACCTTCACTTAATTGCGAATAAAATCAACATTTGCCATCGATTTTCATAACTTAAGGCTTATTTTATTTCTAGTTATCCTACCTGTCAGACTAATGATAACAATTTAAAGTTTTTGCAGTTTTAATTTCTTTTATGAGTTTTTGAAAACGAACAATTAATTTTGCAAAAAAAATTTCGCCGATAATTTCTGAAGAACTCCAAAACAGTTGGAAATATAAAAAAATTAGTATCATCGAACATGATTGTTAGTTTTATCATTGAAAATCATCTTTCAAAGCTGATGAATGCATTTCAATAAACTTTTATATTAAAAACGTTTGAAAATTATATATCAATTGATCCAAACAACTACGAAAAATAAGGCATGATATGTTTCAATAACTATTTATATATCATCACAGAAAATGCAGAAAGCCATATCTTACATTTTAAAAGTTTTACAGAAGAAGCATAAAACTTGTTGAAATGAAAAATATATGGGCGATTCATGCAAAATTTCGCAATAAATATATAAATTTGTTGGCCCTTTTTTAATTATATTGTAAAATTGTACACTAATTGTCAATATATTTTTTTCATTTAGACAGCTTTCATCCTTCTCCTGTAAAACTTGTAATATGTCCGATGTGGCTTTTTGCATTTTGTTTGACGGTATACATATAAACAGTATAAGAAAATTATAATTTGCGAGAAAAAATCATCATTTGGGGGAAAAAATCATCATATCATATTTTGGTTAAAAAATCATCAAAAATATGATAAAATCAGCACTCTGGCAACGCTGGCGGCGAGTGTTCCGAGCGAGCGAATGTTTAGTGGTGCACACCGCGTAATAGGCTTGATGGAGAAAATAATTCAAAACTTTTATTTTTGAAGTTCAACATTCCTCTACTGAACTTTGAGTATTATTTTAACATGATTAATAGATTAATTTAACTGGACTTTCCTTTTTAAATACCATGTCGTTGTGAAATATATTTTGTTTCTTTTTTCTTTAATAAAAGAAGATTATTGTTTTGCGTTATAGACAATTTTTTTAGTAAAAATTAATATTTTTTGTTTAATTTTCAGTATTTTTTTATGTATTATTTTTTGGAACGTATTCACAAAATATTCGTGAAATATTCGCTTGAATTTGGCGAATACGAATACGAATATCATGAAAGAGGCGAATATTCGGCGATTCGAATACGAATATTCGTAACATCACTAACTGATATTTCAAAATCGAGGGCATTTCCACGACATATATTAATAAGCATAACTTGAGAAAGGTTTTGGTCTATTCAGCAAAATAAAACTATCTTTAAGACCTGCAAATATTGTTTTTAGATCTGCCCAGTAGTTTCAGAGACGTCGTAAGAGTTTGAGCTAAGAAAACTAAAATTTTATAAAAATTTATAAAATGTTTGTTTTTAAAACTTCATACAAATAAAAATACAAGAACGGCCATTGCTATGTTAGCTGAATATTAGTGTCCGACCGAAGCCAATTTTTTAGGCCGATGCCGTAGCCGAAGTTCGGCCAATTTCTCAAAATGCGGCCAAACCGAAGTCGAAGCCGAACTTTACTTATTAAACTCACAGCCAGTGATGTCAGAAGAAATTTTCAAAAATCCCTATGTATCCTAAAAAATTCCCTCTTTTTCCCTACAAGCCGCTTTCACTTTTATGTCCTAAGCCCATTAAAATTTTCACCAATTGTGTAAAATTGTGATATTTTAGTTTGCCATTAAAATTTGTAAACCTTCATAAATTTTTAGCCAAAGTTGATATAATTTTTAAAGTTTTAACGTAACGTAAACTGATTATTTATGACTATCAGCAGCGTTGCCAATTTAGCACGTTTTAGCTATGCCAAACGCGCTTTTTTCTTCATAGCACGTTTAACAAAAAACGCGCTAAATTGGCGCGTTTTTAGTAAAGTAAATATTGATATACCAAAAGAATATTTTAAGTTCTTTTATCGCTTTAAGCTTCTTACATTTTCTTAATAGTTGTAAGTGCATATCTACTTTTTGTCTCTGAATGAAATATAAAAACAATTATGTAGATAGTTATTTATTTTATTTCAATAAATATTGAATTTTTTGCAATATATCGACTTTTATCCAAATTTAATTTAGCGCATTTTGGTTATAAATATTTGTCAATGCTGTAATTAAGCTCGTTTTGAGAAAGGGAATAGAGCGTTTTGGTTATAAAAAGTTGACAACCCCAACTATCAGATTGTTAAAACATAAATAAATAATCCTCGTATTCTGTCTTCATTCACGATTTCTATAAATAAGACTTGAGTTTTGCAACAAACGGAGGCAGATTAAAGGTGATGAAATAGGGCCTATTCGGAAAT